>CM027121.1:63055109-63286632 GCA_015476505.1 Urochloa ruziziensis | reverse complement strand
TAGGCGCGCGAGCACGCGCGCACTTGAAGGAGTACATGCGGAAGTCGTCGGAGGCGTAGGCGCCGTTCTTGATGTCGGGGGGGGATGGGTCCGGCGGCCACTCCTTGCGGGCGCCGAGGAGGGAGAGGAGGTGATTCTTCAGCGGGAGCGAGTGGGCTGGGCGGGAGAGCGACGAGGTCGGACGGCCGGCGGTTGAGGTGGTCGAGGAGGGTGGGATCCGCGCCGGCAGCGAGGAGGCGGGAGACGGCGGCGGGCGAGGAGGAGGACCCGCCGCCAGCGGCGAGGTGGAGCGCGGTAGAGAGGGACGCCGGGGAGGCGCGGTTGGGGTCGACGAGGTGGGGCGGCGAGAGGAGGGCGTCGAGGCAGGACACGGACCCGTACGCCGCGGCCACCATGAGCGGGGTCATGGGCTCCGCGCGCGGCCGGGGAGTACCACGGCGCGGGCTCGTCGGCGAGGGACGGGTGCGCGGCGAGGAGCTCCCCGAGCGCCTCCGCATCGTCGTCGGCCGCGAGCTCCAGGAGCCGCGCGGAGACGGCGGCCGCCGCCTCGGAGGCGTCCGCCATGGCCGGCGGCGCGCGATCGGAGAAGGTGTTCGACGAAATGGCGGAGAGGGAGAGCAGAGGGAGGAGGGGAAAGGCAAGTTTGTGCTTTTGGGTTTTTGGACAAGCTAGGTTTTTGCTTGGGTTGGGTTTTTGGCAGCTTTGGTCTATTGCTATGCTTTATGGGTAGAATCGGGTTTTCACCTCTTTGCTGCTTGGTAAATGGTGAAATTTGGTTGTGGTGCTGGTGCACACGGAATGTGTACTTTTCTTTTCTATACAATCAGGCGGGAAAATGCCAAAATATTTTTTATAGGTGATTAAGAAAATAGATGTAGGATAGAAAAGTTCTTTATCCTAATTGGTGGATTAAAAAATGCCAGCAACGAAATAAGTGACCTGAAAATGAAATGATCTTGTTTTTTCTTCGCTTGTCTTTCACGCTTGGGGGTTGAACTCGTCCTGATGCAAAGGTCTACAATGAGATGAAGGTAAACTAGTATATATCGATACCTAAAAAGGCTTTCAACATAAAAAATAGTTTTTTAAATAAAGAATATAGTTTATTACTTGAAAACAAAGTTGAATCGGCTTTTTCTAGAATATAAATTTAATCAAAGGTTGATTGGAAGGTGGAGTGTTAGCTTCATTTTGAAAAATAAAACACACACGATATTTTTAAACATTTGTTTTCTTTTCCTCTGACCAATAACATCTGCTGAAATCGAACCTTTTGTCATGCGTGACTTTGTTTTGATATTCCACCTGACGAGGCAACTCGCATTTTTGTTTTGATATGTCACTAGGCCAACATACTTACATTTTTCATAGCGTCCCTTTTAAGCCTAGAAATTGAATACATCCAGATGGAGACAAAATACCCTCCATGGTAGCGGTAATTGATCTTCATGGATTGACGATAAAACCACAAAAATTGAGCCAACCAGAATATGTAAGGTGGAGAAAAACGGTTTCATAATACTTTTTATTGTGTGCTTTGAATTTTGTTAGCCACTCTAGTACAGTCATCCAGAGTTAGTGACCATCGTCAACAGCTAAAAAGAATTACTGAGCTAAAATTTATCTCTTAGTCTGAAATTGGTTTACTATGTTCGATAGTGAAAGTGGATTTTGACTCCGTCTAATTTGCTATTAGTAGTAGCCTACTCGGTGAAGTAGTAATTTCTTATGATCTGGCACGTGATTTGTCGATGGTGTAATATTTTCAACCTAGAAGATGTAGTCGATGCCTGCCCGAAAGCAACTAGGTTAATATTGGAAAAGAATAATAGGAAGCAGGTAAGATCAAGAACGTAAAAAAGTATAACCATGTTGTTTGACAATGTCAAATCAAAGAACTAATTAACCACATCTATGATCTATCTCTTGCTTGGTAGGAGTGGTAAGCTTTAAGGCGACAATTAAAAAAAAGTATCTACTCACTCCGTCCACAAAATAATGCAACTTTAGAGTTCAAAATTTGTCCAAAAGAATGCAACTTTAGAGAAAAGACAAACCTTTTGTAGAGTTTTCTAGTATTCTCATAGTGATATGCTTATAACAAGACTAACCTTTGTAGTGTTTTCTAGTAGCTTCTTATAGTGATGCTTGTAACATTGGATAGTGACATAGGTGTAATTGTCATTTCACATGTTTATTGGTATACCTGTAAGAGGTTAGAATTGCATTCTTTCGTGGGACGGAGGGAGTAGACACTATGCCAGTATGCCACCAAAGCACTCTACGTAGATGCATGTTTCTTTAAAAAATCTAGGTATTAGACGAGCGGGGGAGCTCTGGCTCGTTTAGACTTGTACTTTTCGCAAGGCCTTAAGCACAACAAACCATTTTTTATCTATGTTTTTTTTTCTCCTCTCATTTCATAGTACGTAGACCAACCTTATTGAGTTCTTACATTAAAAATGCTAAGTCCTCGGCTAGGTAGTACTACTCCGCCTACACAGAAGTTGTTATTATTTCTAATTTTTGGAAATGGGCTAAAGGTTACAGATACAAGCGCTCTTACAAAACTCATAACTTCCCCAACATGTCGTGTTGCTCCGTTGCTCGCTCACGGGTGGCCAATCTCCCGCTTCGTTTTCACCAATCACCACGGGACTGGAGGGACCCACACACCACCGGAGGGGTAAACTCGGAACTGCAGCCGGCCGCAGCCAGCAGGGCACGCGGGTGTGGGACCGAGCGAACCCCACCCATCCGCTCCGCGCGTGCGGGTCGGGCCCTGCTCCACCTCCTCTCGGTCGCCGCGCCCGCTCAGGCCGGCCGGCCAGTCCGCCAGGCGCCGGGGCCCGCCATTCAGTCCGTTGTACGCGCCCTCCGACACGCTTAGCCACCGCCAGGTGGGGCAGGACGCGGAACGGGCCCGCGTGTCAGTGGTGACCGTCTAGCGCGGGTAGATGGCAGGGCAGTAGCCAAGGCCTTTCCCCACTCTGGCTCGTGCCTGCGGCGTGCTCGAGCGCGCGGACCCGAGGAGGCGGGGATCAAATCGGGCTCCCGACGCGCCGCGCGGGTTCCGCCCCAGGGCCCGGGCCCCGAGGCAACGGACCTGGCCAAGACTGCCGTGTGGGCCAGGGACGTGCGCAGTTTCGACAGGGGCTCGAGCACCGGCACGTGGAAGAAAGAAAAAGCTTCAGCTCGCTCGCTCTACTGTAATCTGGGATTAAGGCTCCTCAGCTCAGGTCACTCGATTTGTGAGGCCATTCTCAACGCAAGTTTTATTAACATAGTATCTAGAGTGACACGGTGCTTGAAACTATAATGAAACACTCTCCCTCAATATATAGTTTTATCTTGTTTTCATCTTAGGTTACATGCAACACACAAGATGTCTAGATAACTGTATAGATATAGTTTCATCACCATAAACCCATTTCACCTCTCTTTTCATTAATATATTGTCATATCGTCAAAAATACTGACATGACAGCCTATTTAATTCTTACGAAACTCTTACTGGGACTGGCCTTAGCACCGTCTCGAGTAAATGATTGTAATAGAAAATATACGCTCCCCCCACTCTATAGCTCTGCTGCCTAGTATATCCTACTATTTAAAAAATAAAATTATCTATAATTCGGAATGGGTGAGAATAGAATATACTCTCTCCGTCCCCGTTTAAATGCACTCTAAAAATTCAAATGAGAAAATTAGTATACATGTAAATTACATAACTGCCCCTACTTACAAGTGACAGAAGCTCTAGAATAATCCGTTGGATTCGTGCTGAAACAAATGGAAGTAACCAGAGAGTTCAACTTTTCACGGCCAGTTGTGCTGCTTCACGTTTTTTTAATTAGCAAATGGGCCCACAAATACGGGTACCGTGTACTGCTCAGTGCCCACTACCTATTGCTAGCATATTGGCTGTTTAATTTGGAAAAAATTTAAATGTTAAAATGTATTTAATCTAGGACAGAGGGAGTAGAGCCCGTTAAATTAGATGTTTGCGCCTAATTTTGGCCCCAAAAGAACTATGAAAAAGAGACTTGGCCGGCCAAACTAAAATTTAGAGTAGCAACGAGGTCCAAGTAATTTTCGGTTCAGTCAGACCTGCCGCTAGTGTTTGTAGTGTGCTCGACTCATTGTACTCTATACATGCATGCATAAATAATCAAGTCTGATGTAAACATTCTTTTAAGCGGAGAAGAAAAATTTTAGTTTAGACTGGTGAAAAACATCCGCATACCCCCGCTAAGGAAACACGATATGTCATGAAGCACACACGTAGATGCTCGTTTCTCCTGTTTACTCCCTACTATGTCCGGGTACCCGTAGCGTCAGTGCCAAGGGTTCTTCTCGAACATTCCACATTGATGCGCCGTTGTCCAAGGCTTCGGTGTGGCCTTGACACAGCACGTCCGTTGTGTGGGCCCGGCAGCTTACCAAACCCAGAATTGCTTCGCTCACATGATTGCTGACGCTTTGACAAAATAATCTTCTATCAAAGCGCGCGTTTAGTTGTCTGTAAATTTTTTTTCCACCCATCACATCGAAGAGAATCTTACATGCATTAAGTACTAAATATAGACGAAAAAAATAATCCATTACATGGATGGAGTGTATCTCGCGAGACGAGTCTAACGAGCCTACTTAATCCACGATTTTGCAACAGTAATGCTACAGTAACCGTCCGCTAATTCTTAATTAATTACCATCTAATTACCCGGCATTAGATTTGTCTCGCGATTTGCTAGCTAGATCTGTAATTTTTTTTTTTGCATATTTCATGAGTAGGACGGACAAGCTAATTAGTCGAAAAAGGAAGTGCATCGGCGCTAATGTTTAAACAAAACTAGTCCGATAAGCTTTGCACCGAGAGTCACTCGGCTATTACATGCAGTTTAGTTTGTACGAGTGAAGATTAGATCTTGCCAAAAACCCTATGTAAAGTTCATCTATCGTTCGAATAAATGATTCTCATCGTGATAAATTCATTTATGATTGACCATGTTCATGTTTGCTCTAGGTTGAGGTCATGTGGCCTGCGTTTTTCTTCATGAATTTGCACAAAAATTGTCTGCATCGTTTTACATACGCCTGATATCACAAACAATCTTCATGAATTTGCGTTTATTTTGGACCCATTGGAATACATGAATGAATTTTGCAGAATTTCCCTAGAATCATTGTCCATATGGGAGCGTGACAAGGTATAGGGGAAAAAACCCACTTGGAGAGAGTGAGGAGGTGAAAGAAAATATGAAAACCGAATAGCCGAACAGGGACTATCACATCTAGCATATTTGTTCGTAGCGCATCAGACGACTTCGCAACCTTTTTCGGTAGAAGATTTCGATGCCGTGCACACCCCGACTTATATACGTTTTGCCAAAGATTTTGCCCAGGCTAGCCCTAGCCCAGGCCCGGCGATTCACCGCCCTTTTCATGTGAGAGAAGTGGGCGTCCCTTTCGGTAGGTACTTTCCATGTCATCACATTCACCGCCCACTTGTAAAAGGTACCAGAGATAACGAACTTGAGACTTGAGAGAGATGCTCCATCTTTGTGTGCACGAGCTCACTTGCTTTCTTGTTTCTTGAGATGCCAAATTGAGTTATCAGTTTGAGATTATTACTTATGGAAATGAGGATTATACACGACATGTAAAAAAAAAAGAAAAAGAGGAAAAACTTTTTTTTCTTTTTATCTATGAAGCTGAGATGTTGGGCTGAATCTACACCCGTCTCATGAAACGTAGGGGCTTTAATTGCCAAGGATAAGGATTTCATGTTTTTGTTCCATGAAGAACCATTCACAATAATGAAAAGGAATGGTTGGAATTAATATTTGGATTAAAAAAAACATAAGCTACCGTTTTTCGGTTGGGAAGAGGCAAAGAGTGCTTTGGTCTTTGGGCTACCGATGCCGCCCATGACGGAAGTGCCGGTCATTTTCTTGGGCTTAGCTTCGTATACTGCTTTGCATGACGACCGTACACCAGCAGTAACACGTTATTCGCGGGAATCTCGATTGTCGTAGTTGTTGTGCGCTGATTCTTTACGTGAATCGCGCCATCTGTCCAAGGTGAGACAAGTCGTCCGCCCATTCGGATTTTCAGAGGCGAAACGAAATGCCATATGGCCACCAACAGTCCAACAGTGTGATTGTGCCTTGACGATCTAACCAGTGTTCAGTTCAGAGAGTACATTCAGACAACAAAACATAAAACTGCGTCAATTCAAGCAGCCTCCTTGCATTTTGAGGATCATCACTGAGTAATGCACTATCAAGCCACGAACAGAACCACCACAACATCAGGATGAAACAACCTATACTCATCAGCAGGCAAACCGTATGCCCACTATCATGCAACCAAGATCCAGTGAGCAGCTCAACGCTACCAGATGCACACCAATGTAACACAGAGCATAAACAAAGCGCATGGCAGCAGATTCCGAACATTAAAGGAAAAAAAAACAGGCATCACCATAGGGACATATGAAGAGAATGATTCATTGGGCATTCAGCATAACTCAGATATATAATCAGTTTTGCCAGTAAAGCTGCACCCTGGCATCACAATTAGCCGCTCGGAAGGATCGAAACAAATGTACCACCGATACCAACTAAAAGAATGGGTTGCAATCATGTCGACGAGAAAACTTGTGGAACATGGGAGCCAGTACCACCGCAAATTCAGGAACAGTTTTCCTTCTCCCCATCTACCAGAACAACAGAAAGAAAAGAATGACGCTCGCGGTTTTACTGCACTGCTCACCACAACCCGATCATCTTCCACCAGAAGCCTCCCGCACCCAGCCAGATGATGATGTTCACAACGGAGATGACAAACCCGTAGCCCCACCATTGAGCCAACGGGACGTACCCAGCACCAGTAGAAGACAGGAGCAGAACCAATCCCGTAGTGGGTGAGGCCACCCATGATGTTCGAGAGGAATGAGAGAACCATGGCGGCAAAGAGCGACGGGGTGCCCAGGGCACTCGACACTGACAAGAAAGCAGCAAACATTGCTCCAATGTGTGCAGCACCACTGGCGAAAAAATAGTGGGAGTAGAAGTACAGCAGCACCAAGACGCCGAAGGAAAGTTGCCAGGACAAACCAAGGCCTCCAACAAACTGTGAGAAACACAAAGAGAAGGTCAATTCAGGAGAACTCAGTAATTTTTTTAAAAAAAATGCAGTCCATTGGATGATGTTAATGTCAGTCTGGATTAACCAAAGAATAAACTCATTGGAATACCAGGTACAAAAACTGGCATCGGACTTGTAGGGGAAAAAGATGGGCACTGAACCACATGCCTCAATTATTTTTATCATTTTCATGCTGATGGGTATATGAGCCTACCAAGTACCAATCAAACCCAAATCAAGGCAAAGCAAGAACCAAGAAAACTATTTCTACTTCTCTTGCAATTATGTATCAGAACTGAAGACAATATTCAACTTGGTGGAACCTACAAATATGACAAACATCACCAGCAAATACAATGTTTGGAGACATCAAAGTTCACAATGCCTATTATAGTTGGTCAGCACTGTGATAATCTATATGCCATTCAAACTTCTGAATTCTGTTGCGAGGAGAAAGTTATGAGAGGAAGAGTCAGTGTACCTTCACAACAGTCTCGCTGAACCAAGAGATGAACCCGTATTTGTTGAGGTAGCCAGCCATTGCGATAAGTGCGGCAAACCATGTAAGGGTATCCCATGCCACAGACTCCGCCAAACACTCTTTCCATGTGACAACACCTGTGATTAGGAGGACAGATAGGCCAAGAATTGCTGCAGACACTGCATCCACATTCAGCATTCCCCCAAAGATCCAAAGACCAACCTGGTGACATGCAGAGCACAATGTTCAGTGAAGAAATGTAGTCCAGTTTCTATTCAAGTTAGATGTAGACAGGGCAATGACAGAAATGTAACTAGAATCAAGTTCAACAACAACAACAAAGCCTTTTAGTTCCATGCATGTTGCGGATGTTAGGGTAGGCAGTAGGCTAGTAAACAAAATCAGGTTCAGCTAGGAAATGTTCAGTGAAGAAATGCACAAAGCAACGCCCCTGACTAGTTCAACTCTGTTTTTGCAGAATCAGATTTTCAATCTGACTAGTTCAACTCTGTTTTTGCAGAATTAGGTTTTCAATCTGAGTGATAGTACTCTGAATTACATACCAACATGGAGTACTTCAGGAAAATGCAAGAAAACTTCACAGAGGAATAATATGAAACAACACTATTGCCTGGGGATGTATTCAGTGACACTGACAATCGCAAATACTGAATATTTCCATGCACCAAGAGAAACCATAGGTCTGAGCTTAATTTCACCAATTTATACTCAGTATCAATCACTAAACAGAAAAAAAAATTATACTCAGTATCAATCACTAAACAGAAAATTGAACACGTGAAGCAGACATCTCACGCAAGGAGTTCCCATTGCCAAAGGCTCAAGACAAGTTCTGAATCTTAACACTCTACACACATCAAACGTCGCATCTATTCAGAATAGTATAACACTAGAAACTAAGCAAGACGCCAGGTCACTATAACTATCAGGATTCAGAAGCATAGAAAACACCAATAGCACCAGACAACTTCAGGGCACGATTAAAGGAAAAAAGGCAAGGAAAGTGGGGGGAGGCAAACATCGCATCATACCGTGAGCAGCAGCGTGCCGGCCATGATGGTCTCCTCCTTGCTCATGGGCCCCATCTTGGCGAGCCGCTCCTTGGCGAGGCGGGGCGCATCTGGGCTGGACTTGACCTCCGGCGGGTAGATCACGTAGAGGATCAGCGGCACGAGGACGAGCGAGAGCATCCCGGGCACAATGGCGGCCTTCGCCCAGAGCGTCCACCCGATCCCCTGCCCGATGGTCGCCTGCGTGAGATTAGCCGACAGCGGATTCGCCGCCATCCCGGTGAGGAACATGGCGGAGGAGATGACAGAGGTCTGGAAGCAAGTGAGCATGAGCCACGCGCCGAGTTTCCGCTCGGTGCCGTCGCCGCTCCGCGACCCGCACGCCTCGCAGAGCGACTTGACGAGCGGGAGGAAGATCCCGCCCGCGCGTGCGGACACGGAGGGGATTGCGGGTGCCAGGAGCGCCTCGGCGAAGACGAGCGCGTAGCCGAGGCCGAGGGAGGAGGATCCGAATGCGGCGACGAAGGCGTACGCGACGCGGGATCCGAGGCCGGTCTTGATGAACCCGCGCGCGAAGAAGAAGGCCAGCGCGATGAGCCACGGGATCGGGTCCCCGAAGGCGGAGAAGGCGGCGGCGAAGGTGAGCGTGCGGGTCAGCACGGCGGCGCCGAGTCCCAGCAGCGCGACGGCGCCGAGCGGGAGGGGTTGGGTGATGATGCCGACGATTGTGGAGAGGAAGATTGCGAGGAGCTGCCACGCGTTGCGGGGCACGCCGGTGGGCGGCGGGATCAGCCAGACGAGGACCCCCGTCGCGATTGTGGCGAGGAGGGGGGTGATTGCCGCACCCTTTAGAGCTGGCTTCGGCGGCGGCGCGGCGGCGGCGGGAGCGGGGGCGGCGGAGGCGGAGGCGGGTGGAAGGAGGGCGCGGGAGGAGGAGGAGGAGTTGGGGGGTTGGGGTGTGGTGGTGAAGAGGGGCTTGGAGGGGAGGGAGTGGGAGAGGGAGATGGGAGTGGAGGAGGAGGAGCGGCGGCGGAGGGAGAAGGAGAGGGAGGGGAGGCGGGAGCGTCGGGGGATAGGGATGGCGCCGAGGTGGTGGCAGGTGAGCGGCGAGGCCGCCGTGGAGGACGCCATGGCGGCGGCGGCGGCGGAAGTGGGGGTGGTGGTGGGAATGGGTGGTGGGGCGAGGGGAGGGGTGGGGGTTTAAGTGGATGGACGGCGAGGATGCCGTTGGCGACGGGAGCATCGGTCGTATCGGACCATCTGAGTGGAGGTGGAGACGACCTGCCCTGCGGTCTGCGTGGACCCGGCGTTTGGTGCGCCGGTGGACAGTGGCAGTGTGATTAGCTTGGAGAGGAGAGGAATTACGTACTGTTGGCCAGTGACGACAGTGAGAGACCGTGCCAAAAGGTAATTAAGCAATTGCACTACATTGCGTTACGTGTTGTGCACCGCGACTTAGGTAAGCGAGTAGGTAATTAACGTTATTTGAATGGAAGAATGTGTCTTAAATTATAATCGAAAAGTTAGAGATTTTGCATGAAGCTAGGGTTTTAGCATGCAGAGTTTGTAGGCAGTGATAGCTGACGAATAAGCGAATTAAGAGGTGTACACATCGTTAGTGTTACAAATAAGGAGCAAAGTTCCACTTGATTAGTCGGTGATGATATTTAAAGCCAATTACGACAAAACAAGGAGCAACCGGTGCTTATATAATTCTCCCTCCGTATAGGAAATAGAAGACGTTTTGGACAACGATACGGTCTTCAAAACGTAACTTTGACTTCTTATTTGTACAAAAATATTTATTAAAGAATAATATATGTATAGTTTTATAAAAATATTTTTCAAGACAAGTCTATTAATATGGTTTTCACATTTCCATACTCAAAGTTATTCGTGATTTATACTCTCAAGGTTTGACTAAAATCTTGTCCAAAACGTCTTCTATTTCTGTATGGAGGGAGAACTCGTATAGAAGAAGTATTAACGTAGCACAAGGGTTAGGAATCCAACATGTTCTGCCAAAAATTTAATACCAAGCTTTTTATAAATTACTTCTACCCAGTTTGGAATTGGCCCAAAGTAGCTCGGCTTTTTAAACCTATTTCTGATGTTAGCATGCTGAGCAGAGTTGAAAACAACCTTTGAATAGTTGAATCTGGAACTTGGAAGACAACGTTTGTGTTCACACGCCCTTTTTTCTAGTGCTTAACTCCACATAGAAAGAACAAGAGGATTTTGTCTGTTTTTTCGACTCACACGATGTTGGAAGACTGCGGGGGTACAACTGTCACTCTCAGGTTATTGGCATGCTCTCCTGTCCCTCATTAGAGAAAATGTACATTGTTGCCATGGAAAATGAAATGCGCATAAAACATTGAAGGAAAATAGCAGCACCAATTAACTGGCAAGGGTGAACACCAAAGTAGAATGCTGGTGGATCCGCATCAGATGGCCTCCACGAGAGAATCGAACCAAACCTAGCCCAATGAGTATGAACGAGAACAACAAGCCTCAAGCGTCCAATTAGGCAGGCAAAAGACATAAAACAACTTTACAAAGAGAAAAAAAACAGACAGAAAAGAAGATAGAAAAACAACAAGCCACCCCATAGTATAGACCGTGTCCACACAGCAACCCCCCCCCCCCCCAATGAAGAAGCGAAGTAGCATTGCAAATTGCAACCCCACACGGAGACGGCCTTGGCATTGTGGCCGAGAGCGGCGTCCCTTTGACCCTTCCCTCTCTGGACCTCGTGAAATTGCGGCCAGATCTCGCCGACGGGGGCAGCGGATTGGCCGCGCCGCCCTGGCCTTCCGTTGTTCGCCTGGTCCGGCGTCTCTCCGCCTCGCCCCTCGTATGGATCCAAAGTCGCCATCGGAAAGTCTGCATCTGATGGAGACCTGCATAGATTTGAGTATTTGATCCCCAACTCGGCGCCACAGAAAAAACAAGACAACGCCAGGATGACAACACGCGCCGCATCGGCATCGCTCGCGGCGCTGCCATGGAGCTGGAAGAAGAAGAAGCGGAGGGCCACCGCCCACCGGCGTCGGCGTGGGCCCTGGATCTCTCGGTGCTGGAAAAGCCAATGCAGCACGACGGCGCCCGCGGTTGGTGTAAAGGGTCTGCTGAACATCATGGTAAACTGATGGGATCATGGGAGGTAGAAAATTGGAGGGCAGAAGTTTTACTTCCCGACACCGAATTCTTCGCAGAAGCAAACACTAGCTTCGCTTTTAACAGGAAATTTTGCGATGAATGAAGGCTGAAGTGTTAATAAAATGGCAACCGGGAGGAAACTGTTCTTGCCTAGCAAAAAAAAAATGCTACAAAGGAAACTGACCTGTCGGCATGTTTAACATGACATGCTATTTTTCAAGGTCGAAAGAAGGATGCTGGCGCCAATACAGAAGATCGAATGAGAAGGCCCGTTCTTGATAATCCAGTCCGTAGGTTTTGGCGAGCGGCGTAGCTAGGCTTTGTCCGAAGGGTATGCCACGATAATTTTTCATATACAATTCGGTTCAAATGATGCATAAACGGTACGATCCATATATAATCGGACAAATAATTTTAATCGTTGATAAAAATAACATTCAAAGTCATAAATTCAATAGTTGAGTGCAAAAGTTGCATACATTTTGATATAAAAATAGTCTAAACACATTAAGTCTAAAATATGCAAAACTTGGAAGACAATTACCACGCTACTTCTTGTCCTTCTTCTCCGGTCTGCGCTTTCTGATAGCCATGAATGTTTGGATTATATCATTTTCATCCACTTTGAAAAACATATCCGGCTCAATGAATGTGACAAGACAATCATCCAACATACTATCACCCAACTTATTTCTTGTCTTAGGTTTAACCAAAGTCAATGCAAGAAATACTCTTTGAACACTTGCCGTTGTCACCAATAGAAGCAATACCAATTTGAGAAGCAAGTAAACCATATAATACACTTTATCCCTCTTTGTTTCAACAAGCTTAACTGAAAGGTTAACGAGGTTCTCTAGGCCTTTGAAGCAATTATCTTGTCTTATCTCATCAATATAATTACCAAGTTGCAATTCAAGTTTTTGCAAATTACTTCCCATGATATCATTGGGGTAGAACTCAGCTAGTCTGAGTAGCTTCCGTGCATCAAAAGAAGCAAATGAGTTGGAAGGATTGAACGCTGACATACAAGAAAACAACTCCATATTTATCTCATCAAATCGATAATCAAGTTCTTGACTAATTTGATCAATAACACCAATATATACTTGTCTTCTAAAATGGTCATCATTTGTTTGGTTCCGGGCATACCGTGCTGATTTTCCATAAGGCACATTATTATGCTCCATAGCAGGAATTTCAGCACCATGTTTGTTGCAAAACAAAGTGACCCTTTCAAGGAATTGATTCCAACCATCAGACCTCAATTGTTGCATTCTACTCTTTGCCACATTAACGGGCGAGATTGCATTCAGAATACCTTTCTCCCTTCTTTGCAAACACTCTGATAATTCATTTGTGTCTCCAAGAATTGTAAACACTAAGTGTGCAAAGAAAACAAACTCAAAGGACTCAAATGCTCCAACCACAAAATGTATTTTTGTCAATCAGCCTATGTGCAGTATCATCTCCAAGAGCAAAGAGTACATCACGTACTGAAGGATACATAGCAATGATTTTGCTTATAGTTTTGTAATGAGAGCCTCACCGAGTTTCACCAGGCCTAGGCAACCCCATCTCTTGATCTAATCCACTCCCAGTTTTAAGTTCACCACAATCAAGTGCTTTCATGATTTGCTCAAGTCTTGCATTTCGAAGCATCCCATGGCGCTTACAAGAGACTCCAACAATATTCAGCAAGAGAGATACTTGATCAAAAAACCCCTTACAATCTGTATTGCCCTTAGCAACAGCAACAAGAACTAGTTGGAGTTGATGTGCAAAATAATGAATATAGTAAGCAGAAGGTGACTCTTGCATGATCAATGTTTTCAGCCCTTTAATATCTCCTTTCATGTTGCTAGCCCCATCATAACCTTGACCATGTATTTGAGTAGTAGTCAAGCCATGACTGACAAGTAAAGCTTCAATTGCTTCCTTAAGTGATAAAGAGCTAATATCATCGACATTATGAACAACTCCAATAAAGTGCTCACATGACATTCCCAATTTATCAACATAACGCAAACAAAGAGCTAGTTGTTCTTTATGTGATATGTCACTAGACTCATCCACTAAAATTGCAAAGGGCTCAGAACCAAGTTCTTCAATTATTTTCTTTCTAGTTTCTATGGCACAACAATGAATGATCTGTTGTTGTATCTCTGGGCTAGTTAAGGTGCAATTACCTGGAGCATTCTTCAAAACATACTTGTTCACTTCTTCACTATTTGCTGCAAGAAATTTCAAAAGTTCAATGAAGTTCCCTCTATTGCTAGATTATTCACTTTCATCATGTCCACGGAATGTCAATCCTTGATGCAAAAGAAACTTCAAATATCTAGAATAAGTCAATCTTATCTCGTAAAGACGAAGATCCTCATTGCTCCACTTCTCAATGTGATAATCAATTGCAACCTTGGGATTAATAAAGCCAATATATCTCTCTTAAGCCGCCTTGTGTGCCTTAGAACACATATGTCTAAGGAGTGCTTTATTTCCTATATTCCAATTTCTCCAACCATCTAAAATAAATGTATCTGACCCACTGCCCTTCTTGAACAAGTAGCATACAAAGCAAAACGTGGAATCCTTCTTAATACTATATTTAAGCCAATCATGGTTATAAAGCCTGTAAGGAAAATGGACCTAGTAATAGGCCATTAGTGATTTTGGTGATTGAGTGTCAACATTAACCCATGGACTAACGACGTTTGCCAGTATATAATGAAATAGTCGCATGGTTGCAAAGTGACAAACTTGGGTGATCAAACACCTCAAACAAGGTCATGAAGACGTGTACAAAGCCTTAGAAGACTTTTGAGAAGACCAAGACATCATAGAAGAAAAGCCGGGACGAAGACACGCAAGGACGCGAAGCGAATCCTGCTGTTTCAAGAGCACTGGAGCATCTCTATGGAGCATCGGAGCATCTCTTTGAGCACCGGATAAAGTCGGTGGTCAGCACGGAAAGCCAGCAGGGCCAAGTTTGAATGAAGCACAGGACAATCCATCGGTACCAAACAGGGAGCAGCGGATCAGTCGGTGGTGATGCTCACGACCGAGACAGAGACTTGCATATTTGGAGCATAGGACAATCCAGTGGTCACAAGGACAGCACCAGACAAGTCTGTGGTACTCGGCTTGGCTCAGGATCGGCTCAAAATTGGCTCTGTCAGTGTTGAAGATAGCACCGACTCATACGGTGGTACTTGGAGCAGAGCGGCGGATGGGTCGGTGGTCGTTTTGGCTCAACGGCTAGTGCAACGACTATGCATTGGGATTTGTCCGGTGCATTACATCGGTGCTCACTGAATCAGTCGGTGGTATCGACTCTTTCAGCCCGTTGGAGCAACGACTAGTTGAGTGGCTTGGGGCTATATATACCCCAACCCCTAGCCATTTGGAGGGTGTTAGAGCTTGGAGAAGCTATTGGCTTGGTTCTCACATACACACAAGTGCTCTTGCCACCAAAGTGCTTAATAGAAGATTTAGGCGACTAGTTTAAGGCTTAGGCCTTGATTAGAGCTAGTTTAGGCCGCTTAGCACATTGCTTTAGGTGTTAGCCTAGAGTTAGGCGAGGTTTGTATACCTCCTTTGTATCGGTGCTTGCGCGCACCAAGAGTTGTAAGTTTCGGGGCTTGTAAGTCTTGCGAGACCCTCCAACCGCGTTTGTGTAGTGGCCACCGGTTACTTTGTGATAGGGAGGTGAGGCTCTAGGCATTTGCCGAAGCTCAACCAAGTGGAGGCGGCGAGGAGCATCCAGGAGAGGCAAGCAGAGACCCACTTGCGCGTGGGGAAGTCCCGTAGGCTATCCTACGGAGTTACTCGACCGGGGAGTTTGTGCCCTTGCGCGGGCATTCCCTTTGAGAGGGGTTCCAACAACGAGGACTAGTGGAAGGCTTTCCAATACCTCGGGATACATCGCCGTGTCGAGAGTTTGATTTCTCTATCTCATTACATTTCCGTATTTATCTTTGCACTAAATTCCGCATTTACCTTTCTTAGAATTGCCATGTGTAGTTTCTAGGATTGGAACCTAGGGTGCAAAACTTTTGACGGTAGGGATAGCAACACATAGAAAAACCTAGTGCACATTTAGATAGAAATTGAAATAGGTTTTTATATGTGCTCCAAGCCTTAGTTTTTTATAGAACCCTAATTCACCCCCTCTCTTAGGGTGTCACGGTCCCTTCAAAGCCACATGAAATTGAATTGACGTTCTTTTTTCCCAATTTTCCTTTTTGGAAAATTATGCTCTCAAGGTTTGACTTCACTTTCAATAATATATGCTCTTCGAGTTGCATCTTGATCATTAACAGGATAGCTTCGAATGGGCAACCTTTCACCTGGATGGCGGTTGATGTCATAAACCAGCGGTGGCAACACATCTTCAGCTGAAATTGTTGGCGATGAAGATGGCATAGGATTCACAATTTCATCAATCACCATGTCTTTCTCTTGAGGTTGCTCTTCCACCATACTTGCAACAGGAGCTGGTGAAGGAGATGAAGCAATAGCAGCAGCCACCTTCTTCGCTGCATGTTTTTGAAAAAGGGATACAATGTCTCCGTTCCTCTTCATAATCCAACAGTTCTACAAATAATAAAATCCATGTATCAATATTTGTTTTAATGGCAAAGAGTATGAATGGATGGAGAAGAAGACATCAAGTCATATGTCATCAATCGATCAACACAACCAAATTGCGTACCGCATACACATACCTGCAGAAGAATGCGGTGGCCTGGTGTGCATGCCTCCTCTCCTGGCCTGGTTGCCTGGGCTGCCGGCGGCTTGGGAAGCAAAAGGGACGGCAGGCGCCGGGCGGCGAACGGGAACAAGGGGAGGGTCGACGACGGCGGATCATAGATGGACTACAGGTGTCGGACCTACGGACCGGCAATCCACCCAAGGGTACCCAGATGGTTGATTTGTATGTAGAGGTGATCGCGGGGTTAGGGAGCTCGAGGTAACACAAGACAAGGGGATTTATACAGGTTCGGGCTACCCAAATGTATAATATCCTACGTCCTGTGCTCAGAGGTGTTTGTATTCTCTTCCCAGCAAAGCTCGAGGAGCAATGGCGAGTTTGGTGGCTACAATGGGGCGTAAGATGATCCAATGGGAAAGTTGCCCCGGGGGGTTGACCTAGGTCGCCTTATATAGGGGGACGACCTAGGGTTACAAGTTGGCTAGGATCTAGTCCTATCGGTTTACAACTAGGAAAGCAATCCGGGTCGGTTACAATGTAATCTTCACGATCTCCGGGTGGGATCCGAGCATCGCGCCGCACGCCTTGCGGGCTAAGTCATCATCAATCTTGTTCAGCAAGTCGGCGGTTTCTTTTGGGCCACCTCGGGGTCGGCCCACACCCCTGTCAGTATGTGGACCCTGGCCGGCCGTCACCCTTGTCGGTGATGGGCCCAGGGGTACCCATATCCCACAACAGGCTATGGCGACAAACGTGTGCAATTGAAACGTCGGAGGCAAGCGGCGACGTGCGATACTGCGGGAAGTATAGGGTTTGATGATTTTTTTCTTTTTCTGTATGGGCTGTATTGTTCTGATGGGCCAAAATACAGGGTATGCCAGCCGCGGCATACCCTGTAGATATGCCCTTGATTTTGGCTGCATGGTTCACTGAACATAACTGGTTAAGAGAGATTCCATGTCCATCTCCACGAAAATGCAGGGGTGTTGGCGACACTTACGCACACCAAGTTTAACCCGCAAGCGTACGGATCATGTGTAGCTTTTTCCTTAGAATACTCCCTCAAGGTTTATCAATCTGTGGAACCAATAATGCAAGAACCAATCTAACTAGAATAGAAAACACTTGGGTTTAAGATTAATCTAATCAAATCTGTTAAACACCAGAGGTAGCAAGAGAGAACATAGAGATAACCAATCTAGAGTAACCTAGATCATGCAAATGTTGTAGTTCAGAGCAAATAGAGTGAAGTAGAAGGTAGATGTGAATCTCATTGAAAGCATCTTTAAATCATGGCCTCCGATCAAACCCTCGAGAACGTCACCTTACACGGGATTACACCCTGTCACGGTACTCCCTATCGGCGTGTTTAGTTACAAGGGCACGTTCGAAGAACGTGTTGAACTCCTTGGTAGATCTCATATGAACCCCTAGCCACCATGGCTAAAAGAACACCCCGAACAATCTATCTCGATAATAGATTGAAGAAGCAAACCCAAGAAAAAGCAAAATCATAAAGAGAGGCACTTGATCGCTAAGAATAATCGGAAACACATAATAACTTCACCATGAATGATTGTACATCACAAGATCTCCACCGGGATCCTACCTTGATCTTAATGATCCTAGCTCCAAAACTCCGATGTGGTCTTCCGCGCAGGATTCCCATGTCGGCTAGGGTAAACCCTAGACAACTAGCACGACTCTCGGCTCTCCGAGAGGTATCCCTCTAGCTTCTCTGCTCCTCGGCGTTGAATGGAAAATGACTTGATGGGTGCCGAATGGAATGGGAACTATTTATAGCCCTGGGAAACCCTAGGTCAAAGGGGGAGGCGAGGCGCCCCAGAAACGGCTTGTGCCGTGCGGCACAAAGGGGCCTGGGCCGCACGACACGGCCTGTTTTTGGGCCATCTTGGGCTCAGCTTTTTCCCCACGCTTTCTTGATGCTTTTGAAGTCTTTCTTTCACTGCATGTGGGCCCTGGACGACGGTTGCTTTGGGATAAGGATGGCTCTTGATAAACCTTCCAAATCTCCGTTTGATTTGTCTTGATTCCAAAATCACTTGATCTTATCTTCAGAGACTTAGCCCCTAAGCATTCTTGGAGGTCGGTGAGCTGGAATTGGACGCGAGTGGGCTTTGAAATTCCCCGGCTAGCTTGGCCTGGGCCTTCATCTTTACCGAGTTGGCGTTAGTCTCGGATTTGGTCCATATTCGCTCCAAAATAGCTCAAAAACCTGCGTGAACCAAAATCCTCCAAAAATAGATGCATATGCGAAAACGTCCCGTTTATAGAGTATGATCAATAGTTTAGATATTAAATTTATTCAAATATTGAAGTTAAACAGAGGTAAAAATGTGTCATTAACGAGCGCCAACAAGGGGTCTGGAATGCCGAATTTACCTAGGACCTGCAAGAAATGGAGTATGACTAAGCAAGAATATATAATGTATTATTCTGTTTGAGGCATTGGTCAACATGTATTCATGCTATCATTTCTTATTTAAGCTGGGTTCTAATTAAAGTTTTTATTTCTCCCAGCACAATAAGCTTGCATATGTTTTAGTAAGGAACCTCCCAAGATGGTACGAGTTCCTATTAGGAGAAAAGCGGGCCTGAAAACCAAAAGGTGCATGGTTTATTCAAGGAAACCGTAAAAAAAAAACATGTACAATAAATTTTGGACTGTTAACCTAAGTAGGCTGTTGAAACTCCAAACGACAAACATAGTTGTATTTGGGACAAATTTTGAATGCTAAATGTAGCTACATTCTGGGATGGAGGGAGATGCTTAAGGAAATTAAGGAATAATTTTTGGGAAATTGTGTTATATTTAAAGTTTTTGTCTGCAAGTTTAATGGGCATAGTATATACAATGCAATTTAATATTAGTAATATTTTTGCACTATTTAATTAAGTTTTATTAGATTTAAAGTTACAGTGAAACTAATTTCTTAGGTGGCATTTGGGAAAAGGGAATGGGAAAAGATTTCCCGCCCTCAAAAAGCTAACTTTGTATTCTAGCCATCCATTCTTCATAACTCATTTAATCAAAACCATTCATCCATTTTCCTTTCCCAATCACACCCTCATATCCCATTATCCAAATGTCACCTTAATATTTTATGTACTACTTTTCACTGTAAAATGAGTATAAGCTCAAATTAAGAGGAAGTTTATTTATGTTTCCTTTATGCTTTAGGAATAACTATTGCATTGAAATATCATATTACTCGAACTATGGACTTAGTCATTAATTAAATAACTTAATACTCAATCAAATCAAAGTAATCAAGTAATTTTTGTGAGAATAATAAACATAATAATAATAATAACTAGCATAAAACTTAATGGCAAAATATTAGTTGGAACTGAAACGTAAACGGCCCAGAAACAAAAATAGCTCAAGAAATGGCCTAACCTACTTATGCACGAGGTTCAGAATTTTTTTTTGAGAAACCGGGTTTATATTTCACATAAAATTTTTGGTGGTTACAATTACAACCCAAATCTTACAAGAACACTCTTGAAAGAAAAGAAAATTACAACACAGTCCTTGTAAGGTCCTGGTCTTCCTCGCCACCGGCGGCCGAGCACACTGCTTGAAGCCGACTTCCTCTCCGGCGAAGCAACATATTTTTATTGTTGTCTTCTGCATTACGTCAAACTCGACGTGCTTTGTAGACGATGAACAACCCGGCCGGAAAACATCGTCGGATACCAAGAAATCTGACGCCACAAGAACCAAACACGACGAACCCCGAGGGGTAACCGAACTACCAAATAAGGTAGTAACCAGAACCACCAAAGAAGGTGGTAACCAAAACCAACCTGGTTTCTCTATAAGTTGGTAGATAATCTTCCTCCCGCTTCCAGCAGCCTTGTCAGTAGTTGCAAGGCCAGCGACATTGTGGGCAGCATGGACACACCCAGCATAGATAATCTCATGGTGAATTCGACTGACGACGCAAGAGAGAAATGCCAAAAAAGATATCGCCATCGCCGAATCGCTTGCAAAAGACACTAAAGTGGTCCACCCTCCCAACAATCACCGCCAGACTGCAGGTCCACCAAGGAAGACCGCAAAGAGAACATAGAGGAAGCAAAAGTACCTCACAGCATAGCCTCCCAAGGTGAAGCGAGAACCGCCAACGCCGGGGACTGTCTGGAGGGAAGATAGCTCTATGGACAGGGATGCGAATGGAGAGAATCCTAACTCTACCTTATTCAAACAAAAATAATAGTAGGTAATATATCTGCCCAGCTCGACTCGCGCAGGCATAAATTATGACCATGCGCTGCTGTCTGCTTGGAGCATGGTTTCCATTTCCTTTCCTTTCGGTGAAGAGAGATGCGATGTACGCGGGCTCCCGAGGACCGGCAGCCTGGCTATGGTACTTGATGTTGTAGGTTCAAATTCTAGTCAAAATAGAGTAAAATAACTTTAAAAAAAGTAGAATTGCAACTCCAATTTGACCTCCTCTGTAGCAGAGAGGAGGTCAACTTGAGTCTGATTTTATTTTATTCAAGCTTTTTTTTCCTATTCTTTTGTATATTTTTATAATCTTCTTGTAGACAGTCAAAATAATTTTTGGGTTGTGCGAACCAAAATGAATGGTATACAGGCACTTTTATTTCCCTGAAGCTCCGAGCTTGCTGCCTGGTGCCTGCTGCCAAAGAACAACTCTGGAACTAAGGTAGGGTGGCTGAGGTCTTAGAGTATCTCCAAAAGACACTCTAAATCGTATCTTAAATACAAATCTAAGAGTTTTGGATAAAAACTCCCCTTCAACAGAAATCCTAAACCAATCCCTACTAGTAGCAACATCCTAAATAACTTATTATCTCTCTCGCATCTAGAAAGTATCAAGCCGCTCCCTACTTCATTCACACTCAAATAATATGATGTTTATGTTTAGGGGAACTGCTGTAGGACACAGAAAAGTAGGGAAAATTTTGTTTAGGATATCTCACTACTTGTCAGGATAAGATATCTAATTTAAGATGTCTTTTGGAGATGCTCTTCGTGAAGTATGGCGTTGGTCCAGTTGGGAATGGATCACAGCTCTGGCTGGATCGATTTCGATTCTTTGTAACTTGTCCTGTGGGCTGTGGCCAGTGACTTGACCAATGGGTTAATAGAAGTCCGCTTTTCTGCTAAAAAGAAAGAGCATGGGGGCAGACAACCAGCAGCCATGATCACCGGACCGTACTGTCGGGAAGAACATATAAAGAGTTACTTGAGCTGATTATTCTGTTTCCTTCTGACAATGCGAAAACACAGTTGTGGCAATGCGAAAACTGACAAATTCTGGATGCAATTGCAGTAGAGGACAGAATTTGTCATCCAGTGCAAATGCATCCAAAATTTGTTAATTTTGAATGAATTAATCTAGAATGATTTTGTATATCAACTTTTGCGGCAAAATTTGTCAAGTTTTAATTTTTTTGGAAAGTTCAGAGTATTTTTTTGTCAAAGAGTTTTTATGTTTCCAATACTCTTGCGGTTTTCACCAGATATGCACCCAATTATCTTAGCACACAAACACATAAACGACTAAATGGAATGAGCAGCAGCCAATGGAAATAACATTACAATACTCAACGGGGAACAAAACATTGCTGCTAGCTTTGTTCAACCGATGGACTTGCCTCCACTGCAGCGCTCCGCTCAGTCTTGAAAATGGGGCGATTTGGGTTCCTGGCAATCTGTGCCCGCAGGTCTTCCACAAAGTCATCGTCATAGGTACAACCACTAAGTGTAAATTCCTTGAGGCTTGTGAGATATGGGAGCCCAGACACCAGCCCAACGCGTGTATCCTCGTTCCAAGCACAAAAATTCAGCAGTTCAAGCTTAGGCAATCCTACCTCGTGGAACTCCACAGATTGCAGCTTGAATGGGCGATCAAATTCCATCACTGTAAGACTTGGGAATGCCTCCCCACGGAAACTGAAACGGAGCTCATGACCCAGGAACGACTCCCGCCTCAGACGCAGAATGGTCAGGTTTGGTAGCTTCCCTAGGGCTTCAATGGCAGCATCAACATTCCTTAACCTTGTGCTCCTTAGCGTTAGTTTCACAAGATTGTGAAGCCCTTCGATCCATGTCGGCAATTCCCACACAGTGCCATACAGCTTGAGGCTCTGCAGATTTCTTGGAGGTGACAATGTGCCAAATATTAAGCAGCCAAGTAAGCCCATGTTCCCCTCTGCCCGTAGCAGCAATGATTCCAGGAAGCTAAGGTTGGCAATAGCTGACCATAACTCTTGAGCATTTCTTCTGCTGATGCCTGTCACTGCTAACTTCCGCAGACGGGTAAGCCTCTTTATGTCATGCAGGATTTTCTTCCCCTGTGCAAGGTTCACAAGACCCATTGTTTGCAGGGCTTTCAGTTTTCGGATCCCTTTTGGCAGCTGAACACCACGTACACTTTCGCGCTTTGCCAGAAGAGGTAGCAGGGAGCAACAACAGACAGTGCACACATCGTGCCTGTTTGGTTCGCCATCGAAGTTGAGTCTCCTTTTCAAAAGCTGAGGTGCACACCATGCTACACAACAGGCCAGTGAGCATACGGTCAAAACGCATGGCCGGTTCGTCAATAGCTTTGGCGCATCTTCTACAGTTTCCTTGAATGCTTCAGCCTCGCTCACTCCAACAGACCCAGCACAAAAGTTCTGTAGCTTTGTGAGTCCGGTGATTGTCTTTGGTAGCTTCCTCACGTTTGTGAATGCAATATCCAATGTTTGGAGTTGCCTCAGGTTACCAAACGAATCTGGCAGGCAATAGATATCACCACATCCCCTTAGAGAAAGATATTTTAGGTGATAAAGCTCGCTGATTTGCTCAAGGTGATGATCAACCAGACCTTCCGTGCCTTCCAAGTCCAGCACTCGCAGAAGCCTCATCTTCTCAGAAATGAAAAACGGCTTAACCGTCCCAAATACTGTCAATGACCGTATACGTGATAGGTCCACAATGCTCTCAAACTCGCTCTTATCTCCCTTCCAGTTGCTGCTTATGGCAAGGTGGCGAACCATGCCTTGGGTGTTTGAGCTGCAACCTTCCTCCAGTCTAAAAATAAGATTTTCCTCCAGTGACTTTGAGATGCCAATTTCATGCATGAGATCATGTACATGACAAGAGTCAAATTCTTTTCTGCTGTAAGCTGATTGTTGAGAGGGTACTATCATGCTCCTATCTATTAGTTCCATGAGATAGTTGCTGGCTACTTCCTCCATAGACTTGTCACAAATGTCCCTGGAGTAACCTTCTGCAATCCAACGCCGCTCTAAACGTCTTCGGTTAACCTTGTGACCTGCTAGGAATATGGATAGATACAGGAAACAAAGCTTGAGATGATAGGGTAAACCATCATAACTCTTCCTAAGGATTGATTTTATGGGCTCAAGCTCCAGGTTCATATCCAGTTCAGCACTGAGATGCTTATTCAATTTTCTCCACTCCACAAGTGTTTTTGGTTGGTTTGCCAAGAAGCCACCTATTGTAACTAATGCAAGGGGAAGCCCTTCGCATTTCTTAAGGATCAGTTTCGCTTCGTCAATTAATTCAGGATGATCATCCAAGTCTGTTGTCTCCTTGAATACCTGAAATCAGTGGGATTTAACTTATTTAGTAGTAAAAACTATAATGTAAGTTCAACTCATAATAAAAACACAGCATACTTATTGTTTCAGTACCTTTTTCGTGAACAGGTCAAGTGCATCCTTGTATTGTAAAACGTTGAGCTTGTATACATTTTCTTGTTTCGATGAGCAATGCCTTGCAATATTCTCTTCCCTTGTGGTAACTATTATTCTGCTTGTATTTTCCAATCGAGGGAAGTTCCGTATTATCCAATCCCACATCACAGTAGATGACAAATCATCAAGAACAATCAACGACCTCTTTCTTTCTAAAAGCCTAACCAACTCTGCAATCAATTCTTCAACTCCCATCATTGCTAATGATTTTCTTGTGCTACCCCAAAACTGAACCACACTCCTTTTTTCAGAAGTTTCTGCATCAAGTTGCATAACTATGCTCTTAAGAAGCTCTTCGGGAATGAACGGATGCATCACTGTGACACAAGCACGTCTCTCAAACATGCTGCTAAGATTTTGGCTTTGGTATGCATCTTTGACTAGAGTGGTTTTCCCAACACCACCCATTCCCCAAACTGAAATCACTGGAAGTTCTTGTCCTGTTTGATTTAAAATTAATTCAATGATATCAGATTTTTCCTGATCGCGGCCGATGAGCTGAGATTGATCCAAATAATTTGTTCGAATGTTAATACGGCTATTTCTAGCAGCATTATTTCCAGCGGCACCTTCAGGTTGAATTCCTGACATCTCAGAAGTGGACAAAGTGGAGTTGTTAGCACTTGTTGTGGCTGCGTTTGAGGTAGGCCTTGCTGTCATCAATTCCATTGCATCTTGAGAACCCTGAACAGAAGGAAACAATTTCAATATATGCATGTGAGTTTCTAACAAATATGGTATGATCATATGATTCTATCGAGCATACATGATATGGATCATTTTGTGAACCTTAATCAAGATCATAAGTGTCATATCACATAAAGATTGCATTGGACCAGTAAGATCCTATTTCAATGATGTTAAAATTAAGTGAAGGTGATGGGAATATATTAATTCAAATTTACAAATTTGCTTAAACGGTTTTGATTTTAATATTTTAACTCCACCTGTGTTGACTGGAGGACTTTCTTGAGTCGTCTCAACATAGCCGGTCCCAAGACCGGGTAAAGGAGGAGGGGGCGCGTTAGGTTTGGCAAACCAGCACCTACAACAGCCACTCTAATGGATGGTTTTGATTTTAATATTTTATATAAATTTATGTATGTTTTTTGATAGAATCATGATTCTATGATCTATTTTACTAGCGAATCTTGTCGAATTGGAACAAGGATCACTGGCAACCATGATCTGATGTACAAGTACCTTGCAATACAATTTATCTCTTCTTTGCTATTATTCAAAACTAAGACTAAGTAGCAAGGTGACCCATGCAAATAGCTAAAATGGCTAGATGTGTTAATGTAACTCTTTTAGCATCATAACCCCTTTCATCATAAATTTATTGGCATATAAATGATAAATACTAAATGCCAGATTTCTAATTCAACAAGCCAAATGATGTTTACTTGCCAATATATTGATAGAGTCTATGAGAATAAAAGAGCTAGCATTTATTGGATGATTTTGAAATGTTGAATATTACCTTCTCATAAAATGCATAAAGAGTTTGATCAGCAGACAATTGGTTGAGCTCTAATACTTGGATTTCTTTACCCGGACATAGGCTTGCAACTTCAACTTGTGTTGTTGACACTATGATGCGGCTCCCTCTCATGTTGTTTGGGAAGCATACTTTAATCCGATCCCACTGTTCGATTGTGCACACATTATTAAGCACAATCAGGTAACTATTCTCATTCACATAACGATTGAACTCCCCAACCAACTGCTCGTTCTCCGCCTCCAACAGAGTCTTCTCTGTGTCCAACAGGACATCAACTCCTACAGCTGAGTCAAACTGCTTCACCATGCTCTGCACAAAGTCCTTTGGACTGAAAGGGTCCATGACCCTGACCCATGCTCGGCATGGGAATTTCCTTTTGACATCCACATTTTCGTAGGCAGCTCGAATGATGGACATCTGCCCAAGATCACCATTTGTTCCCCATACTGTGATCACTCCAAGGTCCTGGTCCAGCCTGCTGATGAGGTGGACAAGATCTGCTCTTGACTTTTGCTGCCTTGCAACATGCCTTGCTTCGTCGATGCCGAATATGGAAGCAGCAGTGATGCTAGACTGCTCAGCAGCAGTGGCAGGATTGGAGCCAGCACCCTTAAAGAGCTGGTAACGCATATTTCTCTGGCTCACGTCTTCAACCCTTTCTCTCAGCTCCTTCATCTTCTTGGCGATTCGCCGCCGCTGGAGCAGCAACCTAGCGAGGGGCCACCCTGATCTCTTGTCCAGATGAACGGAGAAATCCTGGAGGCAGTCCTCGACGTCGTAGGCGACATCGCGGACTTGCTTGACCCAGGTCTTGAGCACCCTGTCGTTATCTTGCTCCTTATGCGCCGCCATCATGAAAGACCGCATCATCTCCAGCTCGTCCCTGACAAAAGCATGGTCACGCTGGATGTGAAGCTGCAAAGCAACCTCCTCCGAAACAGCGGACCTGGTGTAGCTGAGCGCAGCATCCAGCACCGACTTGCCCACACTCAGTGCCGCCGCCTCCATCTCACTCCTCTCTGCTCAACTGGCTCACTGATTCTTGAGATAGAAATGGTAATGCTGATCATCAGCGCATTCCGATCCAATTTATAAGCTCAGGCGGGGAATAATTCCTACATTAATAAATTGGGGGGCGGATTGAGCAACAACGCGTTCAGGATCAAACAAAGTGGTGATGGGGTGATAATGCGTTATGCTCACCTACATACTCAACGTGGCTGGCAGATTGGGGAAAATTCTGCCAAGGGGCCATGGATGCATCCACGGTTGTCGACGGATAAATCGACGAGCCAGATCGGATGGCCTCACCTCGGGATGGCCTCGGTCGGTACAATGCTGAGGCTGCTCCACTGGCGGCGATGATAACCCGGCAAGCTTCGTCCGCGGCGATGGTGCCCGATCTGGTGGCCCCACGCGGCTGCGCTGGCCGCGGCGGTTGCGCTTTGGGGCCATGGGTGCCAAACTGGCACCACAGCGAATTGGGCCATGGGTGGTGAGCTGGTGTATCGAGGCGGCAGGCTTGGAGCCGGCGAGCGGGCGGCGGCGGCAGCTCGGCAAGGCACTACTCTCCTCTTTGGGGTTGCAACTTGGAGAATATTCCAACTTGGAAGGGTCGCCGCGAAGCGGCAGGGAAGGCGCACGACCGGGTTGGGTCGTCAGTGCTTTTTTTTTCCTTTTTTAAATACTTATTATACAGTTATAATACCTCTATCCTATAAAAAAATATTTTAACTTCACATTAACTAGTATATTCATGATGAATCTGATGATGTTTGAATAAGTGAAATTATTTTTAGCTTTAATGATCACAAATATCTAAGATTTTATATAGATTAAGAATACAAGATTAGCATTACTGATAAAAAATAAATTTATAATGTGTAATTCTTTTCGTTTAAGATAATTTATCTTTACATAAAGATTCGTAACATCGAGCTGCAAGGCTACCTCCTCGGTTCCTCCGACATGGAGGATTTGGCGTAGAGCCAACTAGCCAAGTGCCCCGTGCCTCCATCCAGGAACGTACAATGGTCATCTGAATAACATGTTGAGGCAATAATCTTTCCCGAACAATCGAAGATACTTTGTGTGAGGAACCGTCCAAATTATTTTGACTAAACCGGGTTATCATCCCTTGACCGACCCGACTTAAGCAAAATAATCCCGGTAGTCCCCGGTATGCGCCTCGAGCATCGCCCAGGAACAACTCGCATACCGTTTTACATCATGAATATCATCACAAGGATACATGGGAGAGAGCAAACTTTTAAATCTTTATTACATGTCTTGATCATCTACAAGAATTTCATAAATTAAGGCTACAACTTGTATAGACTAGAACATGGGAAATTTCAACATTCAAAGTGAGGTTCTATCTCATAATAGATGTAAGCTATGTCTAGGTGGTTATCCTACCATGTTTACTAGATTGAGAGTATTATCGCAGCGGAAAGGTAGAGAATAATAAGGTGCAATAATGATGCCTTGCCCATAGGACACCACTTGCATAAGCTTAGAGCAACTTCCACCACACATCCACTTTGCCGGCCCCGGCGGGATGAAGGTGGTCATCACTCCAAAGAAGGCAACCTACAAAACAACTTAACGGCAGCACCGTTAGTACATTGCGTACTAGCAGGACTTATCCATAATACTATACATTTGGTGGATGCATAAGGCTAGTCAAGTTTTAACATTTAATTATGAAAAGCGAGCATATCAAGTGAATAAGCAAAAGACCGGCATCTATCACTATATCAAACATAAATACAATTGCATAATTAAAGTGATCATGTATCATGAGCTCAATCTTCCATGAACTCCATTCGGTAACTCTACATCCAAAGGCGAAGTACAAGAGCGTGCTCCTTAACCATGGAGCCCGGCTATTGCAATAGATTAAACCCTGCAGGGGTGTACCAATTTACCCGCACGAAGCGCAAGCCCAACGCCCATATCCATGGCCTAGGATAAGGGTTGAATCATGCCTTCGACCTTTCGCATACCCGCACCCGGCTATGGCCGAACGGTCGGAGTGGTTAGATGCACCAGACACAAGCCGATCACACCTCAACCCAACCCCGCACCGAATCCGAACAAGGCAAGGTGCGACTTATGGTACTTAGCTTGCCATTCCCATATTAGGTATGTGGTTAGTACGCAAATGTGCTCAAGTATCAAAGCGATGGAGTCACGGGCCTTAATCAACTCAAGCAAGTCTAAGCCATTTGAGTTCCGCTCCCAACATGGCCCTACACACTTGCTCAAGTCTCGAATCATCATTTAAGGTTGCTCATCTTTTAATATTTCTCATCTACTCAAGTATAATTAAGCAAATATCCTAAAGCTCGCGAGTGGTAGTGACCTTGCCACCTCTCGACTTCTACCGTGCTAAGCATGGCTAAGCAATTTATCGAGATATCTAGCATTCATACTTTTACTAAAATAAGTTGGGCTAAGACCAATAGTTGACATGTCTAGTAGGTTCTACTCATTGCATATGTCTAGATAGAGCTAAGCCCATGCACAAACATTAATAAATAATAACAATTCACATTCTGAAAATAGAGTGGAGATACATAGGTGCCTGCCTGAGAACGATGCCCCACAATCGCAACACTCCGGAACGTCGTTCTCTAAGAAAAGAATATGAATGCATAAATTAGAAACGATGCTATGAATGAACATGCATATGAGATGTAAAGACTCATGAGAGGTAAATGGCTAGCAAGGTTCTAGGTCATAAAGCAAGTGGTCAAAGGTTGGAAGTAGAACACACAAGAATGACATGAGATGAAGGTGCTCAAACAATTATTCATGCACAAGCACATAGCATTCCAAGACAAGTTACAACATGAAAGTTCAATTAAAGTTAGTTGTGTTCATTTTAGTTGTCACATGATATTTTATGATTGTTATCAATTTTAGACAGCACCTAAAGGTTGAGCAAAGCTATAAAAATTGGATTCACAATTTTAGGAGCACATATTAACTGTTTTACATTTACTAGTCAACTAGGTTTAAGCAGACATAATTAAATTATACCAAACTAGGCATAATTCATGCTAAAAATATATCTACTAGATTACATATGTTCTAAGGAAGCTAGCAAAATCGGTTTCATAATTTTTGAAATTAACAAGCTAAAGACACTTTTAATTAATCTGGAAATAATAATAATTATTTTGGGGTCAATCATATTTTTAATAGACTCTTGGCATCATTATGAAACCAACAAAATTTGTTTCACATTGTTCTGAGCTATATTCAATTTTATATGAAATATACAAGACGAGACATATTGATGCATCAAAACAAGAAGGCTGACTGAACGGGCTGCAGTATACCTGCGGACGGTCCGCCCCTAGGGTGCGGACGGTCCGCCGGCAAGGTCCGAGATGAGTTCCAGAAACGTCCCGGTTCTGTGTGGTTGTCAAGAATTGTACTGCGGACTGTCCGTGGATGAACCGCGGACCGTCCGCCGTATAATGGCGAAACAAGCTCCAGAAACATATCGTTTCTGTGTGGGATTTGGAAGTGAACTGCGGACAGTCCGTGGGTGAACAGCGGACAGTCCGTGACGAGCGGACAGTCCGCTGGCCGGCGGAGACTCACCGGCGATGTCGTCGTCGGCGGCTCCGGCCACGGTTTTGAGTGCCGTTTGTTTCTATAGGTTCCTAAGGACATTATAAACTCAATCCAAGTGAGGGATTTGACATGCATGGGGTATTTCAAGCTCTAGGTCATCAATGGTGAAAATGCCATGGATAGGCTAAGGAGCTTGATTGAGGGCGAGGGGGATGGTGAGCGGCGAGGGGAGCTCACCGGCGATGAGTAGAGCATGAGCAAGGGGCCGCATGTTGGCGTAGGGCGGCGTTGGAGTAGATCGGGTCGAGATCCTTCTCTTGATACTTGGGGAAGATGAGGAAGAACCTTGGGGGGCCTTCCCCTTGGTCTCCGGCGAGGAAGAAGTGGTCGAGGTGGTGGTGCAGCTCGCCGGCGGCGTCCTCCAGCGATCCTCCGGCCGTCTCCGGTGAAGCATGGTGTTGGATTTGGTGGGGAGATGAGCTCTTTCCCCATGACTTGTTGAAGGAGAAGCAAGAGAGAGGGGTGAGCTTCTGTGTGAGAGAGGGCTGCGGGGAGGGGAAGGGGGCGTGGGGTGAGGTGGAGGGGTCGGATGGGGCCCGTAGGGCGCGTGGCACAACAGGTCTGTAGGGTTGACACGCACACGAGCGCAGCTGGCGGACCGTCCGGGAGGAAGGGCGGACAGTCCGCTACCCATGGTAACGTAACATGGAGGGTTCTGTAGAGAAAACTAAGCTCAAATTTCCAAACTTGATCTTCTAGGTCTCCAAAAATTCCACCAAAACTCATGTTGATACTAGAACACAAGGAGAACCCATTTTGCTTGGATTGAGAAGAAAAATGATTGTAGATTGGAAACTAAAATTCTTCCCGGAAGGCTATTTTTAGGATTTCGACTGAGTTGTTGGGCTTCAAGATGACTTCCTAAAATCCAGGAAAAATCATCTAAATTCATGGCTTGGAGGGAAGTATTTTATCAAGTTAGGAGATAGGATATGTTCTATAGAGAAAAAGAAAGTTACTTCATAAGGCATGTATGTCCAATATATTCAATAATTCAAATTTAGATGCAATGCATTCAAACAAATCACCAGAATTTATACTAGCACACAATGATGCTCATGATGTAATGCTCAACATGCTAATTACATTTGGGTCGTTACAAATCTACCCCCCTTAAGAGAATCTCGTCCCGAGATTCAAATAAGAGCAGGAAGAAGAAAGAGATAGCTATTGGTAAGACTTGCAGTGAGATGACATAGAAGATTAATTTGGCCAATGATAACATATGGCCAAGAATTGGAATAGATATTGAACTTGTATCCTGATAGAGCCATGTCTTCCATTTTGTAGGAAGGACAAGGGAAGATGATTACTTTTGTACCGAGATTTGGCTAGGTACGGGGTTTCACGTACCGTCCGCGTGGGACAAGCAGACCGTCCGGGGTTCATGTGGGTAGAGCAACACAGACATGGCTAGAATCTGTTAGGGTCGGGGTAAATGACTGGCGGACTGTCCGATCCGAGGTCACGAACCGTCCGCTAGTCAAAAGTCGAGGGTTTAAAGTTTTCGGGAGGGTTCTGTCTAAGAGCCTGAGATCAATAGCGGACCGTCCGACCATAAATGGCGGACTGTCCGCAGGCAAAACTTGTCGAGAGACAAAGATTTGTAATTTCTTTGGTGAACCAATATTTGACATGGCAGACCGTCCGCTTGGCAAGGGCGGACCGTCCGCCGGTGATGAAAATTTCCCATAAATAACAAGGTAGTTGGTGGTCTTTCTAAGTTATTCTACTCAAGCATATACTCAAATAGTCAAGAATAGATTTGAGCTTGATAAGATCGGCATGAAAACAACAAATCATGACATAGAAACTCATAATAGCACATGCTTATTTACCAAAAGATTAGGATATGAGTGACAAAATAAATCTTTATGAGCTGGTATTGACCTTTTGTGGTAGGAGTAGAAAAGAATAATCATCATAGTCATAGAGTTTAAATTTGAACATCATCGATGGTAGCTACCCAAAAGATCAAAGAGATATTCTAAGAAAAGAAGAGGCAAGTCTCAAGTCGAACCACATGAAAGAAGGTTTGCCCAATTGGTAGATGGTGAACACACCTTGTAAGAGAGTAAGATGATATTCATAGCTAGAATTCAAGATCCATCTAATCCTATCAGGGTTGAATTGGCGAAAAGATTGATACATCACATTTATAGTATGAAGGGGAAAGATAGACCCGGAATTGGTAGCCACTAGGATCACAAGAAGGGTTCACCTTAGGTTGAAGCTTAGAGATATTTAGGATGTTAAAAAAGAAGGCACTAGAATTATTCATGAGCAAGATAGTGTATTGGTGAATTTTTTTTTAGCATATCACCATAAACCTAAGCACCAGCGCGCACCTAGCAGCACAACCATATGGCTGCAGCACACATGGGGCCCTAGGTTCCGTCGCGGCACTATGGATTACATGGCATGACACCACCACAAGCAAGTCATCGATACAACCAAAAGGTACAAATTACTAAAGAATATACTTCCTAAAGTTTTGGACAGCAAAGAAGCGAGCTACTTAGTGAGTGGAAAATTTATTTGTGAACAAGATACATACTCTTTGGTAACTTGAGGAAGTTAAGGAAGCTCATGAGGAAGAAATGGACAACAAGAATAGAGAATTTCATGGATTTTCAGCAGCAAGGATACAAACATATACACATATAAGCTCAAGAAAAGTTTCTAGTGACCCATGAGAAGGATCTTGGATGATAAGAATAGAGAACTTTCATGAACTTTGAAGTTGGACAACAAGCAACGATTATATAAATATGTATGATCATGATAATTGTTACTAACACAAAATTTAAACGAATGCAGCATGAGGATGAATAAATTACCGAATCCTAACTACTCGTTGTTCTCACATTCGTCATTCACCTAGTAATTCAGCAAACTTACTACCCACAAGAATTTTAATTTTTATTAATATAGGGCTAGAAGAACATCGATGCTCATTCTCACTCACGTCTAGTCATTTTATTGTCCTAAAACCTTATTAAACCTCTAAACCTTAACCCTTATTACCCGGTCCAAATCTTAGGCATCTACGGGTTATCTACGTTGGCCATGGTTCATTTCCACCTATAGGCCAAAAATCCTTAATATAAAAGAAGCACCGATTATGGCATCTCCATGACATGTTGAGCTAAGCAAGAATAGAAATTTAGGAGGAAATAAACCAAGGTGAGATGAGATTCAATATGAATTTTCATCAAGGTTTAGATAAGAACAAATTTTGGAGTAGCTCCGATATGAAGGGACATTCCTAACGCACCCAAAATCATGAGAGATAAGGCAAGTTAAGAACAAATTGTCACTTTTATTTAGCCAAGCATGAGGAGAGATTAGCTCTAGGAAAGGTAAGAAATAAAAGAGAATTATACACTTAGAACACAAAATTCATTTTATGTTGCAAGTAGGGTATTAAATGAAAGTTATTCTCTTTTATTTTAACCATCTAACTAAGCTACCTAGAGTTCTCTCCATAACCGGCTCTGATACCAATCTGTGAGGAACCGTCCAAATTATTTTGACTAAACCGGGTTATCATCCCTTGACCGACCCGACTTAAGCAAATTAATCCCGGTAGTCCCCGGTATGCGCCTCGAGCATCGCCCAGGAACAACTCGCATACCGTTTTACATCATGAATATCATCACAAGGATACATGGGAGAGAGCAAACTTTTAAATATTTATTACAAGTCTTGATCATCTACAAGAATTTCATAAATTAAGGCTACAACTTGTATAGACTAGAACATGGGAAATTTCAACATTCAAAGTGAGGTTCTATCTCATAATAGATGTAAGCTATGTCTAGGTGGTTATCCTACCATGTTTACTAGATTGAGAGTATTATCGCAGCGGAAAGGTAGAGAATAATAAGGTGCAATAATGATGCCTTGCCCATAGGACACCACTTGCATAAGCTTAGAGCAACTTCCACCACACATCCACTTTGCCGGCCCCGGCGGGATGAAGGTGGTCATCACTCCAAAGAAGGCAACCTACAAAACAACTTAACGGCAGCACCGTTAGTACATTGCGTACTAGCAGGACTTATCCATAATACTATACATTTGGTGGATGCATAAGGCTAGTCAAGTTTTAACATTTAATTATGAAAAGCGAGCATATCAAGTGAATAAGCAAAAGACCGGCATCTATCACTATATCAAACATAAATACAATTGCATAATTAAAGTGATCATGTATCATGAGCTCAATCTTCCATGAACTCCATTCGGTAACTCTACATCCAAAGGCGAAGTACAAGAGCGTGCTCCTTAACCATGGAGCCCGGCTATTGCAATAGATTAAACCCTGCAGGGGTGTACCAATTTACCCGCACGAAGCGCAAGCCCAACGCCCATATCCATGGCCTAGGATAAGGGTTGAATCATGCCTTCGACCTTTCGCATACCCGCACCCGGCTATGGCCGAACGGTCGGAGTGGTTAGATGCACCAGACACAAGCCGATCACACCTCAACCCAACCCCGCACCGAATCCGAACAAGGCAAGGTGCGACTTATGGTACTTAGCTTGCCATTCCCATATTAGGTATGTGGTTAGTACGCAAATGTGCTCAAGTATCAAAGCGATGGAGTCACGGGCCTTAATCAACTCAAGCAAGTCTAAGCCATTTGAGTTCCGCTCCCAACATGGCCCTACACACTTGCTCAAGTCTCGAATCATCATTTAAGGTTGCTCATCTTTTAATATTTCTCATCTACTCAAGTATAATTAAGCAAATATCCTAAAGCTCGCGAGTGGTAGTGACCTTGCCACCTCTCGACTTCTACCGTGCTAAGCATGGCTAAGCAATTTATCGAGATATCTAGCATTCATACTTTTACTAAAATAAGTTGGGCTAAGACCAATAGTTGACATGTCTAGTAGGTTCTACTCATTGCATATGTTTAGATAGAGCTAAGCCCATGCACAAACATTAATAAATAATAACAATTCACATTCTGAAAATAGAGTGGAGATACATAGGTGCCTGCCTGAGAACGATGCCCCACAATCGCAACACTCCGGAACGTCGTTCTCTAAGAAAAGAATATGAATGCATAAATTAGAAACGATGCTACGAATGAACATGCATATGAGATGTAAAGACTCATGAGAGGTAAATGGCTAGCAAGGTTCTAGGTCATAAAGCAAGTGGTCAAAGGTTGGAAGTAGAACACACAAGAATGACATGAGATGAAGGTGCTCAAACAATTATTCATGCACAAGCACATAGCATTCCAAGACAAGTTACAACATGAAAGTTCAATTAAAGTTAGTTGTGTTCATTTTAGTTGTCACATGATATTTTATGATTGTTATCAATTTTAGACAGCACCTAAAGGTTGAGCAAAGCTATAAAAATTGGATTCACAATTTTAGAAGCACATATTAACTGTTTTACATTTACTAGTCAACTAGGTTTAAGCAGACATAATTAAATTGTACCAAACTAGGCATAATTCATGCTAAAAATATATCTACTAGATTACATATGTTCTAAGGAAGCTAGCAAAATCGGGTTCATAATTTTTGGACTAACAGATAATTAATTATGTAATTAACAAGCTAAAGACACTTTTAATTAATCTGGAAATAATAATAATTATTTTGGGGTCAATCATATTTTTAATAGACTCTTGGCATCATTATGAAACCAACAAAATTTGTTTCACATTGTTCTGAGCTATATTCAATTTTATATGAAATATACAAGATGAGACATATTGATGCATCAAAACAAGAAGGCTGACTGAACGGGCTGCAGTATACCTGCGGACGGTCCGCCCCTAGGGTGCGGACGGTCCGCCGGCAAGGTCCGAGATGAGTTCCAGAAACGTCCCGGTTCTGTGTGGTTGTCAAGAATTGTACTGCGGACTGTCCGTGGATGAACCGCGGACCGTCCGCCGTATAATGGCGAAACAAGCTCCAGAAACATATCGTTTCTGTGTGGGATTTGGAAGTGAACTGCGGACAGTCCGTGGGTGAACAGCGGACAGTCCGTGACGAGCGGACAGTCCGCTGGCCGGCGGAGACTCACCGGCGATGTCGTCGTCGGCGGCTCCGGCCACGGTTTTGAGTGCCGTTTGTTTCTATAGGTTCCTAAGGACATTATAAACTCAATCCAAGTGAGGGATTTGACATGCATGGGGTATTTCAAGCTCTAGGTCATCAATGGTGAAAATGCCATGGATGGGCTAAGGAGCTTGATTGAGGGCGAGGGGGATGGTGAGCGGCGAGGGGAGCTCACCGGCGATGAGTAGAGCATGAGCAAGGGGCCGCATGTTGGCGTAGGGCGGCGTTGGAGTAGATCGGGTCGAGCTCCTTCTCTTGATACTTGGGGAAGATGAGGAAGAACCTTGGGAGGCCTTCCCCTTGGTCTCCGGCGAGGAAGAAGTGGTCGAGGTGGTGGAGCAGCTCGCCGGCGGCGTCCTCCAGCGATCCTCCGGCCGTCTCCGGTGAAGCATGGTGTTGGATTTGGTGGGGAGATGAGCTCTTTCCCCATGACTTGTTAAAGGAGAAGCAAGAGAGAGGGGTGAGCTTATGTGTGAGAGAGAGGGCTGCGGGGAGGGGAAGGGGGCGTGGGGTGAGGTGGAGGGGTCAGATGGGGCCCGTAGGGCGCGTGGCACAACAGGTCTGTAGGGTTGACACGCACACGAGCGCAGCTGGCGGACCGTCCAGGAGGAAGGGCGGACAGTCCGCTACTCATGGTAACGTAACATGGAGGGTTCTGTACAGAAAACTTTATCACTTGCTCAAATTTCCAAACTTGATCTTCTAGGTCTCCAAAAATTTCACCAAAACTCATGTTGATACTAGAACACAAGGAGAACCCATTTTGCTTGGATTGAGAAGAAAAATGATTGTAGATTGGAAACTAAAATTCTTTCCGGAAGGCTATTTTTAGGATTTCGACTGAGTTGTTGGGCTTCAAGATGACTTCCTAAAATCCAGGAAAAATCATCTAAATTCATGGCTTGGAGAGAAGTATTTTATCAAGTTAGGAGATAGGATATGTTCTATAGAGAAAAAGAAAGTTACTTCATAGGGCATGTATGTCCAATATATTCAATAATTCAAATTTAGATGCAATGCATTCAAACAAATCACCAGAATTTATACTAGCACACAATGATGCTCATGATGTAATGCTCAACATGCTAATTACATTTGGGTCGTTACACTTTGGTCTGCAGTGAGAGCTGAATCCATTCTGATCCTGTGTCGAGAAGAACGAAGATGCATTTCCTCATAGGTTGCTAGCATGCTCAACAGAAGGCAACCATTTAGCGCTGATCGGCAGCTACATCTCCAGAAATAGATTATCTTCACTCTGTTTGTTAGCCAGAATTAGCAAAAATTAATTAACTTTTCTTCTTCACAGAACACTATTGAATCAGCTAGAATCGGCACCGACCTTTCTACATAAAAGCTCATTACCATCGGTAACTAGTTGGCTGAAAGTGTGCACATCACACGAAAAATCTAATTCTCAACTTTCTCACCAAAAACACCGACTGCTCAGTAGTAAGACGGAGCTAACAGCATCCATCATTCAGTGTTGCTACTCTTGAAGACCAAGTATCATTCAGTGCTGCTACTCTTGAAGACCTGACCATATGGGACATGCTTCAGTCCCAGTGAAAAAGCGAAGAGATCTTGTAGTCCTTCAAACATAGCAAATCGTACCTGCATCAATGCCAATGAAACAAAACATGCAAAGGCATCATAGCTATGAAGCAGATGTAACTCCACACATACAAACACCATATTGAACTTGTGAAGATGATGAATGCAGTTGTTCTATACTTCTATGCTTAAGTTACACTATTCCGAGTCAAAATTATCACGTCGACCTAAAACTATGTGCAGATCAGATCCTAATATAATAGGAAGATTTTCAAAAAAAAATAAATAATAGGAAGCTTCTTCCGCCAAATTATCAGACAAAGAAGGAATCACCGAATCAGAAAAGCATTGAGCAAATCTAATACTATCATTGTTTGTGTCAAAACATCAATTGGATTACTTTTTAGTCACTATAGTTTTTACTTTTTAGTCACTATAGTTACTACGTTCCTCTTTTTATTTTGCGGGGTTAGTTACTACGTTCTTCACGAACCAAGCCCCCAAAATTCAGGATTCGATCAGACATCAACGCGACCCAAACAGCCGAACACGGCAGCGGCAAAGCGAGACGGCGGATATATACTTATACAGACAGAGAATTAGAGAAAGGCTAACCACGTCATCGAGCTCGACGCCAAACTCAAAGCAGAGCACCTCGAACTCCTTTGCGCTCGCTACCGGAAACCCGATGTTTGCCGAGTGCCTGGAGGTTTTTGCCCGAGTGCAATCTTCGGGCACTTGGCAAACAGAGTCTTTGCCGAGAGTTGCAAAAAATATACTCGGCAAAGATCAGACACTCGGTAAAAAGAGACTTTGCCGAGAGACCGGGCTAACGCGCGACGGGTCGCACGCTCCCTCAGCGCGCCACCACCCCATGCAACTTCCCTTACCCGCGCGGCAACTTCAGTTCCGGTGTGTAGCAACTTCAGCAGCGACGCCCCCCCCCCCCACCACCTCCTCCTGCTCCAGCGGCCTCCGCCGCCTCTGCCGCCACCTGCCACCGCAGCCCACGCTAACGCCGACGACGAACTCCCCCGCGTCCACCACCTCTCCCGGCTCCGGCGGCCTCCGCCGCCTCCGCCGCCGCCCAACCTAACTCGTCGTGGTCCTTCGCCCCCGCCCACCACCACCACCCCCGGTTCCGGCGGCCCCCGCTGCCGCCCACCCACCGCCGCCCACCCTAACCCGTCCTCCTCCTTCGCCCCCGCCACCGGCCACCACCCCGACCGGCGGCTCTCGCCGCCATGCCGCTCACCCACAACCCACTGCCGACCATCGACCATGTCCACCCTAACCTGTCGTCCTCCTTCGTCCCTGCTGCCGTCCGCCGCCACCGGACGTCCAGCCCTGCTTGGCCGGCGGCGCTCCTGCGCCGCCGCGCCACCACCGCCGGCCAACCCGCCACCACCGCCAGGCCACCACCACCCCAAAACCCCCCCTCTAAGTCCGGTGACCATGGGAACCCCCGGCAACCCCGGAACCCTAACCCCACTAACCCCAGGGCCCTAACCCGGCAGCACGGCGCTCGGCGGCGTGGAGCAACTTGGGAGGGCCAGGGGAGGAGGAAGACGAGCTAGTGGGCCGGGCCGGTCACTCGCTCACGCTGTAGCGTGACCGGTCGGCCGTTAGACTTTTCCTTTGCCAAGTGTAAAAAAGAAAACACTCGGCAACATGGCCAGACCCATAGAAGTGCGGCCCGTGAGATGGAACAGGGCCCATTTGTCTCGGCCCCTTAATTTTTTATATACAGCCCACCAGGCCCAACGATCTCTAGTCCAAAAACTATTCCCGTCAGTCCCTGTCCGCAATCCCCGGCAACGTTTCGTCTTCGACTTCTGAATCGGATCGACATCTCCTCTAGGGCGGCAGCCGGCAGGGCCTCGGGCGACTGCTCTGCCGCGGCGGCCGGCGGCAAACAGCGTCCGACGAGAAGCCGTGGTCCGTCATCCGTGTCTCTGTGATCGTGGACCGTCGATGATGAGAAGCCAGGAAGGCAGGAAGCTAGCCTGACGTGCTGGCTCACGGCTGCAAGTGCACTTCCTGCTTGGCTGTTTGCAAATCAGTGAATCAAAAGTTCAGTGTTTAGAATCGACAGGTGCTGGTGGTGGTGAAGCCGTGCAGTGCAGGTGACTTTTTCATTCTTCAACTATTCAATTCAATTCTACTTTTAATAGCTTAATTAGTTAATTGGTAATTTTGTGCAGTCATGTCTTCCACGAATCGATCTAGAAAGTATGAATCAGGCCACCAAAAGCGTAAAAAGAAACAAAGAGTTGAGGAATTAGTTCAATCTCAAAGAGGAGCTATAGATAAATATGTCATAAAAGAATCACAAGTGCCCTCCTGTTAGGAATCTAGACAATTTTCGATATATTTTAATTTCAAATTTCAGCAGGTAATTCATGATTAAAACGAGTGAAACAGTGATAACGTAGCATGTGCTTGTGTTCATGATTAATACAGTATATAACATGAACAAGATACAGAACAGAGAAAGTTTCAGAATGTACCCAGGGGCGGGTCCGTTTCCGGAGGAACCGGATGCGCCGTTAGCAGCTAGATCAACCATGTTGATCGTGGGCTACCCTCAATCGAAGTAGCCGAACAAGTTGATGCAGCGAAGTCGTTGGTGCAGTGCAGACGGCCGTCGGGATGTAGTCGCGCTGTTCACTTGGGGAACACAGGGACGGTCGCCGGGAAGTAGTCGATCACAGCAGCAGGTGGACGATCGTTGAGCAGTCGCGCACTTGTTGCGCTACCCAAAAACCTGATTGCCTCGCTATCCCGAGCAGGAACTCAAGCGCGGCAGGTTTCGGAGGCTCTGCTCTTCCAGCAGCGTGTGCGCGCACGAAGTGGAATGGGGATGGTTCAGAGAGCAGCAGACCCAGTTAAAATAGGAGAGGGAGAGGTAGGAATGCCATTAGCACTAGTAACTGACGCTCAGCCATTAGCACTAGTAACGGAAGCACAATTGCACATTAACACTAGTAACTGCCCAGCCATTAGCACTAGTAACTGACTCACTAATGTCAAGAGGTGCAAAACCTGGCAACGCTACGCAGCACAGCACAGCCAGCGCGCCGCGGCTCGGCTCGGCTCGTCACGTCACGTCACGTCACGTCACGTCCGTCCGGCCGGCCGGCCGGCCGGCCGAGCCGAGCGAGCGCGCGCGCGCGTGTGGCAACCCGGTGCTCCCATTTCAACTTCACAAGGTGTGCACAGATAGTCCACCATTTAAGTTGGTTACATTCCTTCTCAATTAACCATATGGGATTAACTACCTTAACCACCATTTGGTAACTCTTAGCATTAATTGTGGGCCTTAAATATTATTGATTTAATTGTTTGGAAATGGGCTAAGCCCAATTAAATCCAACAATCCCCACCAATATTTCACGGCTCACGAGAAATGCTCTCAAATTTACTGCTGTTTTGATATACTAACTTTAGTGGAGACTGTTAAGTTGAACTTCCACCTGGAGTAGTGGCTACACTTATCCACAACTAATCAATGGACTATGCCTTGAATTGACAGTTTTGTGCGAACAAGCTTGACCAAAATTCCTTGTTAGTACTAGGCTGCTATATGTATCCCCGCGGTTTGGAGCTTATAAGTCGTACTCCGAGCCTTTCATGAGTATCTAGAGATTACCCCGATCTCATAGACTGTGACTAGCAGTCAACTCATATAGGTGCAACCCTTAAAGATGTTCTGTAGGCCAACATCTTTATTCAAAAGAATCACTCGGATCACATTAAGGTTTTACCCAACCTGCCATACAGAATAGAAGAGAAATGCACCTTCTCTGGAATGAGCCTTATACAAAGGTTCTCTTCTCATAGTTGACCAATGACTTGTTTCACCGTTCTTACTTCACGGGATCTCCGATCACATAGAACAGGTTACCACTACTGATCAACTTTCATGGGTCTCAAGCCCAATTCCATAGATGCATTGTCTATCACATTGCGTGAAAGACCCTTTGTGAATTGATCTGCCAGATTTTTAGCCGTTTGAACATAGTCCAAGGCTTTCACTCCGGAGTTTCTCAGTTTTCTGACAGACTTCAACCGCCTCTTTACATGCCTTGAAGACTTCAAGTTATCCTTAGAATTGTTTACCTTAACAATCACTGTCTGATTGTCACAGTTCATGAGAATGGCCGGTATTGGTTTCTCAACTACTGGTAAATCCATAAGGAGCTCTCGAAGCCACTCAGCCTCAACAGTGGCGGTATCTAATGCTGTGAGTTCTGCTTCCATTGTTGACCTCGTTAAGATGGTCTGCTTGCAAGACTTCCAAGAAACAGCGCCACCTCCAAGTGTGAACACATATCCACTTGTGGCTTTAATTTCATCAGCATCAGAGATCCAGTTTGAGTCACTATATCCCTCCAGTACCCTAGGATAACCGGAATAGTGAATCCCATAGTCCATTGTGCCTGCTAGATAGCGCATTACTCTTCCAAGAGCATACCAGTGTTCATCTCCCGGATTTGAAACAAACCGGCTCAATTTGCTCACGGCATATGAGATGTCAGGCCTCGTGGCACTAGCTAAATACATCAATGAACCAATTATCTGAGAGTATCTCAACTGATCTCTCATTATCCTTTTATTCTTTTTCAGAATCATGCTAGTGTCATAAGGCGTTGAAGCAGTTTTAGAATCACTATAACCAAAGCGACTCAAGATCTTCTCCACATAGTGAGACTGTGTAAGAGTCACCCCACCATTGCCTTCTCTAACTAGCTTAATGTTATGGATAACATCAGCTTCTCCCAAATCTTTCATCTCAAACTTTTGAGATAAAAAGTCTTTGACTTCCTTAATCACATTAAGGTTTGTCCCAAAGATCAGTATGTCATCCACATACAAACACAAAATCACTCATTCACCGTTGCCATATCGATAGTACACACACTTGTCAGCTTCATTCACAACAAAGCCAGCAGATGTCAAAGTTTGATCAAACTTTTCATGCCATTGCTTGGGCGCTTGCTTGAGGCCATATAAAGACTTCACTAACTTACACACCATTCCCTCTTGACCTTTTGTTACAAATCCATCAGGCTGATCCATATAGATCTCCTCTTCCAACTCTCCATTTAGGAAAGCTGTCTTAACGTCCATCTGATGAACGAGAAGACCATGAGAGGCAGCCAAAGAAAGTAACACTCGAATTGTGGTCAATCGAGCAACTGGTGAGTATGTATCAAAGAAATCTTCTCCTTCCTTTTGAGTGTAGCCTTTAGCCACAAGCCTTGCCTTGTACTTTTCAATAGTACCATCTGGCCTAAGCTTCTTCTTAAACACCCACTTGCACCCTACAGGTTTGCACCCATAAGGACGTTCAACGACTTCCCAAGTGCCATTAGACATGATAGAATCCATCTCGCTCCTTACTGCTTCCTTCCAATAGTCAGCATCAGGAGATGAATATGCCTCTTCAATGGTCTTAGGTGTGTCTTTCATGAGGTATACAATGAAGTCATCACCAAAAGACTTTGCAGTCCTTTGTCTCTTGCTCTTTCTAGGAGCTTCATTGTTATCCTCCTCAGTGTGTTCAGTGTGTTCTATCAAAACAGCAGGTTCTTTATCAATAGACATGTCTTGACTAGATGTGCTAGCTTCCTCTCTCATAGGAAACATATTTTCAAAGAAAGTAGCATCTCTGGACTCCATGATTGTACCAACATGCATGTCAGGTACTCCAGATTTCACTATTAAAAATCTATATCCCACGCTATGAAGAGCATAACCAAGAAAGACACAATCCACAGTCTTTGGTCCGAGTTTACGTTTCTTGATGATTGGCACATTCACCTTTGCCAAACAACCTCAAGTCCGTAAATAAGAAAGTGATAATCTTTTCTTTTCCCATTCCTCAAATGGTGTCTTTTCTTTGTTCTTAGTAGGAACACGATTCAGGACATGACATGCCGTCAATATAGCCTCACCCCACCATTCCTTGGAAAGTCCCGCTGTATCTAACATGGCGTTAACCAAATCAGTTAGAGTGCGGTTCTTTCTTTCGGCCACCCCATTTGATTGAGGTGAGTAGGGAGGCGTCCTCTCATGAATTATTCCATGTTCCTCACAGAACGAAGTAAAGGCATTAGAAAAGTATTCTCCACCACGATCTGACCTTAACCGTTTGATCTTTCTCTCAAGTTGATTTTCTACCTCAGCTTTATAGACTTGAAAATAATGTAATGCTTCGTCTTTTGATTTTAACAAGTAAATATAGCAAAATCTAGTGCAATCATTTATCAAAGTCATGAAATACTTTTTACCGCCTTTCGTCAACACACCATTCATCTCGCATAAATCAGAATGAATGAGTTCTAGAGGTGCCAGGTTTCTCGCCTCGGCAGCCATGTGAGGCTTGCGAGTTTGTTTAGATTCAACACATACATGGCACTTTGAACCTTTGACTAGAGTGAATTTAGGAATTAAACTCAGATTTGCTAGTCGCATCATACACCCAAAGTTAACATGACAAAGTCGAGAATGCCAAACATTAGACTCATCGTCAACATTAACCACATGATTCACAATGTTATTACAACCATCAGACAAAGAAAAGCGGAACAAGCCTCCGCTGTCATATCCTTTACCAACAAAAGTTCCATACTTTGAAAGCACACATTTATTGGATTCAAAAACTAATTTAAAACCCTCTCTACACAGTAGAGACCCGCTGACTAAATTCTTCTTGATTGTAGGGACATGCTGCACGTTCTTCAATTGCACGATCTTTCCCGAAGTAAGCTTCAGAACGACCGTACCAGCACCAAGAACACGCGCATGTGACCCGTTTCCCATCAACAAGGAGGTAGTCCCACTGGCCTGATAAGAAGAAAATAAAGAAATATCAGCACACACATGAATATTAGCACCTGTATCAATCCACCATTCAGGTGAATCACAAACTGAAAGAACTGTAGGTAAATGATTACCATACCCCGATGTTCCCGCAGATGTCTCGCCAATAACCACGTTCGCTGTCTTTGCAGCGCCCTTGCGCTGTGGGCACTTTCCAGCAAAGTGTCCAGGCTCACCGCACACATAGCAGTGACCATCATCTTTCTTCTTCTTCTTAAAAGTGGTTGTCTGCTTAGTCTTTGCACCATTTTCAGGCTTGTTGTTCTTCTTCTTGCCATGGGAGAAATTATTCTTCTTCTGCACAAAATTTGCGCTAGAAGCTCCAACAATTCCTTTGTTGCGAGTATCTTTTGCCCTTGCCTTCTCTTCAACATCCAAAGAGCCAATCAGATCAGCAACGCTGAACAATTGTCTCTTATGTTTTAGAGAAGTGGCAAAATCCCTCCAAGAAGGTGGTAGCTTGGAAATGATACTTCCAGCCACAAACTTGTCGGGCAACTCACACTTAAAACCTTCGAGTTCCTTTGCAAGCGTATGTATCTCATGGGCTTGTTCTACTACAGGACGATCATCAATCATCTTGTAGTCATTGAACTTCTCCATGACATACAATTCGCTCCCAGCATCGGAAGCACCGAAATTGGCCTCAAGCGCATCCCACAGCTCTTTGCCAGTTGTTTTGGACAAATAGAAATCTACCAGATGATCTGCAAGAACGGAAATCACGGCGCCACGAAACAGGTTATCGGCAGCCTCGAAAGCTTGCTCCCCCTCTGGAGTAAGCTCTTCGGGCTTCCCCTGCGCGACGTGAATAACGTTCATGGCAGTCAACCAGAGAACCATCTTATTGTACCAACGCTTATAATTTGAACCATCAAAAACATTGGGTCTAATTGATGCAGCAAAACCAGTAACCGAAAGCCTAGCAACATCAGGTTTTTGGATTGTTAGGAATCTAGGCAATTTTCGATATATTTTAATTCCAAATTTCAGCAGGTAATTCATGATTAAAACGAGTGAAACAGTGATAACATAACATGTGCTTGTGTTCATGATTAATACAGTATATAACATGAACAAGATACAGAACAGAGAAAGTTTCAGAATGTACCCAGGGGCGGGTCCATTTCCGGAGGAACCGGATGCGCCGTTAGCAGCTAGATCAACCATGTTGATCGTGGGCTACCCTCAATCGAAGTAGCCGAACAAGTTGATGCAGCGAAGTCGTTGGTGCAGTGCAGACGGCCGTCGGGATGTAGTCGCGCTGTTCACTTGGGGAACACAGGGACGGTCGCCGGGAAGTAGTCGATCACAGCAGCAGGTGGACGATCGTTGAGCAGTCGCGCACTTGTTGCGCTACCCAAAAACCTGATTGCCTCGCTATCCCGAGCAGGAACTCAAGCGCGGCAGGTTTCGGAGGCTCTGCTCTTCCAGCAGCGTGTGCGCGCACGAAGTGGAATGGGGATGGTTCAGAGAGCAGCGGACCCAGTTAAAATAGGAGAGGGAGAGGTAGGAATGCCATTAGCACTAGTAACGGAAGCACAATTGCACATTAACACTAGTAACTGCCCAGCCATTAGCACTAGTAACTGACTCACTAATGTCAAGAGGTGCAAAACCTGGCAACGCTACGCAGCACAGCACAGCACAGCCAGCGCGCCGCGGCTCGGCTCGGCTCGTCACGTCACGTCCGGCCGACCGGCCGGCCGGCCGAGCCGAGCGAGCGAGCGCGCGCGCGTGTGGCAACCCGGTGCTCCCATTTCAACTTCACAAGGTGTGCACAGATAGTCCACCATTTAAGTTGGTTACATTCCTTCTCAATTAACCATATGGGATTAACTACCTTAACCACCATTTGGTAACTCTTAGCATTAATTGTGGGCCTTAAATATTATTGATTTAATTGTTTGGAAATGGGCTAAGCCCAATTAAATCCAACACCTCCAATATTCAGACACATGATCAGGGCTCTGCACTTAATAATAATGTTGACAACAATCTTACTCCTACAAATGGTCAGACTGCGACACAAAATGATGTGGAGGATCAGGAAATTCTTGTTGATGACACAAACATCGAAATAGATGATAACGGTGATAACATCAGGGCCACTAGTAATGTTGACAACAATCCTACTCCTACACAGGCTGAGACACAAAATAATTTGGAGGATCAGGAAATTCTTGTTGATGTTAACTTGAATACTTCACCTGTTGCGGATATTGGTGATCCTTTTCAGACTCATATATTTGATCCAAGATATTGGGATTCCCTTGATTCTAAGTAGATTGACATTTTAGCACAAGAGGGCCCTAAAAGAGACTTATCCGTTCAGAAAGGTCCTAAGGATAGATATTCTAGAAGGTTTTCTACACTCTTCTATACTAGAATTCTATCAAATAGAGAGCATGTCGACAAGGATTGGCTCGTTTATTCTAAGGAACTTGATAGAGTATTTTGCTTCAGCTGTAAATTATTTACCAAAGGTCATCGAAAGGGTCAGTTGGCAGCCGAGGGGTGTAATGATTGGATACATCTTGGTAATAGACTTAAAGAGCATGAGACAAGTGCAGATCATGTTTTGAATACATCCACTTGGTATGAGCTGCGTAGTAGGTTGCAAAAGGACCAAACTATTGATAAAGCTGCTCAGAGACAACTTGAGAAAGAAAAGGAGCACTGGAGAAAAGTTTTGTTCAGAATTGTTTGCATTGTAAAGTTTCTTGCCAAGCATAATCTAGCATTCTATGGTGCTAACAGCAAACTTTATGATGATAGAAATGGGAATTTCTTAGTGCTGACAGAGATGTTGGCTGAATTTGACCCAATTATTCAAGAGCACGTTCGTCGCATTACCAATTCAGAAACTAATGTTAATTATCTTGATTATAAGATTCAAAATGAGTTGATTCACTTACTTGCATCTGCTATCAAGTCTGAAATTATTAATAAAATAAAGAGAGCAAAGTATTTCTCTGTAATAGTTGATTGTACCCCCGATGCAAGCCACGGAGAACAAATGTCTTTAATTATAAGATATGTTAATTTTTCTACAAATAGTGTTTGTATTGAAGAATCTTTTCTAGGATTTATAGAGGTCAAAGATACGACTAGGCAAGGCCTCTTTGATGCGGTACAGGATGAACTAAAGCGACTTGATCTTGATATAGATAATGTGAGAGGACAAGACTATGATAATGGGTCAAATATGAAAGGAGGCAATAAGGGGGTACAAAAGAAATTTTTGAAAATAAATCCAAGAGCTTTCTATTCTGCTTGTGGTTGCCATAGCCTTAATCTAGCACTTTGTGACATGGCCAAGAATTGTGGTAGAGCTGGAGATTTCTTTGGGATCATCCAGCGCATCTACATAATCTTTGCAAATTCTACTAAAAAATGGCACATTCTGAAAGGGAACATATATCGGGATGGACTCTCAAGTCAGTATCAGCTACACGGGGGGAGAGTCATGTTGAAAGTGTAAAAGCTATCAGATATCAATGTGCAGGCATTTGAGGGGCTCTACTTCAGGTATTCGATATTTTTATATTGCATTGAAATTATTACATAATTCCTTTGGCCAATTTTAACACATGTATTATTTTTTATTTTAGGTATCTGATATTGAAAAAGATGTAAAAACACGCAATGAAGCTAAAGGTTTGGCAAATAATGAACATGGAGAGTATGAATTTATCGTATCAGTGGTCATCTGGTATGAAGTATTATATGCTATTAATTTAGTAAGCAAACACTTGCAATGAAAATATATGCTCATAGATGTTGCTATTGAGAAACTGGTTTCTTAGAGGCATTGGAGGTTGCCAAAGGAATTGCACCTGAGATGGATATTGGTACAACATTTCGTAAGAAATGAGAAATTAAAAGAAAGAGACAATTTGATGAGAACCCAGATGACACAAATACTTCCACTCAGTCTGAAGAGGAATCATTCAGAATCAACTATTTTCTATCTATTGTTGATCAAGCTATTTCATTACTAACGACAAGATTTGAACAATACCAAGGTTACCAGAAGAATTTTGGTTTCTTATTTACTTCTGAAACATTACAGTCCTTGGATAATGAGAGCTTGAATCTTCATGTGAAAATCTTGAGGCTACCCTTGCAAGAGATGGAAAATCTGATATTGATGCTAAAGAACTACATGTGGAGTTAAAAATTCTTCAAGATTTTGTTCCGAAAGAAAATATGGGCCCTATTGAAATTATGAAGTTCTTGAAGCGACATGATCGTTTTCCCAATGCAACTATCGCATACAGAGTTCCATTGACAATTCCTGTGACTGTCGCTTTAGCAGAACAAAGCTTTTCTAAATTAAAGCTATTGAAGTCCTACTTGCGTTCTACAATGACACTGGAAAGACTTAATGATTTGGCCATGATAGCACTTGAGAGTGACTTATTGAAGAAGATTGATTGTGAGTCTATCATTGAGGATTTCATTTCAAGGAGCACCACAAGAATAAAGTTATTCAAATAAAGATTATGCAATTACATTAAATAGGTAAGTTTCTTGATGTATTCCGTTGGTATGCAGTACACTATACCATATTTGTTATTTTATCGTTCTATTTTGCTAGTATAGTAGGCCTACTTTAGAGTTTCATACAAGGCTTCCATTTATGCCGGCCCGGCCCAACTCGGTAAAGTTAAAGGCGGCACTCGGCAAAGAATGGACACTCGGCAAAATGACAGCACGTGACCGTCGCGTGCCACGACCGTTGCACGGCCGTTAAGAACAGCGCCGGCCGTTAGATGTTTGCCGAGTGTCCAGATGCGACACTCGGCAAAGCCGTCTGTTTGCCGAGTGTCTACCTTTGACACTCGGCAAACTTCTGACGTGGCGACGTGGCGCGGGCGGCCAATTGACGTGGCGCAGGCAGCCTTTGTTTGCCGACTGCTGCTGGGAAACACTCGGCAAACATATGATTTTGCGGAGTGTTTCCCGCAAGTACTCGGCAAATATATGATATTGCCGAGTGTTTTCCACAAGCACTCGACAAATTAATATTTTTCCTCATCTACCCTCCCCCCAAACTTTTTCTACTCTACACTATGTGGTACTCCATTTTAAAAGTTAGTATATTTTTGGCTTTGTTTGTTATATTTATTTAATTTATTTCATTTAAAGGTATTTTCTCGTATAATTTAAATTTGAACTGCAAGTGACTCAAATAATAAAATAAAATGTTATTCATGATATTGAGCCCACTGTGAGGCCCTATCCATGAAATGAAACGACATTTCAAACATTTTGTTCCCGATACATGACCACGAACGTGTAGCTGAATTGTTTTTAAATTCTATAAAATGCAACCAAAGTCTGTAAATCATGAGATTTGTTAGGGTGTCATGATATCATATGTGGAGGCTGTGGTAAAAAGTTGACATGGTTTTGTGGGATATGGTGAGCAACATGCCTGGACTCATAAGTTGAGCTTGTGGATGCTCCCCTATATGCATGACCTTCTTCTTCCACATAACATTGATGTAATGCACCCTGAAAAGAATCTTGACGAGGTACTTTGGGGTACAATCCTGGACATTCCTGATAAGACAAAGGATAATGTGAAGGCTAGAGTGGATCAAACGAGGTTATGCAATAGACCGAAGCTAGATGTACTGCCTCCCAAAGACGGCAGATCATGGAGAAAGCCTAAGGCCGATTTGTCCCGATGAGGGACCAAAGGAGGGAAGTACTAGTATGGTTCCAAATGTTAAAGTTTCCTGATGGGTATGCAACGAATCTGAAGAGGGGAGTGAACTTATCTACTATGCGAATCAACAAGCTCAAGAGTCATGACTACCACATATGGCTTGAGCAGCTTCTTCCGGTGATGGTTCGAGGCTATGTCCCTGACAATCTATGCCTAGTGCTGGCAGAGTTGAGCAATTTCTTTTGCCAGCTTTGTGCTAAGGAGTTATCTCGACCATGATTGCAGAAATGGAAAGAATGTCCCTCGTGTTGCTCTGTAAGTTTGTCACACCCTGAAATTCTCCAATTTCAGAATGTGAATTTAAAGAATAATTAAGCAACGATTTTCTCTCAATTTTAAAATTTCTCCAACACTTATTTGTTTTACAGAGAATTTAGCATAGAAAGAAAAACAATTGTTTGTTTTTCAAAATTAAATAAGTTGTTCTCCGCGTGTTGCATTCAAGCTGATGCATTTTCGTGTTTAATGAGTGCATAGTTTAAAAATGTGTTTATCCTACGTTTAGGTTCCTCTGAGAGTTTTCTAGACTTTTCTAGAATTTATTCTCATCTTCCTGGAGCTAAATCTATTTATTAGAAGTCTTTAAAATCTTTTTCACGAGCTGCAGTACTCCTCGTGTTCCAATCTATTTCAAGGATTCCGAGTTTCGAATCATTTTATGTGGTGTTTAGGCGTTTTCTGTCAATTCGGAAATCTTTTCCCCCTTTTTCCAGGCGGCTCTTTCTCTTCTCAGCCTGCAGCGATCCTTTTGGTCCAGCACGTACGGCCCAATCAATACAGCACCGCCGGCACAATTTTTCCCGGCTCGGAGTTGACGTCATTGGCACCAGGAGTTGCACGCCTTCGCTGTTTCCTTCTCGACCGAGACGAACACGAACCCGGTTCGATCCGCCCGCGCCAACGTTCCGTTTCAGCGCGCACGCCGAGACCGAGTCGAGCCTGGCGAACCCGCTATAAAGCCGCCGTCTATATTTACCCCGTCTACCCTAGCTCTTTTGTCGGCCGCCGCCTTGCCCATCCTCGCGCGCCGCTGCCAGCAGCCGCCCGATACCCCGCACGTCCCTGCTGCTTCTCCGCCGCTGCGCGCAGCGCCCCTCCGCAAAGCCGCCGCGCGCTGCCCTCGCCCTCGCACGCATCACACACCGCCGCCCTCGTCCTTAGCGCGACGCCGCCGCCACGTCCGTCGCCCCTCGGAGCAAGACGAGGTCGCCATTCGCGAGAAGAGAATGAGACATCCGCGGACCACATAAACAGGGGTCATTTTTTGACCCGGTTCTAATGGAGTATTAGCACCGGGTCCAACGGCTAGAAGGCCGCGCGCGGCGCGCGTCGGTGGGGGGAGGGGCTTTAGCACCGGTTGCATCCAGCAACCAGTGCTAAATCCACCCCTTTAGCACCGGTTGCTGCCTGCAACCGGTGCTAACTCCGGAGCAACATTTAGCACCGGTTCTAGCTTGGAACCGGTGCTAAATCCCCGATGTTAGCACCGGTTGCAGCCAGAAACCGGTGCTAATTATCTACCTATATATTCCCTCCTTCCTCCCCACGCCCGAGCTAGCATGAACACTCCGAGCTGTGTTCATGGTGTGCTCGGGTTAAGGGGAGATTTTGCCCATTTTTTTTCAAAAATTGTGAAGCTTTCCTTATTTTGAAGCATTCTACGAGGTATACAATTTCATCCTCTCATGTTCTTGATTAGTTTCTATTGTTATTCTACTTTATAAATATTAAATTTGTGAAGAAAAAAAGAGAAGAGAGAGAAAGGGGTATAATATATATTAATATATGTGTGTTTGTAGTGGTTTAAATTTAATGTTAGGTATGTATATATGAGAAATGTTTGTTAGAAATGTTTTTTCAGTATGTTTTTTATTATTTTATTTATAAATGGAATAGAATGATTTTTAAAAATGTGTTATGTAATTTTTATATTAATTGGAGATATGTGAAATTGGTTAGTTTATTTTGACAGAAGTTTGTATGTTGTAATGAGTATTTTTTCAATAACATTTATTGTTTTTTGATAAATAAAAGCCTTGTGGATATATCGATATAGCCACTGCTGGAGGGAGTGGGACCGGTGATAGTGATCGTGGTTCGTCTCGCGGGAAGGGCAAAACTACAGTACCACCTCATGATAAGTCGAAAAAACTAGGACCTTGGGTGAAAGCATAACTTAATTTTTTGATTAAAACACATGAAGAATGTGTTGTAAGGGGTGAGGAACCTGGTTTTGATCTTGAAGATCTGTTGCGGCGCTACGCTCCATCACCACCAAACCCAGCTCCACCATCTTCTGCACCAGGAAAAAATATATCAGAGAATCCTACTTTCCCACCCAAGGATGGTTGAATATCTAGATCATGTTGCATGTTGGATGTGAAAAAAAATTATGTTGCTTTCAATAATTTTATGGTCCTTTCAATAAACTATGTTGGATGTGGAGAAATTTATGTTACTTTCAATAAATTCATGTTGCACCGGATATTATTTTGTATGGCAGTTTGAGAAATACATGTTTATTTTGTCAATTTTGTAAATGTAGATGAATAGGCAATGGATGCACTTGGCGGACCGACGCAGTCCGGAGTGGGTTCATGTTCATGCATACTTTTCTTGATGTGGCGGAGGACAACAAGTCGCCTTCATGTGACATGTTATGTCCATGTGGGCAGTGTAAAAATCAGATATCGTACAAATTAAGAGGAGCTCTTCACTTCCATTTGATGACCCATGGTGTCATGCAAAACTATTCGGTTTGGTCAAAATACGGTGAAAAAGGAGTCATAATGGATGACAATGAAGAAGAGGAGGATCATAACGACATTCCGATATTGGCTGATCAATATGGTGCCTTTGTTGATGTTGCAATGGAAGATGCTGATCAGGAAGATGTTGATCCGCATAATGACCCTAATGATGCACTTGGTCAAATGTTACGTGATGCCGAGAAAGACTGCGACAATGACAAGGAAAGAAAAAAGATAGATCGTATGTTACAGGACCACAAAACTGATTTGTACCCAAATTACAAAGAGCGGCTGAAGAGGTTGGGTATCACACTTGATTTTTTGCAGTGGAAGGCATGTAATGGTGTTACTGACATGGGTTTTGAGGAATTACTGAAACTCGTGAAGAAGATTCTTGCAGAGGGTGACGAATTGCCATCAACAACGTGGGTTGCAAAACGGGTTGTTTGCCCACTCGGTTTAGAGGTGCAGAAGATACATGCGTGTCCCAATGACTGTATCCTATATCGTGGTGCTGAATACGAAAATCTGGATTGTTGTCCAGTTTTCAAATGCGCACGCTACAAGATTAGGCGGGATGACCCTGGTGAGGTTGATGGGGAGACTATTAAGAAAAAAATTCCTGCGAAGCTGGTGTGGTATTTTCCTTTAATATCACGTCTGAAGCGTTTGTTCAGGAACAAAGAGCATGCCAAGTTGATGCGATGGCACAAGGAAGAACGTAAGAACGATGGTATGTTGAGGCACCCCACCGATGGATCCCAGTGGAGAAACATTGACCGAGCATGCCCAACGTTCGATGCCGATGCAAGAAATTTAAGGCTTGGTTTAAATACTGATGGCATGAATCCATTTGGTGAAATGAGCAGTAGTCATAGCACTTGGCCTGTGACTTTATGTATCTATAACTTACCTCCTTGGCTATGCATGAAGTGGAAGTTCATTATGATGCCGGTGCTTATCCAAGGTCCAAAGCAACATGGCTGTTGGATCTAGGGTTCGGTGGGTCCCCTGAGAGTCCAGACGTAAAGGAGGACAATAGACAAAACTAGCGAGCAAAGATCCTTGTAGTCATCCAAAATGCCAACCTTTTTGCACACAGTGAAGGGCGCCTTTTATACCCTCACCGCTCCGCCCTGGAGGGACAGTTATGCCCCTAGTTCACATTACAACTTCATAGGTGCGCAGGCCTATTCTCGTACATTCACCGCCGGGTTCAACTACCCCGGCAAATCCGACTTGTATTCCTACAGCTGCTGCCGTGTCTGGTCAGCCCACCTAAAGCGCCTTCTTGAAAAACTGCCTCTGATGCTGTCCGCCTCACGTCTCTGGGAGCGGCTCCGGCGGGGCGCCTGACCTTCGTCTCGACCGGCCGTCGCAGCCCCTGATCTAGGGGTCCCTGGCCTGTCCCCCGTGGAGCCTCCTCCCGGTGACCCTCAGTCCCGGTCGTTGGCCGAGCTCCGCTGGGCCCAGGCCGGGGCTATGCCTCCGGGTTGCGGCCGTCCTGGGGCTTTGATACCTGAAAGAGAGACAGGGTTATTGACCCGCGGTCCCGGTCGCTTGCCGGGCTTCGCTGGGGCCCTGGTCGGAGCCACGTCCCCGGGCTGCGGCCAGTCCTGGGGCTTCGATACCTGAAAGAGAGACAGGGTTAGTGACCCGCGGTCCCGGTCGCTTGCCGGGCTTCGCTGGGGCCCTGGTCGGAGCCACGCCTCCGGGCTGCGGCCGTCCTGGGGCTTCGATACCTGAAAGAGAGACAGGGTTAGCCACCGCTGAACCGCCGTCAGGGGATCCGCGCTTCTCGTGGGGAATGCTCTTAGGGCATCGTCGGGTCCTCCAAAGGGGCTCGAGGTGGGCTCCGTTTTGGCGGTCCCCAACACTGCCAACGACATCGATGTTTATCTAAGACCATTGCTTGACGAACTTAAACAACTGTGGAAGGAAGAAGGTGTTACTATGTGGGATGAGTACAAACACGAAAGTTTTAACCTTAGGGCACTACTTTTCATCAACATCAATGATTGGCCTGCACTAAGTAACCTGTCCGGACAAATAAACAAAGGATATAAAGCATGCACCCATTGCTTAGATGATACTGAAAGCATCTATTTGAAGCATTGTAGAAAGGTTGTTTACATGGGTCATCGTCGATTTCTTCCTTCGAAGCACGAACTACGAAAGAAATGTCCATACTTTGGTGGGGATGCGGAGCACCGTATAAAGCCGATACACCGCAATGGACAAGATGTATTTGATATGGTGAAGAATGTAGAAGTAATATTTGGAAAGGGAGATGGAAGCCAACCTGTCAAGGCAGGTGAGGATGGGTGTGCCGCGATGTGGAAGAAAAAGTCTCTCTTTTGGGAGCTTCCTTATTGGAAATTGTTAGAGGTTCGCAACGCAATTGATGTGATGCATCTGACGAAGAATCTTTGTGTGAACTTGATCAGCTTCCTTGGTACTTATGGGAAGCCAAGAGATACACTGGAAGCACGGCAGGAGCTGAAACGTTTGAATCTACGGAATGATCTACATCCAAAAAACAGAGACAAAGGATGCAAGTACCTACGTCCCGCTAGCTTCACTCTCAGCAAAGAGGAGATGGCAAGTATGTTTGAATGTTTGAACAGTATCAAGGTCCCGTCAGGCTATTCCTCCAATATTAAAGGAATAATTAATATGAAAGATAAGAAGTTCACAAACCTCAAGTCTCACGACTGTCATGTGTTGATGACCCAACTGCTTCCCGTCATACTGAGGGGTGTGCTACCAGTTAATGTGCGGAAAGCGATTGTGAAGCTATGTGCATTCCTTAATGCAATTTCTCAGAAGGTGATTAATTCTGAAGATTTGGATAGGCTACAGAATGACGTGGTCGAATGTCTTGTCAGCTTTGAGATGATATTTCCACCATCATTCTTCAATATTATGACACATCTATTGGTTCACGTCGTCAAAGAAATTCGTATACTGGGCCCGATATTTCTTCATAACATGTTCCCTTTTGAGAGATACTTTGCTGTTCTGAAGAAGTATGTACATTCTCGTGCTCGTCCAGAAGGATGCATTGCTAAGGGATACGAAATAGAGGAGGTGAAGACTTCAAGCCGATTGGCTTGCCTGAATCACATCATGAGGGGAGACTTGGTGGAAAGGGCACACTAGGAAGAAATACGATGGTAATCAGAGACATGCTGACATTTCGTAAAGCACATCTCACAATTCTACAACAGTCAGCCTTAGTTGCTCCATACATCGAGGAGCACATGAAGATTCTGTACGAAGAAAATCCAGGAAAGACTGCGACATTTATTCAACGTCAGCACAATAATAGTTTCGCAGATTGGTTGCGAGAACATCTGATGGGTGTTGTGGGTATTGATGCGCAACTAGCCTTTCTAGCTAGGGGTCCATCGACCACGATCTTAAAATTTCAAGGCTACGACATAAATGGGTATACATTTTATACAAGAGCCCAAGACAAGAAGAGCACCAACCAAAATAGTGGTGTCCGGATCGATGCGACCGACAACAATGGCAATAAGAACTCATACTATGGTATCATAGAGGAGATATGGAAACTGGAATATGGACCTTTTGAAGATCCCACTGTTTAAGTGTCAATGGGTGAAACTGACTACAGTAGGAGTTACAATTGATGAGTATGGGATGACTATAGTGGACCTAAACAAGATTGGGTTTCTGGACGAACCGTTCGTCCTAGCCAAAGATGTGACACAAGTTTTTTATATAAAAGACATGGCTAGCAAGCCAAAGAAAGGGAAGAGCAAGCAATCAGACCCATTAAAAGACGAGCCAAAGCGTCATATAGTTCTTCCTGGAAAAAGAAAAATCGTAGGAGTTGAGGATAAGACAGATGAAGATTATGATATGCTCGACGGTCGGCCTCCATTCTCGATGGCTGCTGACCCAAGCATCCTGTTAGCAGCATAGGAGACACCCTATCTACGTCGCGATCACAATCAAGGTACATTTGTGAGGAGAAAGTTTGTAAGTGTTCAAGTAAACAATAATGCTGTATAATTTAATTGCACTATGATGCAATTTGTAATATTATGTGAAAGTTTGTTAGTGTTCAAATAAACAATGATGCTGTATAATTTAATTGCACTATGATGCACTAAGATTATGATGCTATTTTTATGCTCAATATTTTATTTATTTTAAACCTAAACGGATGTGGCTAAATAGATGTGGCCAATAATGTTTTAAACATAACCTAAATAAATAAGACTACTATTTTTAGAGTTTCATTTCATATATAACAAATAGATTAAATTTTTTTGCTCAATATTGTATTTTTAATCTAAACAGATGTGGCTAATAATGTTTTAATTACAAACTAAATAAATAGGAGTAATTATAACCTAAATAAATAAGATTAATATTATTTACATTAGAAAGTGGAGAAGTGGCCATAATATTTACATTAGAAACCTGGTGCTAAAGCTACAATTGGGCCAAAAATTTGGGGCCAAATGAAACTGGGGCACGTTTAGCACCGGCCAAATCTAAGACCCGGTGCTAAAGGTGCCCCAGTTTCGTTTGGCGCCGGGGGCAGACATTTAACACCGGGTATTGGAAAGACCCGGTGCTAAAGCTGAACCTTTAGCACCGGGCCTTGGCTACACCCGGTGCTAAAGGTGTTTTAGCACCGGGTGTAGCCAAGGCCCAGTGCTAAAGCCCAATCCTATATATATATACCACAATTAGAAAATTTCAGCAGCTGCCGCCTTCTTCACCTTCTACCCCCACTCTCGCTTCGCCTCCCCGTCGACGCCGCCGCCGCTCGACCGGCCCTCTCCGCCCGCCGCCGCCTCCGCGCGGCGCCGCTTGACCGTTCCCCGACCCCGACGCACCTTCCCCGACCCCGACTCGCGCCCTCCACCGGCCCCGTCGCCGGCGCCCCCCTTCCTCGAGCCCGCCGCCGCCGTCATCGTCGACCCCGCCGCGCCGCCGTCTCTAGCCCCTGCGCCGATCTCGACCGGCCCCACGCCCCCACATCATCCTCGAGCCGCCGCGCCGCCGTCCAGCCGCTGGCCGCCCTCGCCCGGCCCTCCAACCCGACGCCCCCCGACGTGCCACGCCGCTGGCCGCACCGCCGCCCCCGACGCGCCCGACGCCCCGCGCGCGCCGTCCGGCCTCCATCAGCAGCGTTCCGGCCGGCCTCCCGTCGACGCGCTGCCGCCGGCCGCCGCCCCCGACGCCCGGCCTCCATCTCCTTCACCAGCGCCGGCCCGGCAGCGCGCCCCCGACGCCCGGCGTCCTTCACCGCCGCCACCGACCCCCGGCCGCGGCGGCGCCCCCTTCCCCTACGCCCCCTGCGCCGCCCTGCCCGCGCGCCGTTCGGCCGCCACCGGCCCCGACTTGCTCGGCCGCTCGTCGTGCCACCTCCACGTACTGGCGCCCGACGAATTCGAATGCGAACGAGCTCGTCTCAAGCGAGCCTCCTGCGAGCGGCTGTTCATCTCAAGCTCGCCGCGTGCGACTGCCGAGAACCGCCGCGCAGCGCAGCGCGAACTGTGAGCTCGGCTCAAGTCGGCCGCGCACGTAAGCTTTTCGGACGTCCATGAAGAACCACGCCAGCTGCATGCATGTATTAATTTCATAGTTAGGGTTAATGATTAGGATTAATGATTATGGTTAATGACTAGTATTTTTATTGGACTTACAATATTTAATTGGCTTAGAATATTTGACCTAGAATATGTATTTGACTAGGATTTTTTTATTGGACTTACAATATTTAATTGGCTTAGAATATTTGACGTAGAAAATGTATTTGACTAGGATTTTTTATTGGACTTACAATATTTAATTGGCTTAGAATATTTAACGTACAACATGTATTTGACTATAATTTTTTTATTGGACTTACAATATTTAATTGGCTTAGAGTATTTCACGTAGAATATGTATTTGACAAGAATTTTTTTTGGCTTATTTAACGTACAATATTTCTTTAACGTACAATATTTATTTATTTCACGTAGAATATTTCTTTGACCAACAATATTTAGTTGCGATTATTTATTTTGACGTAGAATATTTATTTTTCAAGATGACGATCCACGAAGAGGATAATGATAAATTCTTAGCAACTCAATTTAATTTGGGTGGAAACACTGATCGGCCACCGAGCATGGAAGAAAAAATGCTTGGTATTTCTGGTGGCGATAATTTGGACCAGATGCAACCAAATGTGGGTCAACGTAGTAACGATGAGCCCACGTCTAGTCAGGTGCTACTATTTCTCATAAACATTATATACATTATCTTAACCTAATGTTGTGACTAATTTATATCGTCTAATTATTCTAGCCATCTACGGCGACAACTGGCGCTAAGAAAGGCCCTAGAAAAAGAAGTATCACTAAGAGGTTGAAGGAAGTCAAATTGCACATCACTAAAGTGGAGGATGATGGCGAGCCCAGTGAGCCCAAAGAAATTGCCAGAAGATTTGTCTCTCAATGTGGGGTCATTGTCCGTGAACGCGTTCCCATTAGCATCAGGAAATGGAGATCTACGGACCCCAATGAACCGTATGTTCTGGCTGATACGCAGAAAGAAGTGCTATGGGTTGATGTGAAAGAAATATTCGGATTTCCTTCAGATCGTGCTGAGAAATTGAAGGATTGGACGCTGAAAAAGATGGCAACACAATTTCAAGATTACAAGACAAAATTGTGGAAGAAATATATCAAGACAGAAAAAATTCCGGATTTTGACAATCACCCTACCATAAGACCTCATCATTGGGATGCGTTCATGGAGTACAAACTGTCCACGGAAGGATCTGAGATATCCGCAAGGAACACGGGCAATGCTAAAAAAAAGTACACCCATCGAGATGGGTTCAGGCGGTTATAAAGGCAGCGTCGAGAAATGGGACAAGATGGAAGAAGATTTGTATACTAGAGGCATTTGTCTAGCGACGCATGATTGGCCCTTACGATCAAAGCATTGGTATTATGGTCATGGAGGCACTCTGAGTCCTGTAGACGGATCTTTGATTTTCGGCAATGACTTGCTAGAACTAGCTCACCGTCTCCTTGAAATCATAAAGAAAGCTGAGGCCGGAGAATTCATTCCTGACAGAGACAGAGATGAGCTAACCTGGGCCTTAGGAAACAAGGAGCATCCTAGAAGAATGCGTGGAGTAGGAACTTCTGTTTCTTGGAAGTATGCTTTCAAGGAGGACAACGCCTCCTATAGGAGCCGTAAGCGAAAGAAGACCGAACAAGAGAACAGGATGAGGGAGCTAGAAGAAACTGTAGCCGCCCAGGGCGCACGGATACAGGAAATGGAGGGAGAGATGGATCGACGAGTGAAGCTAGCACTTATTAAGATGACATAAGCTAGAGGATCAGAAGATCCTAATGCTTTGGTTAGCCCTCCACAACAACGGAGTACTCACGCTTCCACAGAGCTTCCCGCAGCTCAATCGCAACCGACCCGTTACCCTGTGGAGGAAATTGCTCAACGCGCCCCATGCGAGCTTCATGCAACATTGAAGAACTTATCAATGGTGGTACGTCTCACAATGAACGTACTATATTTTATCATGTATTATTGTGTTATTAACTTTCTTCCCCTTTCAATATATTAGGTCGCATACGGTACGGCTAGACCATTGGAAGAGGGACAAACAGTACACTATAAAGAGATTTCATATGGCTACGCACCAGTTCAGGTGGAACAAGTTGTTTTGGGCTACAACAGCTTGGAGCTTGACATCCCCGGAGGTGATGGGAAACAGTACTTGGAGAGTGGTGTCACAGCATCATTCTATGGAGCAAGCGTGACATCGTCATACCTGGCATGCAAGCAACAACCTCGACTGATGATCCGCCGGCTAATGAACCGCAGGCTCATGATCCGCCGGTTGATGATCCTCCGGCTGATGATCCGCCGGCTCATGATCCTCCGGCTGATGAACCGCCGGCTGATGATCCTCCGGCTGATGATCCACCGGCTGAAAAAGATTGGTCACCGCCGGCTAAGCAAAAGAGGCTTCCGCCCAAAAAGAAGACAGCGCCAAGAACTCCTCTAGCACAGAAGAAGCGCCCAACTAAGGAAAAGAAAGTGCCGGCAAAGAAGAAATTAGCTTACGAGCTTACACAAGAACAACTCGCTGAGGAGGTCGCTGCAGAAGTACACGCGCATTTTAACAAGAACAAAGAGCCTGAGAAGGAAATTGATATTGACCCGGTCAAGGCGGTGGTTTTTTAAAAAATTTGAGCAGGTCAAAACAGAAAAAAGCTGAAATATCTGACTACGACCGCTCATTAATAAAATCTTACCAGAAAAGGAAGAAATCTGAGCGGGAAGCGCGATTGGCGAAGTCCAAAGCTTCAATTGTGGAGGAGCCAGGCAAACAATCTAAGCCGGCAACGCCGCGTAAGTCAAAACGTTCTACGATTCCTCGGCTTGGTGAACAACCTCAGCATGGATTGCCTCCGTTGCCAGATGAATACGAATTGAACGTGCAACGACTAATGAGAGAGACCGGTATGACAAGAGCTCAAATCACTGGGCAAGAATCCCCGCCCAAAGCTAAAGCCACTAGGTGGCATTTTGAGCTTGGCAAGTCTTTCGTCGAGCCAGACAACGTGAGAAAACTTCAAACAAAGATGTATTTATTCCATGAATGGTACATGGTTCAAGCGAGAAAAGGACGGAAGATGATCGGGGTTCGTGTAAAGGACGAAGATTTTTTCAATGGCGAACTGACAGTTTGGTTGGAGTTCAAAGATATCTACGAACTGTACCACCGAGACGCCATGGACTTGTCTTTGGTTCAAGCCTAGGTTTTGTAAGTGACTTGTTCTAATCATTTCTTCTATTGTCGTTTAAAAAGAAATCTATGACTGACAGGTCTTTTTTTGGCTTATCATGTAGAATGGAGATTCAAATATGTCGGAGGGACTGCGTTTTTGACGTTGGTTTCATGGACCCGTCAAAGATAAACAGAGACATGATTTTCTCAGATCCAGAGGGTACATATCAGAACTTATTCAAGTTTGTGGATAGACAAAATTGGATGGACTCCATACTGTTGCCATACAACTACGGGTGCGTTCCAACACTAAGTACTCCATTTTATTTTCTTGATTTCTCATTATTATCTCATTAATTATACTATGACACTTATATGTATCCATGCAGTTTCCACTCGATCCTCATACTACTGAATCCTGATAGAGGTGTGGTAAACGTCTTTGATTCGTTGAGGAAACCACAAAAAGAGTATCAAGAAATAATTGACATGTTTACAAGGTCGTATATATATATATACTTTTGACCAATTCAAATTTCCTTACATTATTGACTTATTTGAACTTAAATTTGTGGCTAACAACTTGATTATGTAATCGCAGGATGTGGAACGACCCTGGATTTGATTATGATAAACTTGTGTGGAATACTGAATTCCCGGTACGCATGCAATTGATACATATACATTTTTACTAATAAACTAAAAGAAATATCTAGTGTGAACAACAGGGGCCAGGCAATAATTTATGCGGATACTACGTTTGCGAGTACATTAATGGCTGGATTAAGAAAACATATATTAACCATGATATTATGGTACGCATAATTATTTACACATTTGTAATTAGAGTGCATCATTATTATATTTTAATTTTAATTGTTTGCAAACTGTAGATGATGTCCCTCTCGGATAGAAGTCTCGAGGAGCATAAGATCGACGCAATTGCAGAACAACTCGTGGGATTTATTTGGGACGAGGTCATCAATGTTAACGGAGAATTCCATTATCCAGATTCATGGGATCATCCGGACAACTCAAGTCGTCGTTCCTCCTCCGTTCGTCCTAGTTCCTCTGTCGGTCCTAGTAGTAGATCGTAATGCATGGAACTCAAGTTGTATTATAAACTTAACTCTTTTGGCACTAATATGTAATATATATGTCTTTTTTATTCTTATATATATGAGCCCGGCCTAGCTATACGAATACTTAGTGCAGTACAACATCCGTATTAGAACAAATACGTAGGCAAAATACGTATACAAACAAATATATATGGTGGGTGCTATTTAGCACCGGGTGGAGCCTCGAACCGGTGCTAAAGGGGCTCGTGCAGGGGCCACGTGCGCGGCCTCTTTAGCACCGGTTCTAGGCTCCACCCGGTGCTAAAGGGGGCCTTTAGCACCGGGTATTTGACCCGGTGCTAAAGGGTACCCCTTTAGCACCGAAAGATTAGCACCGGTTGGGAACCCGGTGCTGAAGGGGGTTTCCTAACCGGTGCAGATGCGTCTTTCTCTACTAGTGATTGATCTCACTACTCGGTGCCGCTCCGCCCCGTCCGCCCCTCGTGGAAGCTTCGCGGTCGCCGCCTGTGGCCGTATCTGTTCACCCCGCCGCCGCGAGGAGTCACCAGTCGCGTTCGCCGCCTCGCCAGGCCGAGCGCCGCACCAACCTGATGCCGAGCTCCAAGCTGCCGTCCTTGCCGCAAGCTTTGTCGTGCCATCCTGAAGGCCGTCCCGACGTCTTCGTCTCTGTGACCGAGCTGCAGCCATAACGGGAGCACGCCCACGCAGCTGTCCTCGTCAAGATCGATCTCACGCCCCGATCGTCGTGAATCGATCATGATGAGTTTTGCCTCCTTGACCGCCCCTACCATGGCTTTGCATTGCTGCATGCCCTGCCGGCAGCCGCCTGTGCCGATCGCTATCATCTGTTCAACCGCGATCACCGTCATCTGCCGCCGGTGAGGGCCCTTGCATGTATTCTTCCATCTCTTGTCTCTAATCCATGCAACTTATAGCTGCAACTCAATCTGCGTATGGTCGTGCCGTATTTATCTATGCCAAATCAGCTGTTGAGTTTCCTATCGTCTCTTTACAGTCATCAGCTGCAAAACACTCACCACGGAGGCCCGAGCAACGAGTTCATAGTCCAGCAAATGAAGTCACGTACGTACATACACAGAAGCAAAGAAGCCATCTGATTTGCAAGGATGACATCATGGTGAGATCATGTGTATGCTGTAATGATTAGAGAGAAAATTCCTTATTTGACACTAGAAGATGACTCAATTCCTTATTTGACACTGGAAAGTTTTTCGTTCCTTATATGACACCATATCTAACTTTCATTCCTTATTTGACATTTTCATTGCTTTTGTCGGTTAAGTTGGGTGAAATGACCACCAAATCATCTCAAAAAATCATGAAACTTTTTTTGGTCTTAGATTAAATGGAGACAAAATCATTCTGCTTAAACCACACATTTACCTCAATAGTTTTAAATCTAAAATTCAGCAAATTATGTTGCTTTTCATACTTATCTAAATACTTTCAAAAAATACTTAGAAAATAATTAATATTCCTCAAATTAATTATAATGACTAATAAAATTATTTCCCATCATAAGTTACATAGATAATTGTGATGTTTGTTATTTTTCATTTCAAATTTTCTGTTTCTCATAATTTTGTATGTAAATTATGGTACAAAATAATTTAGTTAATTATTGCATCTGATGAGAGGAATACTTGTAATTTTTCCATAATTTTTCAAAACCATTTTGGTGTCATGAAAATTGTAAGTTTTATAAGTAGTCTAGTTTGCTAAATTTTAGTTTCAAAACCGTAAAGGTATATGTGCGTTTTTAGTAGAAATGGGCTCATCCTCATTTGTCCTATCACTAGAAAAAGTTTCATTATTTTTGACAATGTTTTGGAGGTTGTTTTGCATGACTTAAGTAACAAACATGACGAAAATGTCAAATAAGGCATGATAATTAGAACTCGGTGTCATATTGGGAAGAGAAAATTTTTGAGTGTCAAGAAAGGAATTGAGTTATTTTTCAGTGCCAAATAAGGAATTGCCCCATAATTCAAGTACAGAAAATTTCCCTAAAAAAATTAAGTAGAAAAATGTATCTCACCGAAAGCAAAGCCTGTAAAGGCTTGAAGTTCTCGTCCCCTGTATATATGCATGTGACCCGGCAAAAGAACAAAGGATATATACTTATGCTTTTGGAGGATTTACGTGCTTTGAAGTCCGTTTGATAACTAGAGCCTCTTTTCAATAATCAAATAATCAATATAGTTAGTTACCATGCATGCACGCGTGCATAGCATCATAACGAAATTACCTAACCACTTCACAAACACGTGTAGTTACCATGTTACGTTGCCAGGAATTGTCAGTACTCATTGTAGGGATCACTAAACGGCGTAGCCTAGAAGGCTAGCCACCTATAGCTCTTGACAGGTGACATTTAACCCACTGACTGGTAGGACCCGCTTTGCTGCACGTACTGTATTCCCACTCATACGTAACAAGTGGACAAAATCTTAAGAAGATTACAACCAGCATGTATGATGTATATACTACACGACCAACTTTGTAAAGTTGCAAGCTAGCTCTCTGTCTCGTACGTACTGTACTATATCCATGGATCAACTTTTAATTTCTCTTTTTTTTTGCCGTCTTCGTTTCTATTTGTAGGTTTCTTTTTCTCTTTGTGATGAGAGAGAGAGAGAGAGAGATTGTGTGGAGTGGCTCCTTGCAGAGGAAGAGGAAGCAGAGGGGGGCCAGGTAGCCAGACGTACACTCCATGCAAAGGCTTCCACGCATGCATGTTTTGCGGCTTACTACAACAGCCAGCCCAGGCTCCATCGACATCGATCGGTCTGTTATTGCATGCACATGTTATAGCGACTGTTCCGATATGCCCCTCGATATCCCTGCTTTATGTGATGATGCCATTTGGAAGCAGAGAGAGAGAGAGAGAGAGGAGAGAGAGATTATGTGAAATCGAAGCAATTATGTGGCTTAGGGAGGCACGGTATGCTTCATGGCAAAACAACCCCACAGGGGCATAGATGTACATATCTTTGTCCCCTCAACTGATCTCGCTGCCCTCAGGTGGCCATGATAGCCTTCTGGCTCAAGGGAAGTGACAAGGGAAAAAAAGACAACGAGAGCTGGAGTCAAAGACAAGAAGACTAGAGCTCCCTCTCCCTCCCCCCCGAGTGTTCTCTCCCTAACTCTATCTCTCATGAGCTCAAGGAAATGCTTGGTTCACCCGTACCATCTACACGGTCACTGTTATAGCGTATACTATATAGATACACAAACCAGATGTAATGCAAAACATCCAATTCTTATTGCACATTCACCTGGTCGGTTCATTAGGCGAACATTTATATGTGAACGTATACCGCGCATGCATATAACCTTTGTCGGTATTACTCTAGTTTTTTGGAATCAGAAGGGTTTCCCCCCTACTGGATATATATTTATATAATTCAATGCAAGATTTTACAAATTAGAGTACAAAATAATCCGATTCTCTCAAGCTCAAGAAACAAAGAAGGTAAAAAAAAAAGGAAATCACCATCATGACCAGAAACCTGGAAATTAAATTCTCTCAATGCACTAAATGTGTGGCATTTGTTTTGTATAACCCTTTTTTTATCTCTAATCGCGTTGCGGAAACCCGAATTCGAATTCAAGTGTGAAGCCATACATAACACCTTGGCCAAATTAAACTGATGCTAGGGTGGCGTGTGAGCCTAGCAATTTCGCCGTTTGTCGATCTCCCCCTGCAGCTCCCCTCATTGTCCAGTTTCTAAGCAAAGCACACACTCCCCCATCACCATCACCATCATGTCATCTCTCCTTCCTCTCTCCCTCTCCCTTCTCTCTTCCTCTTCTTCCATTCTCCATCTCACTACTACTCCATACAACACTCACACACACACATCACCATATATATACAACACACACTCGTCCATTTCCCCCTTATCTTCCACACCTACACACACTGCTTCAATTCCTTGGAGGTTAACAACCGATCGACCTCATGCACATTCCCTAGCACTCAGCTCTCTCCTAGCTCGCCGCAGCCACGTACATCGTCGGCGCCCGCACGTGCGAGATCGCCAAGGCAAGAGGGTGCGCACGTGCCCGGCTATACAACGGCGGCAATGAGGAAGCCGGAGGGCCTGACGGCGAACGGCGGCTGCAATGTGGGTGCGGCGGCGGCGGCCAAGCTGCGGAAGGGGCTGTGGTCGCCGGAGGAGGACGAGAAGCTGGTGGCGTACATGCTGCGGAGCGGGCAAGGGTCGTGGAGTGACGTGGCCCGGAACGCCGGGCTGCAGCGCTGCGGCAAGAGCTGCCGCCTCCGGTGGATCAACTACCTCCGGCCGGACCTCAAGCGCGGCGCCTTCTCGCCGCAGGAGGAGGAGCTCATCGTCAGCCTCCACGCCATCCTCGGCAACAGGTAGGGTCTCTCCTTCTTCAATTCCTCTCTCTTGCATGGCAATGACAATGGCATGGTGGTGGTGTGTGATTACTCGTGTGTTGGTGTGCACGTCAAGGCTCTAGAGAGAGTCAACTAGTGGGTGTTGATCAATTATGCCGTAGGACGAGCACTTTTTGATTTTTTTTTTTTTTGCATCTCTTTCGTTTTTTTTTTATTTTTAGTTCATCTATAAGAGCACTTGTGTTTGTTAGATTAAATTAATGATATCCAAGAGGATCGTCATGGATATTGCTGCTATATGCATGTATAGGTCATGCATTATATGAATTTAACTTTTCCAATTTCTTGTTTTTGTTTTTAGTTGAGATTTATGCTTACTTATGTAGTTGCATTATTGCACACATATTTATAGCTAGCTTTCCATATTCCTACAATAGAAATAGATATTTCTAGGGTGTTTTAGTTACGCAGTCATAGTTTTTTTTTTGTCTCTTCTTTCCAAGGTTGCACTAATGTCGAAATATCTTTATTATTGTCATATGGCACTAATGTCACGCCAGTGCACGGGCATCACCGCCCCCTCACTAACAACCTAACAATGAGTGACATATTCTAAGTTATCACGGATTTATCTTTTTCAAGGTACAAAATTGTGTTAATTAAGCGCACATATTATCAACTGGTTGTGCTCTGGCAAAGGCTCAACACACGTTTTACATAGGTAGATCCAATGTTAATTTTACAGCATTGGCATGAATGTTTACATAAAACCTAGAAATACCTAGGTGACCTAGCTAAGATTGTGTAATTAAATACTACATTTTACAATATTCCATATCTATATGTCTCCATATATTTTGTTATTTGATCTTATATATTTTGCATGAAATGAACAAAAAAAATCCAAAGTTGATATGTAACGTAGAGGCTAAAAGTTTCTCAAAAGGAAACTGAAAGGGATATTACTGTTCTTTTTACCGAAGAGATGCAATTTATGTCGGATCCACACTAATCACCATCTTAAAGGAGATTGAGACATCATTTATTTTCTTTAACCTCTACTAGTAGATATTTTCTTTTAAGAGCTGGCCATGCATCAAGCATATCAAAATAGCTATCTAGCTGCGTGAAGTTGACACGTACAAAAATGCGTACATGGACGCATGACTTTTCCTCTGACAGTAACATCCCGACCGTTTGCTTACTGTGAAATCAACCCTACGTTACGACATTCCAGGTGGTCTCAGATCGCTGCCCGGCTGCCGGGGCGCACCGACAACGAGATCAAGAACTTTTGGAACTCCACCATCAAGAAGCGCCTCAAGAACAGCTCATCGGCCTCGTCGCCGGCGGCCACAGACTGCGCGTCGCCGCCGGAGCCTAACAGCAAGGTCGCCGGCGACATCAATATCAGTGGCGCCGCCAGCTGCCCGGACCTCGCCGGTCTTGATCATCACGACGGCGGCGGCCACCACGCAATAATGACGACAGGCTTGTGGATGGTGGACTCTTCTTCCTCGTCTACCTCATCCACCTCGCCGATGCAGAGCCGGCCGCCGTCGGCAGCAATGGCGGCGGCGGTGGCGAGGAGCTATGGCGGCCTCCTCCCGCTCCCCGACCAGCTCCGCGGCGGCGGCGGGGTGGCGGCCGACACGTCGCTGGCAGGGTTCTTTCCCGGCCACGCGGCGGCGCCGTTCAAGCACCAGGCAGTTGCCAGCTCATTAATACATGGCAGTTACTATGGCAGCAGCAATAATCCACATCACCAGATGATGGCAATGGGAGGAGGAGGGGGATGCTTCATGAGAGGAGAAGGCCTCTTTGGTGTGCCTCCTCTGCTAGATGCCATGTCAGCACAAGACCAAGACCAAGCAGGCCATCAGACCCTAATGGCATCAAGTGGTGGCAATAACAACCCCAAAAACAACAGCAGCAACAACACTACTGAGACTGCCACCACCACTACCACAACAGTGAGTAACAATGAGAGCAACATCACAGACAACAACACCACCACCAAGGAGAACATCAACACCATGAGCCTAGTGAACAGCAGCAGCAGCAATGTGGCTGCTGTCTACTGGGAGGGGGCCCACCAGCAGTACATGAGCAGGAATGTCATGCATGGGGAGTGGGACCTGGAGGAGCTGATGAAAGACGTGTCATCCTTGCCTTTCCTTGATTTCCAAGTCGAATGATTGGAAGCAGGGCCCATCTCCAGCTGGCTGCCAATGCAAGGAGTAGTACATATATGCATATATACACAACTATACATATATACATACGTATACGTTAAGATTAGTATTTTTTTCCATCATTGACATTATATTATTCCCTCCAATGTAAAAGATTTTTCTCTTCTCACACCTACTTCACCTCACTTTTGGTCCTATATATATCTTGGATTCATCCCTCCTGTATACAGGGCATTCATGCCAATGCCATGCAAAATAATAATCAAATCAAATCTTGAGCTACACTATGTGGTAGTTATCATCATATCTCATCCTCATCAGGTATATAGTTTTTCAGTAATCTCTCATGTCAACATATAAAATGCACATATTAATAATGCATGCTTCACCTTTATCCATATTTTTCCTTTGTGGTAAAGCTATCTCCCTTTTTAGTTTGTGTATGTTCCTTTGCTTCCTCTTTGCTTTCCTTTCATGTACCAACTGCTTCCCTTGCACATGAAGTCACATTGATGATGAGCTTGTGTGAATATAGGTCCTGGGGGCCGGCCGGACGGGAAAGGTGCAGTACTGTGCCTGAGAGAAACATGATTGTTCATGACCTTGTGATCGTGCATGTGCTTCCATGCATGGTGTTGGAGGAACAGTCACTATCGGTACTGGTCAAGTGTGTATGTTGGTTGCAATGCAATCAGAGGCAGGGGCCGTTAGCAGAGGTGCAATTAAAGCACAGAAGAATGGAGGGGAGACAGCAGGAAAGTGGATGTATGCGTCCCCTTTGCCATGACAAATCAATAGAAACCTCTCTATCTCTCTCTCACACACACACTACGCCACAAGCACAAACTCTCTCAACTAACTGTCATCTAGAGCATCAAGACTGAAATGAGATCACTATCACTGAACCCAAATATATAACTGACGACGGTTCATCACTGTCGGCAGCCGTCGTAAATTACTGACTGGGAGCACCGGGGCTTGATGGTGATGTAATATTACTGCAGACGGTCCATTATCTGTGGCAATCAGGAGTTCAATTAGATCAAGGCAATATCCCAAGAATTTGGCCTTTTGTATATAGTACTAACGCAATATGAAAATTAGTAAGAACCAAAACAAATTAAATGACTGCATATGTCCAACCCTCATGGCTCACACCGTTGTCACTGCATTAGTATTTTGCTAACCAGAATATAATTTAGGTCCAAGTAACATATTACACGGCTCATTGAAGCTTGCAAAAAAAAAAAAATGATCATCCGGCGAGAACCTACATCTTTGTGCTTAACTCTATTGATGTTGAATTTACAAAATTTGATTTAGCATCTCCAAAATTACTAAAAGCTGTTAATGCTTGAGAAAGAAATATGGAGGCATTCTTACAGGAAAACAGCTCGATCGAAAGAATGAGCTTACAGGTAAATGAGAATACCATTTCCAAATGCACATTTGGGATATGATATATACTGTATCAATAACCATGCGAGATCACAATTTGTCTGATGTGACTCATTAATTCGACACTTTATGACTTTCAACCAACCAACCCATATTACTACCCTCAAGTATATTCAAAGTTTGAGTAACCCTCTAAACTATTATTTAGTTTAGTTTATCACTCAAATTATGCCATTTGGCTCAATTTACACTCTAATACAATTTATCTTTTTTATTTTTCCATGCATAGGTGGAGTTTTAAGTTAAAATTCTGCAGGACAATAGTACACATCCTAAGGCATGTTAGCGAAATACATCATAATTTTTATCATTATTTTAATATATTAGAGTATTTAATAATAAACTAATCATTAGAGTAAAAAATTATATAAAATATAACAATGAAAAATTATAACATAACTTTTTGACATGCATTGCAATGCCCACTAATGTCCTGCAAAATTTGAAATTAAAATTCAACTTGTGTATGAGAAATAAAAAGGACAAATTGTATCAGGGGGTAAATTGAACCAAGTTATAGTTTATGTGGTTATTCAAACTTTGTCTATACTTGAGGGGAGTAATTTGGACTTTTTTCAATTAAAATTTCATTGTAATTCCCTGTATGTACATGTATGGATGCATGTCTTTTTTCACCCTTTTTCCGAACGAATAGGGCCCATGATTTGTTAGGAGAGAGTTTACTAGAGAGAGACATTTCACCAGGTAAAATGTTGCATTCACAGTGATAGGAGTATACCTCACCATGTATGTCCCAAGTACAACTTCATCCAAGTAGAAGTAGATTGCTTTGTACCACAAAGCCCCCTTTCAAGATCAAAAGGGAAGCAGGAGATGACTTGGTTTGATGGAGGAAGAAGGGCCCTTGCTTGCTTCCGATCCTTCAAGGAGGTGCTAGACAGTTGAAGTATGAAAATCTTGCCCCCTAGGATTTGTCCATCACCACTTTGGTTGTTAGAGACAAAGCAAGATCACATAATAGAGATTTATGAGCATTATTGTACTCCTTGTTCCTCTCATCATTGATCAACACAAGGAACACAACCACCAAGTGAAGAAGTACAGAGGTAGTAGCCAAAGGTTTGGAATATATGAGTGCATCCATGTGAGGGCATTATTGTTGCTGTATACTTGAATTGCTAGGGTGCCCAGGATCCAGGATAAGTAGAGGACACATTTGTTATCATCTCTTACAAATTCATGTGAAAGAAACATCATTGCACAATAGGTGTTTTTCCCTTAAAAAAACATCATATGTGATCTCACTGTACCAGCGCACCCTTACTTAGAAAAACAAGCCTTTTCAAAAAAGAAAATGTTAAGGCTATCTAACTAACTCATACCCGATTTGGTAGCTAACTTCTAAATCCTCCAACCTCTTTGCTTCATATTTTGTATGCCTTTTCGCTTTTAGCAAAAAGATATGTTCAAATTGAGGGCCTTCAAAGTCTAACCACCTTTTTGCTTTCTCTCTTGATGAATCGACGGGCTGGTGAATTAAACTTCTAAAAGCTAATGAGCCCCATCTATTATCTCCCATCCAATCGGTGACATGTCGTGACCTTTACAGAAGCAATGATTCGTTGCATCTGTAGAAGAAGGAAGGTTCCCTTTGTATGAGTTTCTTTCAAAACCTAAAACTTTGATGGTAACCACGTACGTACATCATTTGTTCATTTAACTAATTAAAAACCATATATTATTTATTAGAGAAGATTTATATGTATTTCTTTTGGAAACCAAACAAACTAATAAATATTATATATTGATGGTAGGTCCGTTAACTTTTACCTTCGTCCCATTTAGGTCCATTAACTAAAAAGTGGGTCATTTGGGTCCGCAAACTATTAAATTGTTCCATCTAGGTCCAAACCTCTCCACAAATGCAGTATTAGCCTACGTTTTTGCAAAACACCCCCTCATCTCTCGTTTCTTCTCCACACCATACCCCTCCCTCCCATCCCTCACCCACTCCCTCCTCCTCCCCCCCCCCACCCGGCGCCGCCGACGCCCCAGGTACCGCTGGCCTCTCCCCCGCGTACTCCCACCACCCTGTCGCGGTCTCCCCAGGTGAGCCCGTCGCCCGCCCGACACCTGAGGCCCGGCGTTGGTGGCAACCCATGCCCGGCTGGCCGGCAGATCTCGCTCGTGGCTAGCCGTCGGCGCGGACGCCCAACCACCACCGTGCCTGCGCGCCTGGAAAGGGAAAGAGGAGGGCCGGGAGAGGCAGCGGCCGGAGCCAAGGACGCCGTGTCGGAGGAGTCTGCCATCGTCGGGAAGCCGACGCTGAAGCCGCGCCAGAGGAGGCAGCACTCGGCGTTGACCGTGAAGAATCACCGCCACCTGACCCAGATCTGGGGCGCGGGCGATGAACAGGCCGACGTTGAGGACCTTACGGCCAAGGAGATGAGGCCCGTTGCCGCCAGCGTGAGAGAAGACCAGCTGGATCAAGGCCAGCCGCCCCCGTCGTCGATCTCGCCTCCGCTGCAGATGGTCGAGGCTACGCCGTCGTGGGCCTCCCTTCTCCTCCATCGTTGCACGGGCGAGATGCGCCGCCGGCGGGCGAGCTCCTCCTGGCCGCGCGCGAGCTCAGCCCGGCCGCAAGGAAGGGAGGTGGTGGGGGAGGGGAGAGAGAGAAGGGTGTGGGCTGAGAGAGAGAGAGGAGGCGGCGTCCCTCCTCCCTGGACGACCCCGCCTCCGGCGGCCGTACCCACGCTGGCGCTGAGCATCGCCCCGACGCCCGCGCTCTCACCGGCCGGTGGGTGGGTAGAGAGAGAGGAGAGAGTGGGTGAGGGAGGGGTGTGGAGTGGAGAAAAAACGAGAGATGATGGGGTGTTTTGCAAAAACGTAGACTGATATTGCATTTGTGGAGATGTTTGGACTTAGATGGGACGATTTGATAGTTTGCAGACCCAAATAACCCACTTTTTAGTTAATGGACCTAAATGGGACACGGGTAAAAGTTAATGGACCTACGGTGAAATTTACTCTTATATATTTATTAGAGCAGAGATACTAGTGTACTACGCATCTAATAATGTGTGCATATATAGGCTCATGGGTTTCCATTTTAAATGCTTCAGAACTCATTAGTTGGAATGCCATATATACGCTCATGGGTTTTCTTTAATTTGATAGTTTTCATAGGTATTTTCTTTCATAAAAAATAGTATTGGAAAATTTCCTTTGTTTTTTCTTCCAGTGATCGAAAAATACAGACACCAAACGAGATGATCAACGACCTTCTGTATGCCACGATCAATTGTCTTGTACTGTTGCAAAATCCAGAGTGTAATGGAATTAGCAGGTTGTTTTTTCTCCCACAGATTCACTTCGTCTACAAGAGAGAAACTGTATGGAGGAAATGGATTACATAAAGACCGAAAACTTGATCACTTCAAAGTAAGGTAATAAATAAGAAGAGCATGAGAGGCCTAACTACAAGAGATTGATTTCCAAGCACCAATTGACTAGCACACATTATTAATATAAGTCTTAATAAGCATGTGCAATCATAGTCAAGCAAGAAATAATCGGCAGGAGTTTTTAGTTCGACAGGAGTTGTGCGGTCAGGTTGGCTGGTGGTGTTGTTGTTGTGGTTCCTTGTTGTGCCCAGTCTGGATGTTGTTCTTCTTTTTAATATAATTGGAAGCTCTCTGCCTGGTTCATTTAAAAAAAAAAAGTCAAGCAAACCTCGATTTGTCACATTTTTCTTTTCAGTTACTCAACGAATTTCTTGCTATAGATATGCACGTAGCTACTAGCTAGCTTCTCCATTTCATCGACTGTGTAGCACCTGGCAGCTTGTCCATGTCTGCTTATGAGTTGTGGGGCTTGAAAACAGTTGAACTGATCTATGGAGAGACAACACGAGTGCGTGTGCTATTCAAGTAGCTAGAGCTAGTACTGTCGTTCGAGCAACAAAATTGACTATATGGTCGGCAACTCGGCATTATTGGACATGAAATATATATGCCTGCATTGCAAGACCAATATTTTCTTGAGGAAGTTAGTGTGTTCAGTGGTCTTGATTAATAGAGCTAATACAAACTAGGTGGTCAAAGCACTCAGTGACCGTATCAATGTACCAAACAACATATGATTCTTACCATAGGGGGGGTCAAATTTCATTCGTGACGCGACACGATAATGTGTGCAAGTGCAATAACCACTTGGGGGTGACGGATTTCTTCTAATGGCGGAGTAGCCACCCTATGATCTTGGAGTGGGTTTTTGTCCTCTAAGATCCTAATCAATGAAAAACAGCTAACCTATGAGACCCACGTGAGGTTGTAATGCTGCACTATCAAGAGTGCCGAAAGAGTAAAAGCGTTGCGCTCAGCAACATTGCGTTCGTGCATACAGACTCACTGTGGAATAACCAATATGAGCACATAAGATCAAAGAATATGGACTGTATAGGAATTTTGGGGTTTTGGTCAACAAAAATGAAGAATAGGCACATGGTGTAGCGCCACGAAAAAGGATTCGCTATGGCTATAGGTAAGAAAGTGTTGTTATATTATTCCGTTTCAAGTTCAAAAACAGGAGTAGGAAATTCAAATGCAAATTGTGTCAGAAAACGCCAAAACGCTCAACTTGGTTCTAAGTTTTTCACCTATATGATCCTGAATTGGGGTATTGACCATTTTCTATCAACAATGAACCTAGGAGGAAACTATTTAACTTTTTGCAGCTGTGTTAAATTAAACTCGAGTGCATCGTCACATATTTGCTTGGCTTAGTAATGTTCATGCAAAATCTATATATATTTCCGATTAACCTATGTTAAATCTTCATGCTTCAAATCAAACTTCATCAATTTTCAAATTTAGATCGATCCCTCTTTGTCGCACGCTTATTTACATATTTTTCGTATAGAACCCTATGGAAAGATGATAATTTTCGTGTTCCCGCCTCAGGCAGCCACAGACAAACAGATCACAGTCACACACAGGAACAACTTTCCTGTTTACCCCCCACGCTTCCTCGTAATCCGGAGACAGGGTCAAGAAGACAGGAGACGCGGGCGGGTGCGGCGGCGGCCATGGCGATCCCCCTCGTGCTCGTCGTGCTCCCGCTTGGCCTCCTCTTCCTCCTCTCCGGCCTCATCGTCAATTCCGTCCAGGTGATTTCACGAGCCCCGGGCCAAGCCACTTCTTCTTCAGTAATTCTTTTTGCTGATGAATTCGGGGGGTTATTGTGGTGATCTGAATCAGTTCGATCGCAAAGATTTGTTTCTTTTATTAGTGAATTTCTACGAGATTTGGCTTCTGCAGACTCTTTCGCTGATTTGCTGGGGGAGTTCCGGTTGAATTTATTTATTGAATCGCGTTTTTTTTTTGGCGCCTTTGTTTTTCCCTCTGTTCTGATCTGCTGCAATGCGCTTCAGTTCAGCTGTTTAATTCGGAAATCCGTCAATCCTTTGGCTAATTGTTGACTTCTAAATTGTAATGGTCTAGCTGAATATAGAATCACCACTATCTTGTTGCTTCATCTCTCCCTACGCTTGCAGGCTGTCTTATTCGTGTCTATAAGGCCCTTCTCGAAGAGCTTGTATCGGCGGATCAACAGATTCTTGGCTGAGCTGCTATGGCTTCAGCTAATCTGGATTGTGGACTGGTGGGCTGGTGTTAAGGTAAGAGACCTAAAGTTAAGCAATCCGAAATCAGTTTCTTTTCAACTCGATAGAATCCAGGTTCATCTCAATTGTTTGAAGGGGAAAAAAACTGCAACAATATTATTTTGTTTCTTCATTTGGGCTACATGGCCCCCTCATGCTGGCTTATTGATAGCAACAATAAGATTAATACATTGGCTTATTAGCTAGTTACTTGCATGAAGCGCAGTAGTATGCCTTCGAATGGTCCACTTGAGAGTCTAGTATGCCAATGGCACATGAATAATTTACAGTTCCTTTTGGATAAAAGGGAGTGTTGGAGGTTCGGGTGGGCTGGTCACCATCAAGACAAGAATGGCTAACACTATACACATGATTAAAGTCAACATTCTTTTTGAAAGTCATCAAATCTACAATTAAGTGACTGCTACCTGCTTATATGGTTGGATCAAGTGAAATTTGTGTTCCACATAAGAGATTGCTATGCATCTTCTTCAGTTACATTGTTCTTCCTGTTTTAGAATATCATAAATATTGTTCCTGTTCTCCCTGTTTTGAAGGCGTCTCTTGTTCCCAACTTTTTAAAAAGAAAATAAGGTCACACAGAAAAAGTTTGATTCCCATAGGAGTCAGGAAAAACTCATATGTTCAGGCCTGAGACACTTTTGAGTGCTTGGTACTAATGCTTCATTTGTTTGGATCTTTCTTACAGAATTGGTTTCACATTCTTTATTTGTTCCCTGGTTTCAATAGTTTTATTCAAATTTGCAGGTACAATTGCATGCCGATCAAGAAACTTATCAGCTAATGGGTAAGGAGTTGAGTTCCAATATTTTCACATGGGCATTGACTTAGTTCACTAATGACATTTAAAAAAAGATGGATTTTGATTATGGCCTTATCTGAAGAATTCTATAGGCAAAGAGCATGCCCTTGTAATATCAAATCACCGGAGTGACATTGATTGGCTTATTGGATGGATTTTAGCACAGGTGATTATTATTTTTTCTCATTAACTATTTTGCTTAGAACTAGCTGTTTTACTGCTCATACATTGTGATGAGATGAGATTAATCATGATTTGTTGCCAGCGTTCAGGATGCCTTGGAAGCACACTAGCCATCATGAAGAAATCTTCAAAGTTTCTTCCTGTAAGTTAGCTCATAAATTCTAAAATGGTATCCTGTCTCAAGTTTTAGTTCTGTATCTAGTGCCGCTCATTCCAATGTATTTCTGAAAACCTGTGTCAAGTAATGTATGCAAGGGAACCAAATCAAATAAAAAAACTTGTCCAGGGGGGAAGATGTCCCCCCTGAATTAGTCTTAAGCAGGGGCCAATTGAACCAGGCGGGGTGGGAATCTCAACCAGCGCTGCTTCGCCGCAGCCTGGGACCCTTCCGCACAGTTGCACAGGAGATGGACACAGCGACCTGCGGTGCCAGGGTTCGAGCCTGGGCAGGCGCCATCTCAACGGACGGTCGTACCACCGCGCTATAAGCGCGTCTGCCAAATCAAATAAGATTTGGGATACATATAGACTTGTACTAAAATTATCATGCATAGTGCTTGATTATACATGGTATTTTCCTTTGACCATCAGTTTTGTGACCTGGTGGTTATGCTTTGGTCAAAGAATGATTTCCTATAAATATCTATGAAATTATCCATGGTGTCAAAGTCTCAAGAGTCCCAAGCAACAAAGCAGTAGTGAATAAGCAGATGATCATCCATATTGCCAGGGTCCTAACCAGCAAAGTACTATTTAAGAAGAGATATCAAAATTGAAGTCATACTAACAAAGTTCTTACTGAACGTACGAGCACCCAATACAGGCACAGGCCAATTCATTTGTGAGAAAGAACTGACTAATCACCTGATAGTTGATTTGTCAAGGCATACAAATTGGTTTTAACTATACAGGTTTTGTCATGCTTGAATGATAAAACACTAAACTATGCATAATCTTTACTTTTTCACACATTGATATGCATTATCTTACTGTGAGGAACTGCACGTACTGTGTCTACTCATACTATGATAAACTGTTGCAGGTTATTGGCTGGTCCATGTGGTTTGCGGAATACCTCTTTTTGGAGAGAAGTTGGGCAAAGGATGAAAAGACACTTAAAGTAATTTCAACTTTACCTAACATTGACAATCGACACCTTGCTTTTCACATGAATTTAATGATCTTTATGCTCATGAATCCAGTGGGGTCTCAAAAGGTTGAAGGACTTCCCCAGATCATTCTGGCTTGCCCTTTTTGTTGAGGGTACACGATTTACGCCAGCAAAACTTCTAGCAGCTCAAGAATATGCAGCCTCACAGGGTTTGCCAGCCCCTAGAAATGTGTTGATTCCACGGACCAAGGTATTCACCTTTTCTGCTTCCTGACTTAAATTTCATATTCTGCCAAGGACGTTTCCCTGTTGCATGTGAAATGTCAATAACCTCTCCCAAACATCAATAGTTTACTTTATTCCATTTATGCAAGTTTATGTGAAACTGTTATATATTTGAGTTCCCATTCTAGCTTTAGTTGAGTAGTTGTGCCTATCTTTTCTGCTCATTGCTTATTGAGATCAGAACTCAGAAGGAAGACATTTCTTGCAAGGACAGTTAGTCAACATAATGTTTTGTAGTGTTTACTGTGATGCATTATACATTTTTCAGCAAATGTTGATCTCTCCCTTGTTTTTTTACTTTTCTTTATGAAAGTTTTGATGAGCTGACAGCTCTTTTTTGTGTGCAAATATCAGGGATTTGTATCAGCAGTAAGTATTATGCGTGATTTTGTCCCAGCTATCTATGATACAACAGTCATAATCCCTAAAGATTCACCTGCACCAACAATGCTGCGTATTCTCAAGGGACAGTCATCAGTAGTAAGCGTTTCAACTTTCAACTCCTGTGGACCTGAATTGCTGAGATGTTATCAATTTTTATATTGGAAGATTCAATTGACTACCTTTCTGATGTCAATTATTTACAGAACCACAATTTTAATGTAGGTTCATGTTCGCATTAAACGTCATGCAATGAGTGATATGCCTAAATCTGATGAAGATGTTTCAAAATGGTGTAAGGACATATTTGTGGCAAAGGTATTTGACTACTTTGTGAAACTATGAGCATGCAAGGTATCACATTGGAAAGGCTCCACAAATTGGCTTATTTGTTAATTACCTTTCTCCATGACAGGATGCATTATTGGACAAGCATATAGCAACTGGTACTTTTGATGAGGAAATTAGACCGATTGGTCGTCCAATAAAATCTTTGCTGGTAAATACCTAGGAGTTTAAGGCATGATGTTATGGATTAGCATTGTCCATCAGTTAAGAAATCAAAATAGTGAATTGACAGGTACCCTTGTAGGCTGGTAGCTCCATTGACAGTCTAGCACCTTGAAATTTCAGACTAACATCTTCTCTGGCATAAAAACTAAAAAGTGACAAGATGATCATCATGATAATGGCAGCACATCTTTGCTCAGTTAGTGTAACTACTAACTAGCACCTCATTTCATGTCAAAAAACTTTTGACATCCCTACCATAGGAGCACAATTCCCTTGATACATGAAGCATGCTTGAAAAAAGATAACAGTGCACCAAGTTGTTGGGCTTTGGCTCATTTGGTTCTTAACTATTTTCCTATGAGAATATCTTTGATACATAGCCCTTTTGCACGTTTTTCTTGCAGCTGCTCACTTGTATTCCTGTTGTTGGAGCAGGTGGTCCTGTCTTGGTCATGCCTCCTCCTATATGGTGCCTACAGATTCTTACAGTGGACTCAGCTCCTGTCGTCATGGAAAGGGGTTATCCTCTTTGTTGCTGGATTGGCTCTGGTGACCGGCATTATGCATGTCTTCATCATGTTCTCCCAGTCAGAACGCTCAAGCTCCGCCAGAGCAGCGAGGAATCGAGTGAAGAAAGATTGAGGGGCTCCCGATTCTTTACGTGGCCAATTATATGGGCACAAGCGTGATGAGACAGATTTTCTCAGTCCCTGTGCCCTTTAGGAACTGGAAAAAGGTTTTCGTGTGGCAAGAATTGTCATCTGCTAACCTGTAACCTGTATGACACAATTGTAGATTCGTTTTTGGTACAGCAGAGACGTAAATGTACGTATTGAACTTGTAGACGGAATGTGCCAATGACATAGGCTGTCAACGATTGCGTCAGTAAACTAGTACCTGGGTATATGACTGGACAGCTTATAGGATTGGATGACCAATTTCAGGCTGGACAATTGTTACTGGTGATGGTAAAACACAAGGAAAAAAATAAGGCTGTGGGAACTGTGAAGATAAGTGGGCAGGTGAGAAATCTCTTGCAAAGATTATCGCTGACAGGTAGACCTGGGAATGGATTGGGCAAAATCCAACATCCTAATGGACTTTGTACTTGGACTTCGCTGGATTTGGACCTTGTTGGATGTGGAAATCCGTTAGCTTTGGGTCCAAATAGCGCTGGACTTTGTCCCAATTCGTGTTGGATATCTCTTCTATCAGAGAAAAAGGAACGTACGCCGGCCAGGAACTGCCGCCGCCGCTGATGGTCCTCGGCAGTCGGCAGCAACGATTCGATCGAGCTCACTCGTAGCTGATGGTCTCCTCGCGGAGCGCGAGCAACTGTGCGGCCATAGATCTCGCGGCCCCACATGAAGAGTCATCAAGCACCTCGTCATTGAATCGCAGAACCGCAGGTGCGGAAGGACCTCGTCCATGCTTCGCATGTGTCACGATCAGATCGATCTCGACTGAGCGTTTCAGGGAAAAACATGGAAATCACCAAGGAACCAGAGAGGTGGATTCACTAGCAGTAGCAGCATGACTGATTAACCAAGGGAAAGAGGAAGTCCAGTACAGAAGAAGCATCACGCGTAGGCGGCCATGGAGGCGGCGGCGCGATGACTACTGCTACTACTACTAGAACTAGGGTTCTTGTTTGACAAAAGTTATTATTATTACACACCGATGCCGCTCGGGCTTAAAAAGGAAACATTCAGTAAAAAAGAAATAACAGCAGTAACTGTAGCTTATCCTACAACGAGTTTAACTTGGGTTAATTTGGCGGTAACTCGTGGAGGACGTAGATCCAGTGATGAACGGCTGAGAGGAAGTCGACCAAACGGTATGAAGGGCGCCGACTTTGTTCTTCTCCTCTGCTTCTCTTGGACTCTGCTACTCTGAAGTCTGAATGGCTCACTAGCCTGACAGCATGTAAGCAGTTGGCTAACTGGATCGTCCATATGGACTTTGGACTTTTAACCATGTGGATAGGATTGGGTTGGATTTTTCCAACTTAAATCGAACTGAACTGGACATGGACTGTTAATATCTAGACTTTCCTTGGATTCTCTTTTATTTGGGTATGGACGTCGGTCCATTCCCAGGATTACTGACAGGGAGGATTCTTTCAGTCACATAAGCTATCATGGGGTGTTTAAATTCGCAAAGTTTGCAAAAAGTTTTTGCACTGGGAAACGTGTTCCCTCTCTCGAGCATGCTTCCCAATGTATAAACTTTTTCAAACTTCACAAAATTTGGGGAACTAAACACAAAGTAAAACCAAGAAATTGGTGGTGAGATCGGACGACATGGCATAGTCTAGATGCAGCGGACGAAGCTTCCAACCAACGGCTCAGATGGTGTGGAATCAAGTCCAACGGTCAAAGATCTCCATGAATCTCGTTTGTATATGCCAGCGTGCGCAGCGGCGCCACCGGCAGCAGCTCCTCCTGTTAAATATGTTTATTTAAGGCCCTGTTCAATTCTACCCAAAACACAAAAGTTTTTAGCTAGAAAACCGTATTAGTTTATTTCTTATCTCTATGCATGCAACTAAATGTAAAATTTTTTCCACCTTTTTATTCTCTCTTCTCGAACTAAACATACCCGAAACCACACTGTGATCCCGCTCGTGCCCGGGAGACTGTGCTTTGCTTTCTTTTCTGGAAGAATAGAAGTCTCAGCGCCCTCCTCACTGACAGTTGTTCCCACAAGCTATATATTCTCTTGCCCCTCACTGACACTGCTTCATGTATTTTTTGCATTTTGGCCCAATTTTGGATAAGAATTTTGGCTTTGGACTTTTGGGGAAAAGATTTCCAAAAACTGGACTCCTAGCATGGCGTCAAAGGTCATGGCGCGGTATATACACAACACGGAGCCATGACCTTTGGCGCCATACTATTATACAACGGAGCCATGACCTTTGGCGCTGTGCTTTAAAAAGTTAAATAATCCATTGTCTAGTTAACCTATACGACGCCAAAGGTCACGACGCCATTGTATAATAGTATGGCGCCATGATCTTTGGCGTCGTGCTGCGTACATATGGCGTCTTGGCCTCTGGCGTCGTGATAGGGGTTCATTTTTTTAAAAAAAAAATCCCAAAGATTCAAAGTCAAAATTTTTATCTGAAAAGGGCTAAATTGCAAAAAATATACCACTGCTTCTCTCGTTGCTGTTGGAGCAGGTGGTTCTGTCTCGGTCATGCAGTGGACTCAACTCTTGTCAACATGGAAAGGCGATGTCCTCCCCGTCCCGGCGAAAAATTTTCGATGAAAAGTCACATAAAAATAAATGTACCATTTAGGAGTAGTAAATATAGACTATTAATAAAACAAATTACAGTTCTAGCCAGGAAATCGCGAGACAAATCTAATGACGGGTACATTTGCATTACTGTAGCATTACTGTTGCAGATCATGGATTAAGTAGGCTCATTAGATTTGTCTCGCGACATACACTCCATTCATGTAATTGATTAATTTTTTCGTCTATATTTAATACTCCATGCATGTAAATTTTTCTTGATGTGACATTTTCGATGGAAAGTTGTGAGGGAACTAAACATGGCCTAGGGCTGGTGGTTGCCACTGCCAGTCTGCCACTATGCATTTCTTCATCACTGTCAATCAGAATCAGAGCGCCCGAGCTCTACCGGAGCAGCGAGGAATTGAAAGGTCATAAGCAGAAATTCGCATCTAGCAGGAATTGGAAGGACATAAGCAGGAATCGGGAATGAATCTATTGCATTCTTTTTTCTGAGGAGCCTGAATATGCCCGGCAAAATTTTATGGTTCTGAGCTTTGGTTATTTCTCTTTCATATGGTCTCCATCCTCGTCATATCAAACAATATGAATTTCAATTACATCTGAAAGTTATAACATCGTTATCTGAGTTTGGTAATTTCGTAACATTATAGCCTCGAAGTATAATGTTAGAACAACTCCAACAATAGCTCAAAAATCAGGCCCTCCAAATGCTAAATGAGAGTTGACTTTATTTTTTAGAGGACTCAAAATTTGCTCCAACTAGAAATAGCCACCAATTCTAAATTTATATACTAGGATACAAAAGAGATTTGGAGGCCTCCCCAAAAGGCTAAAACAGGGGGAATAGTGGAGGGTGTGTTTGATCGTGTTTTTTGTTTTTTTTGGCTTCGCCCTCTACACTTAAAATAAGAGCTATTTGAAGGGCCTGCGAGAGTTACTTTAAACCATACAAATTTCAAACATCAATTGTTATTAAAGATAAAAAGGTTTGGCTTATAGGCTATAAAACAAACAACTACTTCAGCGAATGGTGTGTGTATCGTATATGTAACAACATAGGGCCGACCCAACAATAATAACTGGTAGAGAAGGGGGTTACACTGCATGTAAAATTTTATAACCAATTTTCTTAGTACAACAATTCATATACTCCAATTGTAATAATTACAATTAAGGTGTGCCATAATAGATCTAGATATATAGTTCTACCTCAACTACCTTTTATAAAGTTAGCTGTTAGACCTCTAAATTTATGTAAATTATTTATATTAAATAAACTAGTAATGCAAATTTAGTTCTAAAAATTTTGATTTTTAGTATCCTATTAGAACAATCTTATTTTAAATAACCTAACTACATTAAGAATATAATTAAATTAATTAAATTAAAATTAATTAACTAATTTAGGTTGTAAGTAATATTAAAATAATTAATAAATCATAATTAACTACAACCAAACAATTGATTTTTAAAATTTGGCGGAGCTTTTTAGTTCATTTATCCTTAACAATCTAGATACGTCATGTATCTTATCTAGATATATACTATAGCTCAATAATATTTTAATCTACACGGACAAATAAATAATTAAAAATCATCTATCATTCAGCATAACACAGAACTGGCCAAGCGTAGTGCCGTAGTCTCCATTTTTTCTTTTCTTAACTTCAGTGATGATTATTGGGCTGGCCTTGGCGCTGCTGACCGGAATTCCTATATACCTTGCGGAAGATTTTTTTTCTCTCCTTCACCTTTCAGTGTTTGAAATTCGTGCGAGCTTCATAGGCTGTCAGATCTTCACGCATAACCTTAGCCTGCACTGCGCCCCGTCCTCCTCTGCCTGCCCGCCACCGCCGCCCTCATGCGGGTCCCGTGCCGCCGTGGCCCCGGCTGGCCGTTGCGCCGCCACGCGTGGCCCCACGTGCCCCCGGTCGGCCGTCGCGCTGCCACCGATGGCTTTGGCCATGCCGCCTCGTGCCCGGCCGCACCGCTACGTGTTAGGCCATCGCCGGCCTCGCGCCCGGCAGTACGCGTCGCCGCGCACCGGCGACAGGGAAGAAGTCGACTGCGGTCCTCCGGCTGGTGTGCCCAACCGCGGCCCTCATGTGCGCTCCGGCCGGCGCGCTGCCGTTGGGCCGACCCGTGCCCCGCAGCCTGGCACCGCTGGGCTCACGCGCCTCCAGGCCAACCGGCCCCCGCAGCTTGGCATCGCCGCCAACAGCCGTCAGAGCCGGAGAAGATGGTCGGCGACAGCTTTTTCCAAGAAAAGTTGACCTTCAACATTTTTTTCGAAAAAAGTTGAGACTCAACATTTTAAAAAAAATATTGGTGGAAAAAAAGTTGAGACTCAACATTTTTGAAAGAGAATGTTGGCGAAAAAAGTTAAGACTCAACAAAAAAGTTGAGATTCAACATTTTTCGAAAATGTCAGGAAAAAAGTTGAGGTCCAACATTTCTCGAAAATGTTGGTCAATATTTCTTTAAGAAAAAGTTAGGGCTCAACATTTCTGAAAAATGGTTCATTGAAAAGTTGAATGCCCCATCGTCAATTAGGCTTTGATGGGCTTTATTGATAAGTTGCTAAAATTCTTTCACTATATTGGAGCCCCGCTGCTCACCCGGTCCAAAGCCGACTGACAAATAAGGGCCCGGATCGAGAGTGATATTTTTGGCACTTTGGCTCAATCTTAGTCAGCATACATTATTGTACACAGTACCCCCGATGTCTGTCGTTGCACGTTTGTATCGCTTCATCCGATTATTGTTTCCGTCTGCTCGTGGCTGATCATGCATGTGCGCTACGTGTACGGTGTCTACCAATTCCGGCCATAATCGTTTGCCCGACCTCGTAAAGGGAGGCAGGCAGCTAGTCGTAATTCTTGCCTGCGTGTGCGCTGACGAATGACGCGACGCACCTCTGGGACAGACAGACTCAATCGCGATCCGTCCAGCTCGCCCCCCGCCCCGCCCCGGGCGGCAGCCATGTCCACCACCACGGAAGCAGCAGCCGCTGGCGGCGGCTACGACCGCCTGAGCGAGCTCAAGGCGTTCGACGACACCAAGGCCGGCGTCAAGGGCCTCGTCGACGCCGGCATCACCACCGTCCCGGCCATCTTCCGCCACCCCCACCACCAGTTACCCTCCTCCTCCTCCTCCACCACCACCATCCCGGTCATCGGCCTCTCGGCGGCGGACGCGGCCGCCGGCGCGGACGCGCGGGCTGAGGTGGTGTCCCAGGTGAAGGCCACGGCCGAGACGGTCGGCTTCTTCCAGCTCGTGAACCACGGCGTCCCCGCCGACCTCATGTCGGGGATGCTCTCCTCCGTGCGGCGCTTCCACGAGTCCCCCGCGGAGGCCAAGCTCCCCTACTACACCCGCGACCCGCGCCGGCGCCTCCGGTTCAACTCCAACTTCGACCTGTTCCAGTCGCCGGCGGCCAACTGGCGCGACACCCTCTTCCTCGCGGCGGCTCCCGACCCGCCGCCGGCCGCCTCCGACCTCCCCGCCGCCGTCCGCGGCGTCATGCTTCCGTACGCCGCCGAGGTCCGGTCGCTCGCGGCGCGGGTGCTGGCGCTGCTGTCGGAGGCGCTGGGGCTCGACGCCGGCCGGCTCGAAGCGATGGGCTGCGCCGAGGGGATCAGCCTCGTGTGCAACTACTACCCGCGGTGCCCGGAGCCGGAGGTGACGCTGGGGTGCGGCGCGCACTCCGACCCCAGCTTCCTCACCGTGCTGCTGCTGCAGGACGGCGCCGGCGCCGGCGGCCTGCAGGCGCGGCTCGGCCACGGCGGCGAGTGGGCGGACGTGGCGCCGCCGGTCGCCGGGGCGCTGCTGGTGAACGTCGGGGACCTGATGCAGCTGGTGAGCAACGGGCGGTTCAGGAGCGTGGAGCACCGGGTGGTGGCCACTTCCCGGAGCGCGGCCGAGGCGAGGGTGTCGGTCGCGTGCTTCTGCAACGCCGACGCCGCGGCGCGAGGGACACGACGCGCTACGGGCCTATTCCGGAGCTCACGTCAGGCGCGGAGAGGGCGGTGTACAGGAGCGTGACAGTGCCGGAGTTCCTCGCGCACTACGACGGGAAAGGACTCGACGGGCGGCCGGCGCTCGACCACTTCCGGCTGCGCTAGTGCGGCACACTGCTGGGCCTGGGCTATAGTGGACTAGTGGTCCGTTGTGTACATGAGGTTGGAGTTGCTTCAATGATTGGAGCTTGATTTGCTCAATTGCTCTCTCGAAATGTCACTCCAGCCTGAAGGGAAAAAAAAAGGTCCCTGACAGTGAAATAAATGTTCTAGATATATAGAGTAAGTGTTCTATATAAAAATTAGACCTTTGAATTTGCAACACTCCTGTCTAAGACGAAAAGTGCGCTGATATGGTGGTACGGATCACACCATGAGATCACACCATCTCGAGCTGAGAGAAATTTTTGGCGGCCGACTACAACTGAAATGGTACGGTACTTTCCGATGAAACTAGCAGAGAAATTTTTTTGCGGCACGTGTTTTGAAATATATAGCGTAGGAAAGAGTCATGACTACCGACGTATAGCGTGAGAAAGAGTCTTGGCTGCCGACATATAGCGTAAGAAAGAGTCCTGGCTACTGACGTATAGGACTCATGGCCCACTCAAAAAAAAAAAAAAAAAAAAAAAAAAAAAAAAAAAAAAAAAAAAAAAACCCTTAGAGTGATAGGAAACAAAGAAGAATACAGAATTGCTCCCGAAAAGTCAAAATAAAAGTAAAAACAAGCATCAGGGCTTACTTATTTGTTTTTTACAGAAATGTTGTAGAATAAAATTCATGTTGAGTTTCAGTGATACACTATTTTTGACATAAGTTTGCCAATGAGGACACACACCAACAACACTTTACACTAAAGGCGCACGAATGGGCTATTATTCAAACTATAATCAATTGCATAACATTGATGATTCCAAGGATTAAGATTACATGAACTGTTCTGGCGTTTTTCAGTCATAGTACTCATCAACTACCATTGTGGGTTTCTTATGGTGCATGCCTACTGAACTTCTGATATCAGACACCTTTATCTTGGTAGCTTCAGAAGCCTTCCGGCTGACTCTAAGATGCACTTGTTGGAGATTTTTAAGGTATTCCAGACCATACACACCTTCAGATAGCCTGAATTGTAGCTCAAGTCTTTGAAGCTCTGGCATCGCCCCTTCTAGGAAGTTCAGCAAAGGCATCACTGGTGCCGAAAATTGTAGCAGTTTAAGACTGGCAAATCCATCAGCAGGCACAAAGATCTTGCCTCCTGAATCTATTGCATTCTTCTGTAGAATCTCAACAACACTGCTATTCTGTCCTTTTGCATTGATTGAGAATGTGAGAGAAAACAACTTAGAGAGCTTGGAAAGAACTTGCAAACCATCTGTCTGCAGTGAAGTCAATGATAAAGTTAGCTTCTCGAGAGTCTCCAGCTCCTTGATCCATTTAGGCACACGAAGCAATTTGCCAGAAAGATCAAGTGAGAGTAGGTATTTTGGTGGGCTGGACAAATCATCCATTGAATGAAGAAAACCTGTGAAGCCATCATCAATTGCAAGAGACTTGAGGGAGTATCCACTTAGGTGCTCAATGGTGGGGAGTAACTCTTTATATTTGTCGGTATTGGTATGAAGATCTCTAAGACTATAGATGCTTAACTTCTTCAACTTGGTGAGATTGTGCATGCTTCCAATGTCTGAAAATGAATCGCTACTACTAATCTCGATCCCTAAGAGTGTTTGTAATGCGGCCATCTTTGCAATGTCTTCTGTGAATCTCAAGGCATGATGTGTGGATTTATTTCCACCAAGCAGATGGACCATTTTTTGGAGCCGCCCAACAGATGAAGGCAATTCTGTCATATTTGTATCTCTAATGTCCAGTGTCTCCAAACATTGGAGTTTTCCAATTTCTGATGGTAGTTTCTTGATGTGCGTTTTGCGTAGACTCAGATACTTTAGTTGAAACATCTTAAAATTTTTGTCCAGCTGTTTGGTATTTATGTTCTTGCAACCTTAGATCCAACACCTGAATTATAACCGACTTGAATGAATCTGGAGGCAGATGATGCAAATTCTCAAACACAGTGAGTGACCGGACATGTGACAAGTTCATGTTTCTATTTTCTCTTTTACATCCTCAGAGTTGCTTTTATGTAGGGAAAGCCGGCGGACTTTGTTGCTTGATGTTGGTGTGAGCCAGTGACCTCCTACCACAGTGATAAAATTCTCTTCGCTTGACTTGAACACAATATATTCAAGGATCATGTCATGAACTTGGCAAGTCTTCACCTTGCCATTAGTGTTGTGTTCGACTGGCCGGACTATATTTCTACTGATGAGCTCATCGAAACTGTCTTCCGCAACTTCCTCAACTGTTTTCCTCATCCTTCTCAGTAATGAAACCTTCAGATATCCGTCGCCTGATCAATCGCTTCCTGTTGATGCTGCAACCTTTCGGGAATATGCTCAAGTATAACAAACAATTCTTCTGATCGGCTGGTAAATCATTGTAGCAGAGATTAAGGATTTGTGTTACGCCCTCAATGCTAAGATTCTTATCCAACTCTGATTTTAGAGACTCTTTCACTGTTTCCCAATGGCTCTCTTCTGTCAGATCTCTTCTGGCTAAGAGGCCTGCCACTGCAACTAGTGCCAAAGGTAGACCTCCACATTTCCTTATAATTTCATCCTTCGTTTTTTTGAAGTTTTCTGGCTCTGGATCATGAATTCTTTCAAAGAACAATTTTGCCGATTCTGCAAGAGAGAGTGGGGTAACCGTGTAGATATGTTCTTGTTGACGGCAGCAGGCACTTGCTACAGATTTGAACCTTGTAGTCACCACTATGCTTTCCTTTTGATTTTTGGGCAAAGTTTCCGAAATCTTTTGCCATTATGATACAGACCATACATCATCTATAAAGAGAAAGTAACTGCAAACAGAAAATGTTTAGACAATATCAATGGGGTTCTAGTATTAGTGAATATCACTTGGTGTAAATTAATTTATCACTAATTGTTCATCTTTTATGAATTATGGAGAATGGCATCTACACTGAATAGAGGTAGTAAGGTACTCCAACATCTCATTTTGAGATATTGGTCCTATATCATTTAAAAGTGTTTAGTTTTGGTAATGTACACAACTTCTATAATCCAAACCTTAATCATCGAACTATTCCGCCTAATGTTCAGCATTGCTTATTTTACACTACTATAAGTTTTGCTCTAATGACTTTGCCATAATATAAGTTAGGTGATTATATTTGATGTACCACTTATATAAATTTAGTTCAGGTTTAGATTACATTGCTAGGTTTCATATATTGTATATATCCATGGGAAGTTAAAAGGTAACCACGCAAAATTGGGGTTATGGTTAGTGGATAACTAACGATAGATATGAAAAAGCTGCCAATAGATATATATTTCTATTTTAACGAATGGTTATGGAAATGATTTAAAACAGTTGGTTTATTTTTTTCAAGCCAGTGCTATGAATAATATAATAGTTATAGTGCTCACTTCTTTTGCTTCAGCTGTTGTTGGAGCTTATGCTTGGAGCTGCTTCTCATTTGATCCTTCGATTCCATCGGCATGGCCATCTGAGGTGCTTTTACCCTCGGGTTGATCTTGCTGCGGCATGACCTGCTTCAGGATGCCCCGCAGCAAGGAAGGCAGGTTCAGCTTCTGCGATGCCTGCACCCACGCCCGGCACTGAAACTTCTCCCCAAATCTGCGTTGCAGTGCGAGCGCCATTGTCGTCTTACCAAGCCCACCAAATCCAACGATGGCAAGAACTCTGACGCCATCCTCTGAGTCTGTCAGCCATTTCCCACGCTTTGCAATTTCATCCTCCAGCCCCACTGGCTCCGTTGTACCCACAAGCTGCGGCGCTGGAGGTTGCAGGTGATCTGTGGCATATGGGCGGGCCGGTGCACTTGACTTGATTTTCTTGCTAGGGAAGAGCTCAGAGTTTTCTGTGGGGTTCTGCACGCCGTACCTTGTGAGGCGCTCCCCAACTTCTTGTGCCCGGTTCTTGAGGTCGATGATCTTGGAGGCGATGTCCTGGCGCATCCAGAGCGTGGTCATGGTGTACCATGCTCGGCGGAGGTTGACGGTGATGCCCTCTCCACGGGACTGGTGACCGAGGAGGTGCGCGAAGTCATCCACACAGTCCTCAATATCATAGGCAACGTCCCGGACCTGCTCGATCCAGTCCTTGGTCTGCTCATCGTGAGTAGCTCCATCTGCAGCAGCCCGGCCGAGCTTGCGGAGGAAGGCATGCATGCTGGAGAGCTCGTTGTTCATGTACTGGATCTCGCTACGCACGCCACTGATGAGCGTGTACTCCTGGGCAAGGAGGCTGCCAAGCTTGCCAAGTAACGATCTCATGGCGCTCTCGGAGGCACCCACAGCGAGCTCCATCGTTGTTCAGCGTTGGCTGATCTTGCTTCAGTCGGTACACCGTATACGGTGGCTGTGTTCTCTTTTTCTTGGCTTTCACCCAAAGTACTTGACTTCACTGGACATCTAGTAGAAAAGACGGCATGATTAGTTGTTGTTAGAGCAGAAATTGAAGGGCAACAATTCTTGCCAGGGAGGAAGAAATCGAAAGGGTCAAGAATTTTTCACGCTGGAAAGGAACAGAGTTGGATCGGAAGACAAAGCAATGATCCAAGTCTTCGTGAACTGACCTCTGTTGCAGCTTGCAAAGAACGATGGCATTGTCAGGGCAGCTGCAAACGTTGCAGAAATTATTTCGATCTTAGAGTGGGCGTCGCCCGAGAGGGTGCTTGGAGCCCTGGAGGAGATGAGCGCCGAGGCTAGCAGGAGAGCTAGGCGGTAGCGTTGACGCGGATTGACCACGCTAAGTCATCCTGCCCGCCAGAATTTGCTGCACACTCTCAGAAGAACTGGCCCGTGGCCAGGGTGAATTATTATATATAGAAAGCCCGCGGAGTCCATATATACGATCCAATTATAAACAAAAAAAACTAAAATTATACAAATCCTTCAGCAGGAAGGAATATTTACATGCACATAAAAAATTGAGTGGAAGATAAGTCCACCTTGAGAGGTAAAGTTGAAAAAACATCCATGTGCATTGTTTTTTTAGATGATATGTATATTTTATTTTACTAGCAAAAATGCCCGTGCGTTGCTACGGGCGAAAACCATATATAATATGTATGTATGTTTCTCTATTACAATACATCTTATGCATTTTTTTATAAAATATCATCCAATTAAAAAATACATTTTCTTTGGTACATGGAAAAATGTAATAATTTTACTATTTAAGCATCTATGCATAGCATTAACTTCATTATCATACCACGCGCTAGGTTTATCAAATTATTGGAGTTTCTTATTCTAACATTATATCATTGGCTAAACTACGACATATTTGCTAGAAAATTCCTTATTATTAATTTTGACTTGTATAGTTCCTCTACTCAATTAAGGTATCATATCTCTAACTTCTTTTATTATTTTAGCGAGAGTTCATTAAAGCTACAAATAATATAATCATATTATACCTAAAAGTCCAACACACATGATGCAAGATATGGAAATTAGATGTGTGATGACCAAACACGATTACCCTTTTTTAGTTCATATATAGTAACTATATGGATTAAATAACTTTATTAAGTTTTATTTGTCTGCTTCAATTGAAATCAACATATATATGGAGTAACAAAGAACGCATTGAAACAAGTATGCATTGAAACAAGTAAATTGCCAAAAGTAAAGAGAGGGTTAGAAATCCGATTTTTAGCCCGAGGTATCAAAGAGTCGGCACTCTTTGCTAGTCCTCGTTGGAGCACCCGCGCAAGGGTCTAGCTCCCCCTTGATCCGTGCAAGGATCAAGTGCTCTCTAGTGGTAATCCTTCTCCATCTCCGGATCGGTGGATTCCAACCGAGCACAACCTTCTTGGGTCTCTCACAATCGCCTCCTTGACAGCTCACCAAGAACCAACCAACACCAAGCCATCTAGGTGATGTCGATCACCAAGAGTAACAAGCAAAGAACCTCACTTGACCTACACAAGCCAAAAAGATGGGTGGATGCACACTTGCTACTCTCAAAGAACTAATGATGTCCTTAATCTTTACTTAAGAACTTTGCAAATCACTTCAAGTGCTTCTCTAGCCCTTGAACACCAAATGAGCCTAGCAATGAACCTGAGTGGCAAGAAGGCTCAAATGAACCAGCCCATGGGGTATTTATAGGCCAAAGCCAAGAAACTAGCCGTTGCCCCACGGGCTGCTGAAAACGTGACCACCGACTCATTCGGTGGTGCCATGAACGGAGCACCGGATCAATCGGTGCGCACCTGAGTTCAAAGCCCAACTGTAACTGACAAGGAGCACCGACTCATTCGATGCTCACACACCCTGACCACCGTATCAATCGGTGGTAATAACATTTTCTGCCAGAGCCGAATCTGAGCCGATGGCGAGCCGAGCCGACGAGCACCGACTCATTCGCTGCTCCTCTGAGCCAGCATCGAATCTGTCGATGCTATTTGTGCACCTAAGTGCACCTAAAACCTGTCACGTTCCTCGATTGATCCGGTGCTATTCCTTGCCTTAGCATTAGATCGATCGGTGCTCCATTCTTTCCTTCAAACAGAGACTGTCGTGAATGGAGCACAGTATTGTCCGGTGCTCGGCCGAAATTGCTCCGATGCTCCGCTAGAGATGCTCCTGTGCTCTCTGTCTTGCCAAAACTTGTCCAATTCAATTTCTTTAAGTTTTGGGTCTTCTCTATTGTACTTCTAGCCTTCATCTGAGCTACCTACTGCCAATTTCACAAGTGTGCATCACACCTAAACTCTATGGCTCACCTAGGTCAAGCTACTACTCTTTACGCCCCCTTAATAGTACAGCCAAAGGAAAAATAAAGACCTAAACTAATTCAAGTCTCTCTCAACTCCAATCGACACTTGAAACTAGCTTATCCTTAGTCTTTGCGCATATCCTTTGCACTCATACAATGGCCATGGTACACGCCTCCTCCAACCAGATCTGCCGTTGCCAGTCGATTTGGCCACCACATGTCGGGTCCGGCGTCCACTCAAGCAGATCGGCCACCACCCGTCGGATCTGTCAGAACGGTGTCTCTATTGCAAGCCAGGTAGGATGGGAGGGAGGAGGGAATGTGATTGGAGGGAAGCAAGGGAGCAGGATGCCGGCCAAGAGCGGCCACGACAGCTGACAGTGGTTGGACGGTGGGGGTCGGTGAGGATTGGACGGCATCGCCCCCGAGTTGCGCACCCAGTTAAATTGACCTAACCAATGCAAACTATATAATGGTTAGCATATTACCAGAAAGTAATGTAAACCATGAACTAAAACAATACCAGAAATAATTTCATCTCGCAATCGCAATTGAGGTAAATAAGTCGTAATAGACAGTGAGATATATAGAGCCAGCAGACATGGGATTAACTCACCTTGTCTCAACGAATGTAATCACCATGAGACTCCAGAAGTCCTCTTTGGGCAGTAAGAATCAGGTTGGGCATGGTGGTAACTAGAACCTTCGGGCGAGGTACAAGTGGGGTACCGAGTTGATGTTATTGTTATCATTTATACTTCCACTTCTTCTGAGTTAAAACCTTGAACAATTTTTGTTTGGATGAGGCCGGTTTAACCGGAGGAAATGTCAAAAGGGGTAGAACTTGCATATCCTTCATGTACAGCGCAAAAGGGTATTATTGCCGCTGTCGTGCGCCCAGCAGACTTGCATATATACGAGCATCTTCTCACAGTCGACACTTGAGCCCTTGTTTAGTTCCAAAATGAAATCTTTTCACTCATCACATCAAAGGAGAATCTTAGATGCATGGAGTATTAAATGTAGATGAAAAAGGTGAAAAGTTATATGGATAGACTGTAAATCGCGAGACGAATCTAATGAGCTTAATTAATCCATGATTTGCAATGGTAATGCTACAGTAACCATTCGCTAATTATGGATTAATTACCCTCTAATTACCATCGTTAGATTCGTCTCAAGATTTCCAACCTATCCATATAACTTTCCACCTTTTTCGTCTACATTTACTACTCCTAAATTGGTTAAATCAATACCCGAAATCTTTTCACCAAAAAGTTTTCATCAACTAAACACGGCCTGAGGCACCGTTCTCTTGAGCCACATCCTCCCACCAAATGCCCTTCCCAATGGAGCCAACCAAATGGTCTTTCCAAATCCGAATTGAGCCAGAATGAATTCAATCTAGCTTCAAAAATCCAACAAGACTAACCCTGGCCCCCAATTGCGGCGACACCCACAAATCTCCCGTGCAGAGCGGAGCCAGTGAGGAGCACGTTGTTTGGGGTGATGGATGCGCTGGTGGTGAAGCTCGACAAGCTCAAGCTACGTCCGCTTCCTCCGGGACGAGATTGCATTCATGCCCTTCTTGATCTGCCAACGCGAGTCCCTCGACGAGCCCGACGTCCAGACCCGGGACTGGGTCAACCGTGCCTACGACATCGAGGACTGGGTCGACCTCGCCTTCCTCCGGGTCTAATCAGCTGGCGGCTGGAGAAAGCCCTCTTCCTCTAGGCTTCTCAGGTGGCTTATCGGTGACACGCACAAGCACACACCGCTACCCACCAGCCAAGCCATCGCCGACGAGCTCCAAGACCTTAAGGTGCACGTTAATAAGCTGAGCAATCAGTGGAAGCGATACGTCTTGGACCGGCAGGCCCACCTCTCCGCGCCTCTGTTCGTCGACTCCAGCAAACCACGCTTTTCATCGGCCTTGACGGGCCAATCGAGGAGGTGGCTAATATGGTCATGGGCGCCGGCGACAAGGTTCAACTCAAGATCGTCTCCATTGTCGGGATGGCCGGCTCCGGGAAGACGACGCTCGCCAACGCGGTGTACAAGCGGCTCGGAGAGGTGGATCGCTGAAGGATTTATTCCCAAAGCACGTGGTCCAAGTGTGGAGCAAACAGGAAGAAGCTGCCTCAATGAGCTCATTACCAGAAACATGGTGCAGCCATTACATCTGAACCATGATATATGGTACACCAAGGTATTGCATGCTGCACCCCGTGATACATGATTTCATCGTCTGCAAATCCTTGGAATAGAACTTTGTCACTTTGGTGAACGTTCAGGACCACCAGTATTTCCCAAGCAACAATGGTATTGTTCGCCGGCTATCTCTGCAAAGTAATAGCAATCGAGATCAAGCCGTGTCACGATATAACTATACGGACTTGTCCCATGCTCGCTCCATCTCCGTCTTTGGTCAGGGAATCTCCACACCAGTAGCACCACCACCAATTACCACATCCTGGAAAGTTCCTGAAATAAAAGATGTTTGTAAGATAACATGTTTATGCTCTATGAACTAAAAGATATTGAAATATGCAGTAGTATTCTACCATGATTAATTATGACAACTATTTCCAAACCTATGCCATATGTGTTCGATCAAATCATTTTTCAGTTCAGTATGCTGCGGACGAGAATGAAGAGCAACTTTGCTACGCAGCACATCAACAATGCACAAATTGCCACCAACATTGACTTTAGGAGGCAGGGCAAATGAAGCCCCTGGACTCTCATTCAAGTCAATGTGAATTTTCACCTGCTCCTTCTCATCTTCCACTATCATATTGTGGAGAATCACACAAGCTAACATGATCCTCCCAACACTCTTGCGCTTCCACAACCGCGCAGGCCGACGAATAATGGTGAAGCGGGATTGCAATACCCCAAGAGCACGTTCCACATCCTTTCTTGCCCCTTCGTGGTGCTCGGCAAAAACTTTATGCTTCTGTGTTTGGGGAACTGATATAGTCTTCATGAAGGCAGCCCATTCTGGGTATATACCGTCAGCAAGATAGTAACCAGTGTTATACTCAGTCCCATTGACTGAAAAATAAACTTGAGGGGCTTCTCCTTTTAGTGCATCAAAAAACAATGGAGACTGATTCAACACATTAAGATCATTGTTTGAACCAGCAACTCCAAAAAAGGCATGCCATATATGCAGATCTTTGGATGCAACAGCTTCTAGAATTATGGTTGGCACTCCATAATCACCACGAGTGAATTGCCCCCTCCATGCTAAAGGACACTTCTCCCAACGCCAATGCATGCAATCTATGCTTCCTAACATTCCAGGGAAGCCACGTGACTCATTAACCTGCAATATATGCTCAAGATCCTCACGTGTGGGGCGCCTCAAGTACTCCCCACCAAACACCTCAATCACCCCCCGTGCAAACTAGTCCAAGCATACTAATGATGTGGACTTTCCAATCTTTAGGTGCTCATCAAGGGCATCTGCAGGGGTCCCATATGCAAGCATGCGCATGGCAGCTGTGCACTTTTGCAGCGGTGAGAGACCTACTCGACCAGCACAATCTGTCCTATAAGTGAAATAGGGAGACCACTGACCAAGAGAGTTTACAATGCGCAGGAAGAGGTGCCTATTCATACGGAACCTAGTACGGAACATACTCTCAGGGTAGAGTGGCTCGGCAGCAAAGTAGTCCTCCACAAGACGCTGATGAGCACCAACATGATCCCTGCGAATGCTCTTTCTTGGACCATACCGTCACTGCGATACCTCACCTAAGAACCTAGCCTTGATCTTTGTTGTGAGCCTCCTACCAAAGGAATCTAGGACACTCTGCTCAGCAACATACTCTTTCATGATTTTGGATGGGGCTAGTTCATCGGAATCATCCGAGCAGGAAGATGAATCCGCCATAGAGAGTAAGGAAGATAGAGGAGAAGGTAAATATGGTTGGCAGAATATAAAGGTAGGAGGTAGCAGTATATATAGATGTGCTATGTTGCATAGTTATCTGCAGACTATTGACTGCATTTTAATCTGTAGAAGTCAATTTTGAAATTATGTCATCTGATTACAATACATTGTAGTTAAGTTGGACTATTGACTATTGACTGGATTAATGATACATTGTTATCTGCATAAAACAATTTAATGCAGTAGAGAACAAATTCAACTTGTATTCTGTAAAAAGACTAAAACAGGATGGTACCTTAGTTTGTGTTGCCAAATAACTTCTCCCTAAAACACCTCAAGGCTAACACATGCTCAGATCTCACATCTTCAGCCATAACACTTGTGTCTTGCTTCAACAGCTCTCGGTATGTTTCTAGCATGGCTGACTCCTTGCTCTCTTTTGCTGCAAGGTAAGCAAGCTTGTGAGCTTCCAGATTCTCACTTGACACACGCTTCTGTGTCTCTAGCATCTCTTTGCGGCCTTCATTTGCTTTGTTCTGAGCATCTACAAACAGTTGCAGTTCATCTTCAAGATCTATAATACAAGCTTCGTCTTTTCTCTTTCTTTTCTTCAGCTCTTTAGCTTTCTTGCCTCCTATTGGACGTTCTTCATTATCATCATCTAATGAGAAATGCTGTCCCACTTCATCCTCAACATTAAACTTTCTCTTTTCTGGATCTAAATTTGCAAGGCGTTCTAAATAGGCATCCCATTTTGGCTCCTTGCGAAGAACCTCCCAACAATGTCTAAACATAAATGGACCATCTTTTTCATGCTCCTCTTCATAAAGTTTCAGTGCCCTGTCCATTAGGTCCACATCAGATTCACCACTAGCCCACAAAGCATTAGCCTCCTTCCGGCTACCACAAAACCATTGAACCCTTTTCTTAATTCTTCCAAATCGATCCTTGATACACTTCATTAGCCTTGCACGATTTTTGGGGATTGCACTATTGTAGGCAGTAGTAACTTCTTTCCAATATTGGTCATTCTTCTTGTACTTTGCATGGATTGGATCATTTGAATTGTTAAGCCATGCACCTACCTAAAATATTATCAAAAGAGGCTGTTCAATGCATTGCTAATAATTTGCACATGGACAGGATCATTTTTTTCAAAAAAAACTTACCAAAATAATATCCTCATCTTTTGTCCATAGCATGCGCTTTTCAGTCCTAGGACAATCAGAGCTTGTGTCATCACCAACATTAATCGGCTGCGATGAAGTATCATTGATCACAACTTGTGCAGGTCCATGGTTAGGTGTGTTTTTATTTAAAAAATTCAGGAAACCACCAGGTGGGGTAGAATCCACTCCCCTGGTCAAGAGAAAAGACAACATTACATCACTATAACAAAAAAATAGTAGTATGAATGAAATTTTCATAAAGCACTACCATGGTACATATTCTCATAATATTTAACTATATGAAGCACAATGCACAACTGAACTTTCAGCGGGACTAATCCACACACAAATGAACTTGTTCAATTGAACTGAACTTCCATACATAAAAATACTACCACACATACTAGAATCAATCAACAAATTCCCGTCACTAGAAACTAACTACCATGCTACAGTTCAAACACAAGTGGACAGAAAAGAAGATAAACCAAGTTCTCGTGCAGGAAACACTTACAAAACTTGCAGATCGGGGTCTTCCATATTTGAGGATGCAGGTGCCCACCAAAGGCCTTGAGGTGCTGAACCAGCCATGCCTGGTTGCTGTAGCCCGTGAATCAAGTATGGAGTGGAGGAGGGCGCCATGGACTGTGGTGGATACTGAGGGCACCAAGCACCAGGCCCGAACATGGGAGGGGCGGGCGATGGTGGAACAGGATGAGCCCTAGGCAGCGGCGGGATCTCCATTGGAGCCGGGGCAGAGGTCCTCTTGGACTTGCGAGGCATCTCGCAGGGGGCCGGCGGCGACTCTGTTATCTAGGGTTTGGTGGCGATTGGGGATGAACTGGACAAGGATTTGGGGGTCTTTAACCTTCGATTTGGCGCAGGGAATCGATTTGGCGCGCAGGGGATCGATTTGGCGCGCAAGAGATTGGTTTGGCGGGAGAAACAAAGAGATTGGGGGGAGAGACGGGGAGGGAGGCGGAGGGAGCACGGGATCGAGAGGAGGAAGAAGTCGCCCGTTCGGTCGCTAGCAACGGGCTCAGAAGCGGGCGTACGGGCCTCGATTCCTTCGTTGCGCCGAGCGAGTCGCGAGACGGTGATTTCCTTCTCTCTCCAAGTTTCTCGGTCCTCCATGTCGGAATAGGATGACGTGGATCGGTGAATTGCTGGCTGAGTCGGACCCGTAATACTTGCTCTTAGTATCATCCGTGAAGGAGTGGAGCCAGCTTGAGTCCCTAAGTATCCATTGTGGATTCCTCTGTTCCATGGAGTTTCTTGACTCCTTGCCTAATCCACCGCATAGGCTTAAGAAGTTCAAGGTGACAGTGGGAAAATTTGCAGTTGATCCCCAATGGTTCCATGGGCTCAGACGTCTATCTTTCATGCAAATCAATGTCTGCAAACTAGGTTTGGATGATTTGAGAAAATTAAGAGACTTACCCATATTGAAATGCCTGATATTAGGCTTGGAATTTATTCCCAGAGCAGCTATAGTGATTGAAAATGATGGTTTCAATGCGCTTACATGATTCTCCGTCAATTGCCCACTGCCCAGTACCATGGCTGATTTTCAGAACAGGAGCTATGCCCAAGCTCACATATCTAGAGCTGAAGTTTTGCTCAGGCCCCGCAAGCCAAGAGAGTGTTCCGTCTGGTATCAGCAACCTCCAAAGCCTCACCAAGGTAGTCCTCTATTACAACCAACTCTCCCGGACGAGATAACTTCATTCAGCTATCTATTCAACGGACCGTTCCCCTTCCGCTCGCATCGTCCTCCTCAGGGCGACTCGAGCGGAACCCATCTCGTACCGCCGCCAACCCACCTCCAGATTACACCGACCTCGCCGCCGCCTGAGCTCGTCGCCGGAAGTCCGGCCGGCTGCAAGGACGGCGGCGGGGGGATCGTTTTGCCTTGCTTTCATCTTTTTTTCCCCTGGGTTTCTTCTCCCTGACCACTAGGCGGCCATGGCTGTGACGGCAAGAGGACGGCGTTCTCTCGGCGCTTGAGGCTGGCGGCGGCCAGATTCGGCATCCCTTTGTGTGGATCTGGTGCCCCCCTTAAGCTATACGGCGTCCCCTCACAGATCGATGCAGGTGCGACCTCCTTGTTCAATCGGCGGCGAGTTTGGGGGCTGTCATATTGCTGCCCGCTAGACCATGGCTTGGCGGCTGCACATGGCATCGAGGGGTGGGGACTCAGAGCCCGGCTTGCAGCCGTGGGCGGCGGTGGCTGCACGCGTGCAGCAGTTCGAGGTCCGGCTCGCGGAGTTGCGTAGATGGCAGGTGGGGTTGTTCTGTTTGCTATGCCATACGATTTGACCTCTCGTGTCTCCCCTATGCTCGTGGTGTGGTGATCGACTTACTTCTTGCCATGGTGATGTGGTGGTCATGCAAGAGCTCGAGCGAAAGCTCTACCCGACCTTTGTGTCGGTGTCAGCAACGACGGCGCTGTTGGGCGTCGTTTTCCTTCCTTAAGGCGTTTGTTGTGGTGCTTTTGCAAAATATAGGCTCCTCCGGGTGAAAACCTAACTCCGGTTCAACGGATGGGCGGCGATGACGTCTTTGATGTCATTTCCTCCTTGGAGGCGTCGCCTTGGAGGTCCTTTGGCCCGACATTCATTCTAGGTGAGTCTGTTTATGTGGTTTCATGCGACAAGGTTGGACAAGCAATGGAAGGTAATGCTAGCAGTGCGATTCCGACATCAAGTTTCTAAGTAGACCAGATGCTATGGATTAGTGCTGCATAAAGACAGTGCAAGGTTGAAGCATGGACGGAGAAGAAGATTGAAGCTTAGTCTTCTAGCTTTGTTTTCTCTGTCTTAGAGTTTTCTTTCTTGTATTTTTAATCTCCTCTTATGTGAGGATTAGAGTCTAAGAACTCCTTGTAACCCTTGGCTGTATATATCCACTTGTGGATATAGTAGGCCGGATTTTATCCTTCATCTAAAAAACAACCAAACATGGTGCTCCAACAGCTACAGTGTCAAGATGACTGTGGCTGCTGTGAAGGAAGAGGTTGCCAAGCATCACAACCCAATCGAGCTCGTCATCAATGACAGCATAGTTAATGTCCCAAAGGTTGAGGAGGCGACAGAAATTTACAATGAAGCTGCAACATCCCCGATCGCTAGCTCCTCAAATCTTCCTAGATCAGAGATTGAAGGTGAAGCCACAGATGATGTTCGAGGTGAAGCCACAGATGATGTTGAAGTAGCTGGTGAGAGGACAAGTAAAATTACATCAGAGATTGAAGAAATTGAAGATGATACCGAGCAAATGGTCTATTGGTCCCAACACAAAGGTATTCACTGACTACTGCACTAAATCCTGCTAAACAATCATAGCAATTCTGTGGAAAAAATTTCATACAGTTCTTTTTGTAGCAGAAAATACGATCTCATGAGCACTCAGCTCAGGAACCGATCGACAGGGCCGGCTATAACCGATGCATCAGAGGCGATGGCCGGGGGCCCATAGAAGAAGGTGGTCCAGCAAGGCAGCAACTAATAGTGTGCATCACTATCAGCAGGCCCCCACGCACAAATGAACATTTGAATCCTGTCGCGCGTGTTACAAGATTGCTCGACAATTCACAAGCCCGCGTGCGTACTGGTATGATTGCTTGTATCGTTGTTTGAAACTCTATTTATCCTGCTGTTTGTAATTTGTGAGCTAAGGCCCGTGTGTAAAACTGTAAACCACGAGTTGTTGTCCCGATTGTTTTGGGAGTTGGAAGAACTGTTTCCTACAAAAATTTACAAGTTCCCACACAAGACCTCAAGGTTCGCTCAAACACTGAGGTTCTGTACACACATGTCTTGTAATTGTAACCCTCATCGATGATACTCCATAATCCCTACAATTATCACCTAAAAATATATGCACCATTGTTTGAGCTTGAAGCAATCACACCTTGGCCTTGATGAATCACTCCGATGCACCATGCTACTTGGTCAATTTGCCCAAACTTGGCTCTAATATCAGTTTGGCTGTTTGGGAAGGGGACGCAATTTGAGAGCTATTGGACAACTTGGGCAGGGACACCAAACAGAGGAAAGACAGTTCAGAGGAGCTAGTAGAGTCAAGTGGTTGGCTGCCTTTATTCATCTTTTTTTCTTTTTGAGGGCTCTGCCTTTATTCATCTTTTTTTTTTCTTTTCGAGGGCGCTGCCTTTATTCATCCAGACAAAATGCCGTTTTGTTTCATATACATATCCAAGCTTTTGTCTAATTAAAATTGATATGAAGTTCCCTCTAATGAAATACATACTCCAGTGTTTTATATAAAGATTGTATTCCTCTCTGTCACGACTTGATTAACGCCTAGGCCATGGTTGAGAGTTTGAGACTCAACCAACGGCGGAGCTGGCTCAGGATTTTAGGTGGGGCAGGCTTGCGCCATGAACATAGATGGTACTTGTACCAAAGAAAGCATAATTTGTCTAGCACCAGAAGATAAAAAGTACAAGTACGAAACACGACGCAAGTAGTAAGATGTCTAACTAATGGCTTACTGCCGATCTGATAAAAGAGGAGATACGATGTGGCAATCCCTGGGGAGGAGGCTGGTTGCTCTGCTTGTCTGGCCGGGGGTGTAGCCGCACGCCCCGCACCAGCTGCCGCGGGTGCACGGGGATGGGGATTCCTCGCCTAATCATCGCGGGTCGAGCCACCACAGCTGAGTTCGCTGCGGGCTGCTGGGCCAAAATACATTTGGGCCGTAGGCTACCCCCGTCCCCCAGCCCATCATTACGTGGTTTTCTTCCTCCTCTGGCCGTCCGACGCCGATTCGCAGCTCCGGCCACCGGGATCGCTATAGGGGATGGGATTTTGCTCCGGCGGTACCTGGGGCAGCTGCTCCACCCTTCTGTAGGGGTAGCGAATCGGCACTGCATGAGCATGAGTTCCGTCCAAGATAAAGAAACATCAAACATGTATTGTACATTGCCCGCAAAAATCGTGACGTCACACAAGTGGCAGCAGGCAACACATTTGATGGAGGCATGGAGCTGCCACAGCTAGCTATCTGTTGCCAACCAACTTTCACATTCAAACGTTTGAAAACTGAAATCGTGAATGACCCCCCGGTTTCCCTCTCATCTCTCAACGCAAAGCGAAAAGGAATTGCAAAAGAGCGCTCTGCCGTAGGCTGGCCCAGCGCGTGTGTGTTGCAGCGAGGCCCAATGCACCGGCCGGGCCGGGCCGGTGGAATCCGTGTGGCCATGAACTTCGTGGGCTAGCTTTGTACTCGGACAACCAGCAGCATTCTCTCTGTCTCGAGTGCAAAATATTTCCCTGCTCCCCGTGCTGAAAATGAACTCTTCTTGTTGGTGTAGAATTTTGTACTGTGCATTTCGAACATGGCAGTGTTTTGGACTGCACTGCCGTAGTAAAACAAATCATGGCATGTAGATATGAGCTTAATTTAGTTTTTCTTTTTCACGACGCTGTACTACACACAGTATATCTCTTGCTTTTTGTTACTCTACAGGATCAACAGAACCAAATCGCATGCGTGTGCAAGGTGCAACTCGGTTGAGGGCCTTTGTAGCAGTGCGGTCAGAGCCCAGAGGGCACATAAACAAATCCGATCGTCCGTATCTCTGGAGTGAGAAGAGCGAAGAAAAAGAAACAAAAAGCACACTATTCTGCAACGGATCTGTGGTTGCGCTATGCTAGTTTTTTGACCACCCAGTCTCGAGTCTCGATATTGACCTCGTAAGGATCGAGACGTCAATGGTTGTTTATGTGTTATTCTACTTGAGCTGGCTCAGTTATATTTCTGATTTCTTGCATGATCTTATTACCTTGTCACACGCTACAAGGCGGTACACTGTGCTGGAGTATGTGATAATTTCTCCCACTTGGAAGTTCTAAAAATAACTATGACCTCTCTGCCATCGAAGTCGTGGAAAATAAGCGTGATCTTCTCGTTCTCCGGCTTCAAACAAGTTGCAAAAATTATAGCGATGACCTCTCCGTTGTCCAAAGCATGCCTCGCTGACATTTACAAATATCGAGTCCGATCCGGGAATCCCGCTGACGACAAACAAGCAAGTGGTTGGACCAGAATCTGGGCCGGTGCGGCTGGGGTGTTGTGGGCCGTGAGCAGGAGTTCGGGCTCGCTGGAAAGCACCCAGTTTATTATTTCACAAAGTGCATGCACGGACGATGAAAATACGAACCTGTGGCTGTGTGAAATAATAAACTGGGGGTTACTGGGTTGCCGCCGGCCGTCCCTGCAGCTCGCGGACATGTTTGTCAAATGTCAATTTATGGTGTTGGATAGGTTGGTAAATTTTTAAGGATAAGGACTGCAGGTATGCAGAAAAAAAAAAAAAGTTGTCTCACACACAATCACTGAAACGTGCAAATCTCCAAAAAAAAAAAAAAAAAAAAAAAAAAAAACTCGAAACCGTGTGGGCCGAGCAGGCATGAATGCGATCCTGCGCGGCCCATAGCCATGGCATGACGTCAGGCCGCAGCCTAGGCCAAATGCCAACCATTTCCATACGTCGCGAGTGATTAGCAGTCCAGCGCGCGTATCTCGGAAAGGAAAAATATGTGTAATCCAGCGGATCGATGATGGCTATGCTATAAAATTATACACCACAACCACCTAGTGCTTAAACCAGCTTAAGCATAGCTGCACGGACAGCCAGTGTGAGGCAGGTACTGTCTTGGATAGACGTGCCAACAGCTAATGATTAATTGTCAAGATTCCATTTCATCTACCACAATCATATACTGTAATATTGCACGTATCTCTAGTATGTGGATACAGTTTATAACGTTCTTCTTCGTTGACGGAGCCGGGAGCTAGCCGCTAAACAGCATCTGCATGTGCCTGAGGCTGAGCCCGATCCGGGCATCTCGGCTATAATTTTCTCTTTTTAAATGTCAACTTAGTAACACTTACATCTCACGCTATGTCACAATTAAGAGCGTGTTTGGTAGAGTTTCACCTAAAAAAAGCTTCAACTCCACCATTTCCATACTTTTGGTGCTCCACTCCACCAACTCAAAAAAAAAACACGGAGCTGATGAACCTGTTTGACAGACTGTGATGCTAGGAATAGTCTATTTTACCTATGGCGGATGGGCCCACATGTCATCCGCCTTTTTCCTCTTCCTCTGTTTCTCCAATGCCCATCCCGCCGACGAGGTTGGCTTGACCACCATGGGAGTTCGATTCGATTGCCTCTCTCCTCTTCCTGGACCTTGAGCTACGGCAGAGTGGAGGCTTCGGGAAGGCAGGCAGACACAGGCGTGGAGGCTTCGACGACGGCTAGCAAGGACAAGCCACACGACTCTAGCCGCGAGCTGCAGGGACGGCCGGTGGCAGGCAGGGGTGGGAGCGGCACGCGCCGTGGTGGGGACGATGCGGCTCGGGTGGGGGTCGATTCCCTAGGCAGAGTTGGGGGTAGCAGGCGGAGTAGTGGACGGGCCAGGGTAGTGGCGGCCATAGTTCGCAGGGGCAGGGGCGTTAGTGGTAGCGACTGAAGTAGAGGCGGCTGGCGGGAGGCAGGGGCGGCGGCGGCGGCGGCCGGAGTTGAGGGCGGCTGGCTGGAGGCAGGTGCGGCAGTTGGGCAGGGTTGTGGTGGTTGCCGGAGCTAGGGACGGGCAGGGGCAGGGGTGGCGCCCGTCAGCTGGCCAGAGTTGGAGATGGGCGGGTGTAGAGGCGGCGGTGGCAGCCGCCCGGGGGCAGGGACGGCCGACCGGAGTTGGAGTTGGCGGTCGTAGGTGGGCGACGAGATGAGGGGAGAAGGGATTAGAGTTTTTTTGTTTCGTAGAATATAATATAACTGGTAACTTTCTATAATAAGTGGCATGGTGGATAATTTCTCCTCATCTCCGTTTGGAATTATTCTTCCAGCCCAACGGATTATTCTTCTCACAGAATACTATTGAATCAACCCAGCGAATTATTCTCCTCTCAGCTTTCCAGCCCAGCCCAGCGAAACAAACAGGACGATAGAACCAGTGTTTTTGGAGTACCTCTTGAGGTACTCCAGGAAAATCGTGGAGATGACCCCATCTCCATCTTTTTTCTGGAGATAGAGATGATAGATGTAGACGTGTTTGGCAGAAAATTTTATAGAGCGGGTAAAGTTAAGTTGTTTTTGGTGCTCCGGAGCTCTCCCAAACGCATCCTAACTAGTATATTATTACATTTTTTTCATTTTTGGTTTAAAGAAATGATGTGGGTCCGATTTCACCCATAATAAGTATATACAAGCATCCTAGCATATTGAGAAAATCAATCCTTTGTCCCTATATTCCTGGTTAAATGACGATTGAAAGGGAAAAATGTAGCTCCAGTAGATCCCTTTTCATATCTCCCCTTCTCTAAATTTTCTCTCAATCCATTTCATCCCCTCCTTTTGTCTTTCTTTTCTCAATCATCATCTCCTTTTTCCCCAGTCCCCTTACTCATGTTTCACCAATCCTCCTCGCTCTCGCGCAATTCCAGGCGCCCTGACACCCCACCTTTGCTTTGTTAGCCACCACCTACCTTAGCCCCCATTACTAGAAAAATGACTTTCATCGATGCACATTAGTACCGATTTCAAAATTTGGTACTAAAGTGGCACGAAGTCATTTTAGTACCAGCTCCCAACTTTAAAAGTCTCCGGAGCCATCTAGTACCGGTTCATAACACCAACCGGTACTAAATGTCACCTTTTAGTACCAGATGTTGTTATGGCTCGGCCATTCTTGCACCGGTCAACAACCCCTAACCGATACTAAAGTGTATCATTTAGTACGGGTTGGTATCTTGGCCCGGTACTAAATGGGCCTCCATGGGTTATTTCAAAAGCAAAGCATCTTCTACTCAATCACAACTGATGCATAGATGGGATGATAAGAAAGCTACACGTGAGGCTGAAGGTCATGGGTTTGAATCCTCGTGACTGCCGACTGCGTATGCGCATTTGTGTGTGAATGATTCACATGACTTGGGACTCGGGACCGTGCTGTGGGGCATGGCTGCCCAAGCTCTACCTTCCAGTGTTGCGCCGCTGAGATGCAATAGAGAAGAAAGAGGAGAGAGCAAAAGAAGAGGAAAAAACAAGAACGCCCACTGAAAGTGGGCCCCAAATGTTAGGTGAAAGAGAAAGGGAAATAGAGAAAGGAGATATGCAGCAACACTCATCTTAGAAATGTTGAAAGGCTCTAAGTAATCACATCTCGCGCGGGAACCATTATTGTATCATTGATGTCTCGTGAAAAAGGAAAATGAATTCTCTCTTATCGAGGTCGTGCCATCACATTTTAGTATTGTGTAATGGTGCTGCTTTTCTTTATATACTAGGTGATTTCTCGCGCATTGCTGCGGGATTTTTGCGTAATTATATATGATTATGTAATGCATTCTGCAAATAGTTTTAATGTAATATATAATTGTGAAAAATATATATGCAGTTTATCAATAAAATGACAACATTTGCAATAATGAATTACTTTTTCATTGGCCTTTGATACGTTCGAAGCCCTCCCGACATGAAAGAAAAGAAGTCACACAAATCTACCTAAATTCCCCAAATGCGAACATAACTTAATGAAATTGGATACAAAAGAAAAAGGAAGCGGGGAGCAGACCTGTGCGTAGCGTTGGGGATCAAAACTGAAGTGCTTCGTGTCCTCCTTCCTGGTCGCTTTGCGTTGCCGACGCGGCTAAGGCTGCCTGCTGCGACGCCTCGCCGGCGGTAAAATAATACCTTGAGAGACCAACATCGCTAGTGCCCTGCAGCGATGCATATAGGCTTGATGCTACGAGTGTCTTGCTCAGTAAGTAAGAGGAGGGAGGTGGGGAGGCGTGTGTGACTCTTAATCTATCTGCCATGACTTTTGATATGCCTGATCTTTTGAATGCATCTTAGTGGGATGATGACATGGCCTCTTGAGGGTTGAGAGAAGTCCTTTAATGGGGACCTGTCTATATAGTTATATAGGATTTATATATGTGATGGCTTCTTTGTTTTTTAGAGTTACACAGTACAACGTAGACACTCACAACATGCACGCAGGCAAATCCGGAGATTCCCGAAGTCATCATTGGCGTCTCGTTGTCCACGGGAACGCCGCTTACACTTAACGCATAACGCCGGTAAATCCAAAAAATTTCAGGAAAAGGTGTGAGCACCAAAATTTAAATTCTGGTAGGTAGCGTCCCACTGAACTGTCTTACCATTAGACTACAAGTCAATTCGCATATGTGATGGCTTCTCAGCCATAATTAATGAACCAAATCGTAAAACGTCCGGTGGCCCAAAATGCGATCCTTTCTCGGCCCACGAATGCTACAGCGAGCGATGTTTTCTTCTACCATCTACCGCGTGAATGAGCAAATTGAGGATAAGGTCGGGGGTACATAAATCTTTTCTCATACTCAGGAACCCCTTTCTCTAATTTTCTATTATGTTTAATGTTGTTGCAACTAACGGTGCGGGAACTAGGGGCAAACGGTGGCTTCGTTTTCAAATAGTAGCGGCAAAATCACAAAGATAGAAAAGAGAGGGCAAAATCACAATTGAGCTTCATATTAGAGGCAAAAACACCAAAAATCCCTTTCGACAAACAAAACCTCCCGCTTCCAGAAGTTCTACGACGAACATAGCGAGATGTAGACTTCTGGCAATGTCGCTACAAAGAAGGCTCTCAGGTTCTGCAAGAGTGGCGAGACCTCCTTCTAGCACATAGCTGAACTTGTTCGAAAAAAAATATTACTTCCGCTGATTGTATTTCTTTTAGTTTAATGTAACTATAAATACTAGCTAGGAAGCACAATATAATTTGGATCCAGATTTCTAGTATAAGTTGGATTGTGTTTTGGAAAAGAGAATATGTATTAATATTCCGGCCTCTATATCAATTGATACATATAGCTGTCTATTATTATAAACATGACAACAATCCAACTGAAAGTAAAGGAACTTAAACCAATGAACATGGCATTCATCATGCTTATGTCAAAAATAAAATAGTCTATTACTAAAAACCATCCATTTGAGAAAAAAAATCTCCATCACAACCGTCTTAAGGACACAACAACCCTAGTTTACTTGAGGTCTTTCTTCTTCCTTTTGCAGCAGCGCCCTAAATACGAATGCGTTCCTCTAAACACTATCTAGATAGATAAAAAAGCTTGTGTCTTGTTAAAACCTCATCATGTCGACCAAGCCAAATTGCTCAACACATGGCACACGTCCCCAACTAGGCCTGATACTCAATTAAGTTTTCTATCTACCCCTTGTAACCAATTATTAAATATGTGGTTGACATTATTTAAAGGAGGAGATAAATTAAATGAAACTTGTGCGTCTTGTATAATTTGGATTGTGAGCTAATTGTTTTAGTTAGCTGGCATAAGCAATATCTTGATTTAAATTTAATCCTCTCATAACTACCTCCGTCCTAAAATGTATACAAAGGATTTGACTATGCATCTAAATTATTTAGGCTACCTGGCACAATTATTGTCCTAATCCGGTATAATTATTTGAAATTGTGTGAGCACAATTTTTATCATGATTCCTAGTACAATGGGATTGATAGTTCACGACGAGTATTCGGCTAGTTGGCACAATTATTGTCCTGTTTCTTGTTAATGGTGTGTGGTTTTAGAGCAACTCCCAGAGACTTTGAATCATTGTGGTTGATTAGTTGCTCGTAAAAATAATACACTTGTAGAGTTATCCGAAGAGCCATATACGCTATCTCTTGATAAAAAGTCATAAACTTTTATGTTACTTTTGAATAGATAAGAAAGAAAATAAGATATACATCTAATGAATAGAAAATGCGCTCAAAGTTGGTCAGACAATTAGAATAATCCAGAATTTAAGATGATGTGCACCACATAAATGAGAAATAACAATTAATGCATCTTAGTTGGATATTAATGCATCTTAGTGGGAGGTGATGATGTGGCTCCATGAGGATTGAGAGAAATCCTTAGTGGGGATCTCCTATATAAGTTACATAGATTGCTAGTTTTAGAGATTTTGATTAAAAAGGTACCTTCCAACAGCTTCTCTATTTGGTTATTCAAACATAGTCACTCTCTATTGGCTAAATATAAAAAAAGAGAATAGCTAGTTTTTTATATTAACATTTGATTTTGTTTTTACCTGTCCATAATCAAAAGTAATAGTTAGGGTTTATGTTTGGATAAAAACAATGGATAATGGATATACTCTCTTACCATATTCAGATGTCCTTTATTTTAATTATCTTCGTTCACATATTGCTACATCCGTATATATACATCATCCCATATTATCTTACGTCTATTGTACTTTTTCCCTGTCATGAACCATACAATTGGACCGAGAAATTTGCTTTCATGCCTATATGACACTGTAGGTTGTGTATATGACATGCATCACCAAGCTATCACTGTCGTGCCCGTAACATTTTACAGTGGTTATCGTTGCCCTTTCTAAGTAGAGCTACTTTTATGATATTGTAGTGTTAAATCATTTTTAGATCCTATTTGAGAGGGCTAGCACCTCCATTAAAACCACCTATTGAGAGTTAGTTAATGTAGCTAGTTATTATGCCTTCACCACCTTCTACTTATTTTGAAAATGGCTCTTAGGAGCTGTTTGCACATAATACACAGAGAAGCTAGGGGTGGAGCTGAGAAGAACCCTCTCAAACTGGCATATTTCATTCCTTGCCTTCCATCTATTCTATCTTTTGCTTGCACACATATCTCTTGTATTTTGTTGTCTGGCTATGCTAGCTTCTTCATGGACAATATTTATTGGTTTTTTCTCCACGGTCATCATGTATCATGTTGACCTTTTTCTCATTTCTTTTGATAGTAGTTGTTCCTATGTGTGTTAACTTGTGCGTCTTCATGGTTGCCCTAACACTTTTTCTTAGTGATCATCGTGACACTCTCTAAATTTTGCACCATCTAATCGTCTTTTAGTTAGAAATCACATTGCAACTCTATGATAACTCATTCTTCTGATAATATAATTTTTTTTATATATTTTAACTCTTTCATAATAATAATTTTAGATGTCCTAAAAATAATTTTAAATACTCTGTATGTACAACCTTGCACATCAATTGTTTTTAATCAAAGGCAATTTCTTTTTAATGCGCCATAGTTTTAAATAAGTATATAATAAACTAAATTTACTCATGTATTTTATAATCTCGTAGACTTGTCATGGGTTGCTTACATATGTCATTGCTGCAAGTTGACTATCATCATTGCTCTCTTGCAAACTATAGTCATGCCACTTTACGGTTTTATCAATGGTTTAGTCATTGATCCACAATCTATAATTGATTATTCATTATCAAACATGTGTATTAAAAGATCACATCTTCATTAACACTGGTAACTGACTCACTTATCCAATCAAGTTGCCTAATCCAGGCCACGGTTAACATGACACCGCCTACTGCCATATCCTAGCCCGCTTGTACATGAAGATGCTTCCTACTAAGCCCTTGCAGACATTGGTCCTCTTGTTCTCGCTTCTCTACACGTTTCTCTCCAACCATTGAATCGCTGACTTGTAGCAGCTGCTGCTGCACTAAAGTTGTTCTACCACTGGATCAATTGTTCGCCTGCTAGATCTAAATGCTAGTCCTTCAATTCATTCTCTTTATATCTCTCATTGTTGTCCTTTCCGCCCATTGGTTTATCTCTAACTATAAGCCCTACTTACCAATGGCAATCGAGGCCGACAACATACAACAACAACCAATTGAATATACACAATTCATCTCTCCCTCCCCCCTCTCTCTCCCAGTTCCTCTCCCTCTGTTGATTGAATATACAAAGTTTGTCTCTATCTCTCTCCATCTCGGTTCATCTATCTTATATTGGAATCTAGCCACATATGACAGAGAGCACAAAGTCGTAGATGGTCTCCGTCCATCCAGTAAGAAAATGGATGACGTCGTCATACTCGGCAGCAGATTTACAGGCATAAGATCCACAACATAGTGAAAATAACATGTCTTTTTTTCTTGTGCATATAGGATAATAAAAATACATATTATTTGTAAAGTTATTAGCTTGCGAGCTTGACGGTCGTTGCAATCGTTTTCTGGTTGCACTACCGTTGCATGCAAGCATCAGTACTTGTACCTTGGAGATGTTGCACGCGTGTAGAGCTCCAAAGCATGCATGTATGCTGCTGCATACTTGACGTAGAGCCCGTACAGGCGTGATTAGTTGGCCGTGTATGTACGTATCAAGGGCTCAAGGATTTCTTTTCTTAATATACATGTAATTTTCCTACCACGCGTAAAGATTGTGTAGTTATTTGGGAAGGAGATTTTGCCGGGTATGTTTTACGTGTAGAGAGGAGACAAACTTAAATACAATATGGAGTCTCTTTTTTATGTAAATATTTAAATCGTATTGGTCATCGACTCTTTAAATTATTTTGGACCGTTAGATCTTCATAAAATCCGACAGTGTATATCCTTCTCTTTTTTAAGTTAACGTGAGATTTTTTAGGCCCCCTCGGTGAATCTGGTGACTTCTTTTGCTTCTATTTTAATAAGACTAGCACAAAGGCACGTGCCGCAGACACGTGTTTTAAGAAAAATATTGCGTGAAAAAGAGTCATAGTGACTCATGTGTAGCATGAGAAAGAGTCTTGACTGCTCACGTACATGGCCAATATAGCGTGAGGAGTCCTAGGGGCTGACCTGTAGCATGAGAAAGAGTCCTGACTGCTCACGTACTTGACCCGTGGGTCCACCTATCAGATCAATGTGGCTTTTGACGATTGACAGTCGAAATTCTTTCGTGCTTTAGAGTATAGATAATAGATCCTAAAGTAACCCCTAAATTACTCATCTAGCAAAAAATAACGGAAAGCAGCCCATCCTAATCCGCGTCTCCTCTCAGCTTTTGCTGGTCTTTCTTGCGTGGTAACTCTAGCGCGCTAGCTTAACCTTTGCATCTGTTCCTCTTATCCCTCCCGACGGTTATTATTGGCAGATCTTACGGTCGATAGCGTGGTTTGCTGCCTAATCCATTGGTCTAGCTAGCATGCAAATTCTAGATACCAAAACAGTCGATCGATCCCCAAGGAAGCGGCAGATGGAATAATCTCACGGGCAAATTTGGCGTTCGCCGTCCCTGCATGGATGGAGCCGCGAGGACATTATTCTGGCTTCCGTCAATCAGAACTTCAGTACTTCACATGACAAAAGTGCCCGTCATCACCATCGAGTCGCAGAGCCTGCAGGTACTCCACCCTCCCACATGCCCCTGCAGCCACCAAAGAGTCCTGCGTGAGCGAGGAACAGGCGAAGAGCGCACAGGTTGCCCACGAGGCCACGACGATGATGAGATCTGTATGAAAATTAAGAAGGGGTTTGGCCGATGCGCCGGAGCCCGGCGACAGGGCAAAACTCAATTGCGTCTTCAATCCCAAGTTATGCACGACTATATAATACAGGTCAGATTGGATTCCGCACCCATTAATCTTGAACTACATATATATAGATACATTAATATACATCCACTGATGTAGCATTCAGTTCCGAAAATGATAGGCGGTGCGCGCCATGGCCCAATAGCGGCGAACAAGAGGGACGTGGCCGATTCTCCGCCGCACACCTCGCGTCTTCAACCTCTTGTCGTCTTCAACCTTGGACGCTGCCCCTCCTCTCTCTCGCAAAACTAATCCCCCTCTTCGCCGGCAAATTGGAAGCCCGTTCCACCACCTCGCCGGCCAATTGGAGTGGTTAGGGGTTAGGGTTTGGGGTTGGGTTAGGGTTTTAGGGTTGGGGTTGCCGGTGGAGGAGGTCTCCATGGCTGACGGGCTTAGAAGGGAGGTCGGGGGATGGCAGGCTGGCCTGGCGGAGGTGGTGGGCGCGGGGGCGGCGGCGCCGCCGGCCGGGCGGTGGGGGATGGCGGTTGGGCAGGGTTGGGGCGGGGGTGAGCTGTGGCGAAGAGGCTTTGGCAGCGAGTTAGGGTGGGGGAGGTTGAGACGGCGACAACAGATCCGACGGCGTGAGCCGCTAGAGACGGGTAGGGCGGCGCCGGCGGCGGGGGGCGAGCTGCAGACGGTTTAGCGTGGGCGAGGTCGAGACGGCGGCAGCGGCTCCGACAGCGTGAGCCGGCGGAGGCGAGCAGGGCGGCGCCAGCGGCGGGGGTGAGCGGCGAGCGCTGGCAGAGGTTAGCGAAGGGTGGGGAGGGGCGGCGGGGGTGGGAGGTGGGCGGAACCGCGAGGTCGCCGCCGGCCGCGGGCTGTGATCGGAGGTGGGCGGTGGTGGGTGGCCCAGGCTTCGTTCGCTGCAAGGCGCATGCGGCGAACGTGCGCCCACTAATATCGTTCGGTTCACCTACAAAGGAAAGTCAAATTCATCACTACTATTCTCGCTACATGCGTGCACTCAAGTTCACTGATAAAACTGGTAGTAAACCACAAGTTACATCATCATTGTTAATTGACGTTCTATTCATTGCATCAAGTAAAGCTGTACTAAACGTGATATGGTATTCAAGTATATGTGCAATAATATGAATCGGCATTGCACATTTCTTCCGTCAAGTAAATCAGTACTGAAAAAGTACCTACCCTTATGCCCCTTTTGAATTAGAAAAAATCTTTACCTAGTAGTAAAGCCTCTGCCAAAATCGTGGTCCGTCGGTACCAAATCCCGTTCATTACCCGCTAAACCGTGTAAAACCGTTGAAAACCAGACGGAAACCAAGTCCAAGCTAAGGAACCGGGCGACTGCCGCAGCAAACCAGATAAAAACCGGACTCCTCCTGATGAACCGCACAATCCAACTAAAACTCGGACTCCTCCCTGAAGAACCGGAAACTATTAAAAAAATAGCAACACAATAACCGCGCGTGAGGGAGGAGGCGGCGTTCAAACTCCCAACCCCCGAGCATCTACCTATCTATAGCTATACTAATCACAGACTCTCTAGAAAATCCCACGTTAATCGGAGAAAAAGAAAAATATTTAGCCCTTATCTATGGCGGGACTAAATCATAACCATTGAGATTGAAAGAGTCATCCCCCCCAACTCACGGATGGAAAAAAGAGCCGGTGCATCTCATCAAAAGAAAAAAAAAGAATAGAGCCCCACGACATTTCACAAAATATGGAAGGAGTCATATTCTATACGGTTCACAAGATGGAAAAGAAACCGCACGTCAAAATCCTTCGTTCCCTCACCCACGTCAAAATCCTTAGTTCCCTCTTCGAGCTCAAAAAAAAAAAAATCCTTAGTTCCCTCTGACGTGGATAACAAAGGAACCTTCCAGGAGCAAAACCAATAATAATAGCCGTGATAAGCAAGGTTTTTTTTACGTAACATCATATGTGGATGGAAATTAATCCAGTACACAGAGGTTTTGGCGTGGAAAATTAAATGATCTTTCACGTGCAAAACCAAGAGCCGTGACCAACATGGATCCTTCTGACACATATAATAACATCTATTGTTTGGAAAGCTATATACATGTACGTTTGGGTTCCGGCTCACTTTCGCCGACATGATTTCTGTTGACGTTGCTGCCTTGGCGATGAAAAGAGCTCATCCTCCATGTCGAGGATAAAACTTGGGCATTACTCTGTATGCACCAACGTTGCTGACGTGGATGGCACCGCAGGCTGACAGCATGCCTGCGGATGGTGCCGTGGTAACGTTCCAGGTAGAGCATGAAGGCACTCAAGCAGGACAGCACTCTCTGCATGGTAATGTTCCAGGTGGAGCGGCAAGGAGATGCCGCTGGAGACCTGGAGTTTAGACAGCAAGGCCATTCATATGGATGGTGCTGTGGTAAACATCCTCAGGATCGAGGAGGAGGTCGCATAGCGGCACCATGCATATGGCTCCATTGTCAAGGGTCAGATTCAGGGTCGTGAAAGATGTCATTGGAAATAAAACATGCTGATGTGCCTGCCAATGACCACGGCCTCATAGTCAGCAAATATGAGGAGCACCAGAATCAAGAGGTGTATCGTCACTGCCTCAATCCCCCACTATCTACCATCTTCATCAGTTTTTGTCCCTCGGAGCTATGTGATCAAGTACCGGTGAATCGGTTGCAATAATCAAGAGACAGTACAAAATCCTAGCGTTGTACCGGTGAACCAAGGCTGGAAGAAAGGTAAAGGTACAATTTGTACTCATTGGAATGCTCATCTACTTAATAATGCTTGTAGACCTTCCAGCATGGGCTATCAAAGCAATAGATAAAATTAGGCGTGGGTTCCTTTGGAAAGGTCGCAGGGATGCATGTGGAGGTCATTGCATTGTTGCATGGCTCAAAGTTTGCCGGCCCAAAGAATGAGGTGGACTAGGAATTTCGGATCTCGTGACACTGAGATGGTCTTTTGAAGATGCGTTGGATTTGGTTGCAAGAAACTGAGCCGAATCATCCCTGGGCAGACTTTACCATACATGTACCTGAGCAGATAAGAGCCTTTTTTGCAGCAGGTGTAAGTTATGAGGTAGGGTGTAATCCCCGTTGTACTAGCGAGATCGCACCAGCACGTGAGCAATCACAAGGTCACATAACAGGATCTCGATACGGAAGGAGGAAGAAGGTCTTCCAATCCCCTCTGTCTATTTCTGAATAAAAGAGGTCATAGTCTCATCGATACAGGGTTGTGGCTTATAAGCCAAACGCAACCCGACGGCCGGAGGCCCACACGTCAGCAACAGCTTACAAAACGATTTGCGGTTCTAAAAACGTAAACTACTAGACGCGTCTCCTGTCGTCGTTGGCTCTTCTACTGAATACGTCTTCCGTCTTTGTTGGCTTCTTCCGGCACGGCGCCCACATTGACATCACCCCCCCCCCCCCCCCCCCCCTTGAGGTGAAGCTTGACCCCAAGCGATGGCGTCTCGACCACGTTGTACTCTTCCCAGGTGACTGATGATGGAGAGAAACCCGTCCACTTGATGAGAACTTGCGGAATGGCAGTGTTACCTCGTCCCATGAATGAGGCACACCAAACGGGCTAGCAAGAACGAGTGAAAGTGACAACTTAAATATACAAAAATAAGTATACTGATTTGATTTCAATTGCTTCGCATGGTCCCCTTTTGTTTCTCTGGCAATGTTGTTTCAATTAAAATAAAAAATTATAACTTACTTCTGTTATAAAACTATTAATTTGCGTAGATAGTATATGAACTAAGAAAATATAAAATTATTGTTTATATTAATCGTTTGTGGTATTCACACGGATCTAATTATCATATCTGTGTGGCGTATGGTAGACCTTGATGTATATAATTTTTATTCTCGGTGCACAAGCAAATCAGCGTAAAAGCCGCAGTTGGCGATGCCACGGATGCCATGCGGGGATGATGGTGGCCTTCGCTACTTGGACAATTACACCAATGCTTACTAGCTCATGTATGCTATGCTCATGGAGTAATGATGCTTGTAGAAAGAGCCAACGTGTGAAAAAATATTTTAACTAATAATAATAGTTGTTATCCAGTAACATATTTGAATCTTCCGCAGAAAAAATATTTGAATGTAGCGATGCACATAAATTTTTGAATCAAGATTTTTATAAAATTCATGAAATATTTTGTAGTAGCAAAATTATACAACTATATATATCTATAGCCTTGCACGTGGCAACGCACGGGAATTTTTGCTAGTAAATTAAATCAATGGTTGGTCCCACTATTTTTGGTACTTGGTACCACGAATTTATTACTTCTTGGTAATTCTACTTAGGTACCTTTAGGTACCCCTTTGATTCCACCGTCCGATTTCTTGGAATGGATGGCTCTCATCATTCCCAAACATTCTAAAATTTCTCGCCAAGTATGGGCGTGTTTGGCAGAGCTTCACCTAAAAAAAAGCTCCAGTTCTACCATCTCCACACTTTTGGTGCTTCATTCCACCAACTCCAAAAAAAAACATGAAGCTGATGAACATGTTTGGCATATTGTGATGCTCCAGCTCTAGAAATATAACAACTTGATATGAGTAGTCTATTTTACCCATGGTGGATGAGCGCACATGTCATCCGCCCTTTTCCCCTTCCTCTTTCTCTGTTTCTCCAATGCCTATCCCACCGACGAGGTTGGCCCGACCACCATGGGAGTTCAATTCGGGTGCCTCTCTCCTCTTCCTCGAGCTCGAGCTACGGCGGCGTGGAGGTTCCTGGCGGGTGGGAAGACGCGGGCATGGAGGCTCCTGCGGGTGGCCTACGGGGACGAGCCGTGTGACTCAGGCCGTGAGCTGTAGGGACAGGCGGCTGCGGCGGGCATGGGCGGGTGCGTTGTGACGGGCATGGGCGGGAGCGGCGCGGCTTCGGTAGGGGTCGGTTCCATGGCCAGAGTTGGTGGGGGTGGCAGCCAGAGTTGTGGATGGGCCGGGGTAGGGGCGACCGGAGTTCAGGACTGGCAGGAGCAGGGGCGTTGGCGGCGACGACCGAACTTAGGAGCGGGCGATTGTAGGCAGGTGCAGCGGATGACTAGTGCTAGGGTGGCAGCTGGAGTTGGGGATGGGCGGGTGCCAGGGCGGCGGTAGTGGACGTGCGCCAAGGTTAGCCCCAAATGCAGATTCTTAGGTTGATCGTCTATAACAGGGATCTAATAACCTAAGGAAAAAAAAAATCTTGGAGTCATGCTGCTTTTCGGTTTGAAGAGTTGGAATGAGAGAAATAGCAGAATCTTAACCTTTTGTGATCCTTGTTGTACCTCTCATGTAACAGCTGCCTTCTTTTAAAGAGAAAAAAAAAAACGGCTACAGCATGTGCGCCAGTGTCCGTTGACCAGAGCACCGGGCTCGCCATTACCACTCAAATCAGTTGCATCCAAGATGCAAAGAGCTTAGTACACCATTATCACACACACCCTACACACCCTAGAGCGGGGCGACGATGGATCTCGTCGTCGGTGCCTCGAATAACGCCGTGAAATCTCTGGTGAACAAGCTCGGGAGTCTGCTCGCGCAAGAGTACACCTTGATCCGGGGCGTCCGTGATGATATCCAGTACATCACGGACGAGCTGGCCAGCATGCAAGCCTTCCTCAACCGGCTCAAGTGGGCGCAGGGCAAGCATGACGAGCAGCGCCTGGACTGGATGAAGCAGGTACGGGAGGTGTCCTATGACATCGAGGACTGTATGGACAGTGTCGACCACCGCCTCAGTGACGAGCCCCGCGGGAGCGGGATACTGGTGTACATCCGGAAGAAGTGGTACCTGCTCAATACGCTGTACGCGCGCCACTGCATCGCCACCGAGATCCGCAACCTCAAGACCCGGGCGCAGCACGTCAGCGAGCGGCGCATGAGGTACGGGGTGAAGGAGCTGGAGAACGACAAAGGAGGCCCCGCAAGAGGGAGTGTTTCCGGAGATATCGTAGCACCTCTTCCCCAACTCATAGGCTCATCGGAGCCTGTGGGCTTGGGGGAAGCCAAGAAGGAGCTCAAGCGATGGTTTACGGAGGGGCAGAAGCAGAGGAGTCAAGATCAGCTGAGATTCGTTGCCATTGTCGGGTTTGGTGGCCTCGGCAAAACCACGCTCGCCATGGCACTGTACCGTGAGTTTGGGGAAAATTTCGATTGCAGAGCGTGTGTGCTCGCATCGCAGAAGTTCCATCTCCCAACGGTTCTGAAAACCCTCGTGAAGCAGGTCCATGAGCAGCAGTCCGGTGCTTCCAAGAATGACCTCGACGGTATCGAGGACTGGAGCGAAGAGCTGCTAAAAAGGAAGCTCGCGAATCAGCTTAAAGAAAAGAGGTGTGCTTGTCTTGGCTTAGCTAATTTTGTATCGCATCTTTGTTTATGTACAATACTACAATTCTAACTAGTACCTTGTATGATCTTACTCTTTTCTTTTTCAAAAATATAATTACTCTTTAAGTGCTAACTATAGGTTCTATAAAATGCTTGAAATAGGTACCTTATCTTAATAGATGATATATGGTCTGTATTTGCATGGGAAAATATTAGAGACTCTTTACCCAAGAATCAGAAAGGAGGCACCATTGTGGTGACAACACGGTTCAAATCCGTATCAGCAGCTTGCAGCCGTTACCAAGGTTGTGAATATAAGCACCAACCCCTTGATGAAGAAAATTCCTACAGCCTATTTCTTGAAACAATCTCCAGTGCTGCTTATGACCTTTGTCCTGCTAGGCCCATCAATCGTGGGATTATCATGAAGACATGCAGAGGTCTGCCCTTAGCGATAGTTTTGGTGGCAGGACTGGTGGAAAGTAAAATGAAATCAGAGCCTGAAACAAATTTAAGTGACCAACTGGATCAAGTGGGCGAGGATTTAAGTAAAGTGTTGGGGAATAATCTTACCACAGAAGGTGTGACACACATACTAAGCCACTGCTACAACCATTTATCGGCTGATCTGAAGACCTGCTTGTTGTACATGTGCATGTTTCCCAAGGGTTACCAAATCAGCAGGAAGCGTCTGATTAGAAGATGGATTGCTGAAGGATTCATCTCCGAAAAAGATGGGAAGACTGTTGTGGAAGTCGCCGAAGATTGTTTCAATGAACTCATTAGCAGGAACTTAATACGAGCAGTCAACAACAGTAGCAATGGCAAGGTGAAAAGCTGCCAGATTCATGACATGGTTCTTGAATACATTGTGTCCATGTCAAGCGAAGAGAATTTTATCACCGTGGTTGGTGGTCACTGGCAGACGCCATTTCCAAGCTACAAGGTCCGCCGTTTGTCCGTCCAAAAGAATGATGGGAAAAAGAAGGAAAAGGTAGAGCGGATGAAATTGTCTCACGTCCGATCCTTAACAGCACTAGAAAGTTTGGGAGCTCTTCATTCTACTCTACACAAGTTCCAGATACTGCAGGTACTGGATCTTGAAAGTTGCAAGGATTTGTCCTTCAAGCAACTCAAGAAAATATGCAAAATGCATCAACTGAAGTACCTGAGCCTGCGCCAGACGGACGTCAAGGAGATCCCATCAAAAATTTGTAGGCTGGAATCTCTGGAGGTACTTGATATAAGGGAGACGAGCATCACAAAGCTGCCGGAGTCAGTTGATAAGCTTCAGAGAATGGAGCATTTACTTGCTGGCAATAAGAACAAGCGGCATGCATTGAAATTAACTGAAGGAATTACAAGGATGATGGCTTTACAGACACTATCTGGGGTTGAAATCTGTAGTGGCTTGGCTAAGGAACTGCTTACAGCCTTGCAGAACCTTACAAACCTGAAGAAATTCACCATCTACAAGGTTGGCTGTAGCACCAGCAACTACGAGTTACTGCTGTCTGCCATTGAACATCTGAGCAGTTGCTCCCTCAGGTATCTTGCAATTGACGATGATTTCACAGGATTCCTTGACACCACATTGAATGCTTCACAGGCCCCACCAGAACACCTGCACACCCTCGGCCTCTGTGGCATGTTGTCTCAAGTGCCCAAGTGGATTGGCAGTCTTCACAATCTTGAGAAGCTAACCTTGTCGTTAACTTCACTCACGACGGATACTCTACTGATTCTTGCTGGGCTGCCCCAGTTGTTCTCTCTCATTTTCTCACTCGACTTAACCAAGAACGATACCAGTGTTCTCAAGATCCTGCAGGATAATACACTTAAGTCAGATGGGATGATCTTTGTGGAAGCTGGGGGATTCGGCAAGCTTAAACTGCTACGCTTTGTGGCGACTGTGCTGCCTCCTTTGAGCTTCCTGGAAGGGGCCATGCCGTGCCTTGAGAGGATTGAGCTGAGGTTCAGAATGGTGGAGGGTGTCTATGGCCTGGAAAATCTTGCAAGTATCCAACAGGTGGTCCTCACTGTCAGCAGTCAGGCGCCTGAAGATGCCAAGGCAAAGGCGTCCCAGATCAAGAAATTAGTAAGCATGATCCATGGGAAGGTTACCCCCAGTGTGGTCATCGATGAGTACAACGAATCATCAGAACAGAAGTAGATTATCTGGTCATAATGAGCACAATCCCCAGTGAGAGTGTTACTGCTCCATTGTATCCGTGTGCATCTATTTCTATGTTTGTAAAAGTTATAATACATTACTCCGTTGATGGTCCGCTTCTTGTAGATGCGCAAGGAAGCAAACAAAACAATAGTTCATTTCCTGATGACATGTTCTCCCGTTACTATGTTTTTCTAGGAGTGGCGGGGTACGGTCTCCATATATATACAAAATGACATTTTTCGATATGGAAGCTTTATTGATTTTAAAGATTATTACATAAGTTGATATAAAGTCCATAAGAGCATCTCCAACAGTTTTTCTTTTCCCTTTCCCCTTTCTTACCATAAAGGGGAATCCCCTTTCACGTTTTCACCATATTGGGGAGAGGTGGTAAAATCAGTTCCCCTTCTCCCTTTCCCCTTTCTTTCATCCTGACTCATGGGGCCCACCTGTCATTGGCTATAAACTTATCTTCTTCCTTCATCTCTTCCAGTTCCATACCGGCACCCTCCCTTGCGAGCATGTTCAGGGACGGCCTCGCTTCGGCGGCGCGCGGCTGGGGCTCCCCGCGGCGGTGGCCGAACCCAGGCGCAGGTCCCCGCGGCGACGGCCGGGGCTCCCCGCATCGGTGGCGGCCAGGGCTCCCCGCGGTAGCGGCGGTCGGGCCCAGGGGCGAGCCTTCGCGGCAGCGCGGGGCCAGGGCGTCCCGTGCCGGCGGCGGTCGGGGCTCTTGTTGGCACTGTTAAATGACACACTTTTACCCCTGTTTAACTTCGATAATTGCATGAATTTAATGTCTAAACTAATGATCATATTCTATAATTGGGACATTTTTGTATATGCATGTGTTTTTGGAGTATTTTGGTTTATGCAGGATAAATGATAAAATCAAGAAAGTTTTGGGCTAAATTCAAGACAAGCGTAAAGCGAAGGCCGGAAGCCTGTATGAAGCAGGCCTACTGGACCCAAGTGCCCAACACATGGACTAAAAGCCCACTCATGCCCAGATTCAGCCCACCAAGCTTCAAGATTGCTTAAGGACTAAGCAAATGAAGATAAGATCAAGTTACTTCGAGATGAAGGCAATTCAAATGGAAAGTCATCAAGAGATAATTTTATCTCGAAGTAAATGACGTCCAGGGCCCACATGCATAGAGAGGAACATTTCAGAACCGACTATAAAGCTTGGGAAAAAAGATGTAGCCGAGGCGGCCCAAGAATGGGCCAGGCCGCGCGGCCTAGGCCCCCCTGGCCGCGCCGCCCAGGGCATTCCTGTGGCCCCTCGCCTTCCCCTTTGATCTAGGGTTTCCCAGGGCTATAAATAGCTCCCATTTCATTCGGCACGCATCAAGTCATTTTCCATTCGACGCCGAGGAGCAGAGAAACTAGAGGGACACCTTTCGGAGAAGTGAGGGTCTTGCTAGTTGTCTAGGGTTTGCCCTAGCCGACGTGGAAACCCTGCGAGGAAGACCATGTCGGAGTTATGGAGCTAGTTCATCAAGATCAAGGTAGGATCCCGGTGGTGATCATGATGTACTCTTAATCATTCATGGTGAAGTATGATCGAGTTTCCGATTGTTCTTAGGATCAAGTGCCTCTCTCTATGATTTTGCTCGTTCTTGGGTTTGCTTCTTCTAAGATCTATTATCGAGATAGATCGATCAGGATGTTCTTTTAGCCATGGTGGCTAGGGGCTCATACCGGATCTACCAAGGATGTCCAACACGTTCATCGAATGTGCCCTTGCGTTCATCATGCCGATAGAGAGCATGGGCATGTGGCCAGGCCGGATCAGGCGGCCAGGAGTGCATCTGGGTGTGCAAATCGTGTGGTGGAGAGGAGGAGGAAAGGGAGGAGGCAGATTGAGAAAAGAAAGGGGACAGGGAGGGAAAAAAAGGGAGAATGGGGAAAGGGGAACTGTTGGAGATGGTTTTTTTGCCTCAGATTCCGCTATATGGGTGAAAAGTGGAAAGGGAAAAGGGGATAGGGAAACTGTTGGAGATGCTCTAAAGACACTCCTAGTCTCTTCTGCCTAAAGCAAATGAAAAAACATGACCCAAACGCATTACTAACACTCAATCAAAACATGACCCTTGCATTCATCATGCCGATAGAGAGCATCGTGACAGGGCGTTACTCGTGTAAGGTGGTGATCCTCAGGAGTTTGACCAGAGGCTATGATTTAAAGATGCTTTCAATGAGATTCTCACTTTGTTTGCTTCACTACTTTGCTCAGAACTACAACGTTTGCATGATCTAGACGATCTAGATTGGTTATCTCTATGCTGTCTTGCTACCTCTGACGTTTATCGGATTGATCTTTAGTAGATTAGATTGAATCAAGCTCAAAGTATTTCTTTGCTAGTTAGATTGATTTTTGTATCTTTAGTTCCACGGATTGATAAACCTTGGAGGAATATTCTCTTGAGGGAAGAGATACAACTAAACCGTGTGCTTGCGGTGGATCTTGGTGTGCGTTTGCACCGCCAACAGCTCCTCGCGGCGGCGTGCACCCGTGCCGGCGGCGTGGGCATGTGGCCAGGCCGGATCAGGCGGCCAGGAGTGCATCTGGGTGTGCAAATCGTGTGGTGGAGAGGAGGAGGAGGAAAGGGAGGAGGAGGCAGATTGAGAAAAGAATGGGGAGAGGGAGGGAAAAAAGGGAGAATGGGGAAAGGGGACTGTTGGAGATGGTTTTTTTGCCTCAGATTCCCTTATATGGCTGAAAAGTGGAAAGGGAAAAGGGGATAGAGAAACTGTTGGAGATGCTCTAAAGACACTCCTAGTCTCTTCTGCCTAAAGCAAATGAAAAAAAATGACCCAAACGCACTACTAACACTCAATCAAAACTCTTTATCCACCTCTACCAGCTGTTGTGATACCATAGTAACCAAGAATTTTGCAATTGTGAAAAGATGCTTAAATTTTTAACCGCAGAGTGTGTTGACAGCAATCTAGTGAAGCCAACCGGTTGTTAGCGTCGGTCAGACCGGTTTGGCCCTATAGCTGATCTGGCAAGTGCCAGCCGGTCTAACAGGATTGGCAAACTGGTGTGACCAGTCCGTACCCAGTCCGAGTAGAATTAGGGGATCTATGTAGACCATGATTTGTAAAATGGTTTCTTTGTGGGGCAAGACCTCCCCCACTTTATAAATATAAAGGGTTATGGTTGATTTAGGGCTCTCCGGTAGATCAATCAAATAGTAGTTTTACTTTTATTCTCCAAACACTAAGCTTTTCCAGGGAGCATATCAGGTGCAAACCAAGGTGCCTGTGCAAATTAAGGCCACAAAATTCTCATCTGATGGCTCCCTCTAAAGATGACTTCGTTTTTGCACTTAACCCATTCCACCATTAGCTTTGCTAATCCCTGTTTTGCAATAACCCCCTCCCCCTAACCCGCTGCACCGATCTGCCTGATTCCTCCCCGTCGGTCGCGAGCGACGAAACCCGTCATGGATTTGGTTAGCACGAGGGAAATTCGAAACCATACTGCACGCTTTGACCCAATAGAATCTGGGAGATGCTAGCCATCCTGCCCTAGACGATCGTCACCTCTCCACGCATCCGCCGCCCTGTGCCCGCCGCACGCCAGTCCGCCGCCTGCACGCGACGCGAGTTCGCAGCCCGCACGCGACGCCGCCCGAGCACATGACAGAGGGGCACCAATGGTGCCCTAACCAGCCCGGCGGAGCGTCACGGGCAAGGAGGCAGCGGAGCTCCACGGGCGGCGGATCTTCATGGCCGAGGGCGACGGCCGGCGGAGCGAAATGGGCAAGGGACGACGGAGCGAAACGGGCGGCGGAGCTCTACGGGCAGTTGCGGCGGGGCGCCACGCGCAAAGGGCCGGCGCCTGGGCAGAGTAGCGCGCCTGGGCATCGGGCCGACGGCGCGTCCCCTCCGGGAGATCGACACGGAGAAATAAGGCAGGGCCACAGGGGGATTAGGGAAGGGGGTTATTGCAAAACAGGGATTAGCAAAGCTAGTGGTGGGAGGGGTTAAGTGCAAAACGAAGCCATCTCTAAAGGGAGCCATCAGATGGGGATCCTATGGCCCTGGTCCATAGTTTGCAAGTTTGCATAGGTACCTTGGTTTGCACTAGATATGCTCCCTCTTTTCCAACCTCTAATTTCTATACCTACTTCATAAGTGCAGCAGTTGAGGAGGTTCTAAGTGGCTGCCAATGTTAGGATAACCCTAAACATGCCATCCCTAACGAGGTCCCTTCCGGGTGGCGTTTTTAGGTTTTCACGGCAAGCTTCCCGGATCCGGTCTGACTGTACTCCCAGATCCGTCTGTGTAGGGTTCACCGCGAGGTGATTTGAACGACCGCACGATCTGGTGCACTTGGTGTGTTGACCACAGTTTGTGTCAACAGAGTATGTTCTCAAAAACCATCTCCCCTAGTTTCCAAATTCCAATCCCCATACTGTATAGGACTGTATAATTAAGAACACACAAATATTTTAAAGGGAAACTTCATGGGTTGCAACCATGTAAGTCAGTGTACTAGTCAGTTTATTGTTGTGCTTCATCAAAGCAGAATATTTTCCTCTTATGAAAATTGATTTTAAGACCAGATAATTTCTCTAAGTAAAAGGCTGAGCTTCATATATATTATGAGCTTTCTGTAGTTCGTGTTTTATAAATAAAATTGTATATCGCCAGCATACTTCATATATAATACATTGTCTGTCATCTACCATGAGATATATTGCATTATGATCGGACATAAATCTTCTTTCATTCTTTCATTATCAGGACATAGTGGTTTTATATCAATATATCTATATTTGTGTCGATGATGTTATGGTACCTTATATCTATATTTGAGCATATTTTGCTTGATCATTTCATAGTCCAAGTGATGATGAGTGAGTAAAATATAGCTGTTACCAAAATCTGCATATTCTGCGTATATATTCTCATTTGAATATGCAGATGTTGTATGCGCAATTGGTTCATAACAATGCACATACAATACTTTTGGCTTTGATAGACAGCACTGAGGATCAGTTATTTCTATAATTGCCGGCTTACTCCCTCCGTCTCAAAATAAGTAGACATCATGCTTTTTGAGGAGTCAAACTTTATACAAAAATGTATTACTATTTATGATCTGTAATAAGTATCATTGAATTGAGTATTGAGTATACTTTGCTAATAAACTTATTTGGAGATATAAATGTTGATACAATTTTCTATAATTTTTAGTCAAACTAAAAAACGTTTGACTTCTGCAGAAGCGTAATGAGCACTTGTTTTGGGACGTTTGGGTGGCATGATAGTATTCTATCCAGTACTAAATTACAACGGCAGTTCTACAAACATTGACAGCGTTATACACTTGTAGTTATAGGATCAATAATTCAATATACATACCGGCGCTTAATGAACATTGGTTCAAATAAAGATTTATTCTAACCGGTACACTACTACAGAAATAGTCATCACAACCGGTTGTTAACCCATATCACAACTGGTTTTGGAAGGCGGATGAGATAAAGCGGCTGTGATGACCCCCATCACAACCGGTTTTCATCTAAACCCAAAATAAACCAAAATAAAATAGCAAAACATTTTATTTATTTGGGGATGGATCCCATCAGCCACTACCCACCATGCCACAACAACAAGCCTATTTTTTTGGGCCAGGTCAGGATCAGGCTTCCTATTCATTTTCAATGCAAAAATAATTAAAAAAACTAGTTCACCAACCCATGCATCCGCATGGGCTATAACACTTTTACGTGACATAAATGCAATCAAATTTGCTTTTTTTTTGTTAATTTCCGAACACTTATGCCATTATACGAAGGATCACGTTGTTTTGCAGCATATGATCTAAATAATTTAAATAATATATTAATGAATGGTTGTCATGATTGGGGAGCAAAATCAATACACTCGCAGGATTGTAGTGCATACTATGTTTCACAATTATAGTTAACGTTATTTTTATTAGAGGCTAATAAGAAGTAAATAACTAGATTTCCTATCTTCTCCTTTGTGTAGTTTGCGCCCCAACGTGGGAGCTACTATGAAAAATAAGTATATGGGTGTATTGGAGGCCCATCTTTTACAACTCGACCAAGTAGCTAAGTACATTGAAAATAGTAATTGTCACCTCTGAATGAATAATTGCAATATCCTTGAATATGAGATGTTTGGATCATTATTTTCTATGGTTCCCACACTATAGTCGCAAGTCGTGCATTTTTCGCGGAAAAATCGCGCGCTACGCGGCCAGTGGGATTCGAACCCGCGACCTCAGCTTCGCGCATAGCCTCCTCTACCACTGCACCACTAGAGTGTTTGTGTCTATATACCATTTGATTCCACTCATATTAATGTTTTCCGAGTGTAAATTGCTTATTTGAGGCTCTAAATGACTTCAAATAAAAAGGTGGTAAACTACAATGTTTCATAACTTTTCAAGATCTACAACTTTCGTTTTGGTCAAAAGTTCATCCGAGGTCGTTTACAAAATTTGAATTTTCAAATTCGAAAAATTCAAACTTAGATTCGGTTGACAAGATGACTTCAAATAAAAAAGTGGTGAACTATAATGTTTCATAACTTTTCAAGATCTACAACTTTCATTTTGGTCAAAAGTTCATCCGAGATCGTTCACAAAATTTGATTTCTTTTAGCCCTCAAAAAATGTGTCAGTAAAGAACCGGTTGTGATGCTCACCATCACAACCGGTTTTCAAAAACTGGTTGTGATAGTGAGCATCACAACCGGTTTGTAAGAAAAACCGGTTGTGATATGCCAGCCGACTATCACAACCGGTTTTCAGAAAACCGGTTGTGATGATAGCCCTATATCACAACCGGTTTTCTCAAAACCGGTTGTGATAGCCCGTTTGTGAAAGTGGTTTGTGTAGTAGTGGTAGAATATTGCACCAACATGTTTAACCAGTTACACTCGTGCCAGCTTCGGCACCATTTGCATTGGCTTCGTGGCAGCGGTCCAACCATGTCAGCCATTGCATAGTCCCTGCGTTTTGGAGAAAGCATTGTTCAGACAGGGGATGATAACCAACTTGGCATTGTTAAAGCGTGTCACCAGACAAGCATTGTTAGATAGGGGGATACCAGAATTATGGAAGTTCACGCATATATGGGAGCAACAACAAATAAAAGGGTTTCATTTTCACGCATCGTTGACCCATAAACTTTCTTGATCCAGGCATTATTGTCATACTACTTTTGAACTGGATGATTAGGCCATCGATGAGACACGAAAAAAGTACCTGTGAGAAATTCTCTACAAGGGAAATGGCTTATTCCATTGGTCTCTACAAGGGAAATATGCTACCTACGACTTAATTTGACACAGTCCCTTCCATGTAGAATTAATAGAGAGTATGCACGGAACTTGTCATGCAAAACATTTCCAGGGGACGGGTTGGTTGCTCAAATTAGAAAGTATCCTTGTGTAACTCAAATTTTGTGGTGGTTTTTCTCGAGAAATCCTGAGAGAGTTCACGCAGCTCCTTTACCGCCAGTGGGCAGCCAGAGTAGAACACTCCTGCAACATCCGAGAAGCAGATATCAGTATTCGATTGGGAGCAGTACTACATTGATGCTACATTTGTGGGCAGTATTCGATTGGGAGCAGTACTACATTCGTAGGCCCTGTTTGTTTAGGATTCTGGTTAGTTTTGAAGGCTAGATTTTGAAAAAAATCCAAAAATGACTACAAAAATCAGAATATGAAGGATTGTGAATTCTCAATTATATATGGATCCTTAGAGTCATATGACTTTTGGATTTCCCAAAATCGAAACTTCAAAATTGGCCAGAATCGTAAACAAATAGGGTCGTACAAATGTCAATACTTGGAGGGGAGTAGTGCCATATATGGTATGGGTCATACCGACACGCTTGTCTCGATGGTTGAGTGCAATGCGCTTGTAGACGTCACACCAGTTGGGTCGTCCAAAGTGGACCTTGAAGCGGGTGTCGATGTCGATGTATTTAAACCACGCGAACATGAGCTCCAAAGTGGATGGCACCTGGCCATCTTCGTAGATGCTGGTGCAGTAGTTGTGGAGCTCGATGACTCCCTTCTCGTCCTTCTCGACCACCTCTTCTATCACGCTGCGGAACCAGTTGAAGCACCCTTGCTCCCGAGTCACCCAGTAGAAGTAGGCGCGCCGCGTGCGGAATGGAGACGGCACGCAGTTATTGCTGGCGTCCCCACACTCGAGGTCATCGTCGAGCTGCTGCTTCGTGTTGTTGATGATGTCCTTGAGGATAGATATCATGGGCGTGACGCCGATACCGAGGCTGATGAGAAGCACGACGTCGTACTGCTTGTAGTCCTGCGCCGTCATGCCATAAGGGCCGTCAATCAGCACCTTGGGCAACCTGCAATTTTCCAACGTGAAAAAGGGGTAGTTCTCCTTTTTTTTTTTATTGCACGCAAATGCCAACAACAGTGCTTATTAAGTACTACCGACATATATCAGGAGGAAGTGCATGCATGCATCTGCATTGACAACGAAAAATCAAGGAAATAGCACTGCAGGAGAAGTAAATTGTGAAATTATTTGAAGAAAACATAAAGGTTTTTTCTCGCATTAATTTTTACCTCTGTCTTCGCATGTTGTTGTACTCCGCCCGGAGCAGCCCACTCTTCCCGTGCATAGGCGGCTCGCACACCTTCAAATAATAAATTATTTGATGGCTTGATATATAGACTCCTATATTAATTTCGGGTAAATAATTGAGCAAGAACCTAGAAGCAGCCGCAGCAGCCGGAGTGTTACCGTTGTGAAGAGTCTCAGGAGGTCTCCGGTCCAGTCGCCAAGCGTCCGTATGTGGACGGTCAGGTACCTGTCCTGAGGGGCCGACGTGATGCAGATTGGGTGCCTGCACGCACCGCCAATTCCATTGCCACGTGCAAAGTCGTTAGGCCATCACCATACTATACAGTCACTCTTGTCTTGACTTTTTGCCCAAGATTTAACGAATAAAAACGTGTGCTGCTTACCACTGGAATGACGAAACGGCGGGGCAGTTGATGAAGATGTACTGGCCGCTCTTGTACCGGAACCCCTCCGGCTTGGACAGGTGCAGCGACAGGACCCTCCCGGGGTACACCACCGCCTTGAGGACCTTCACCGGCCGCGCACAGGGCCGCAGCGCCCGGATCAGCCGTTCGCACGCGTAAAGGCTCACCGGCCCGGCGAGGGTACATCCATGTGGACCTCTTGTACCACTCGTGCCCGTGCGCGATGAGCAGCGCGTAGACGACGACCAACAGGTGGTGCGAGTACCAAAAGGCGTTGAACCCCGTCAGCCGCTTGAGCGGGCCGGGGAGCCGGACTCGGCCGTGGCGGAACCACGGCATCGCTAGAGTGAACACGGTCAACATGAGCACCAGCATCACAACCCCGGTCCACCCTTCCACGCCTTTCAGGAACCACTGGTAGTAGTTCTGTGGTCTCCGGCCGAAGTATTGCGCCAGCGGCGCGTACTCGGTTCCGGTGGCGTGCAGCAGCCGCGGGAAGTTGCAGGCGAGGTGGGGGATGACGTGCAGCCCTACGCCGACGCCGACGCCCGCCGCGATCGCCTCGTGGAGGTTGAGGTTGTCGTCGACCGGCACGGCGCGGGCGACGAACGTGAGGTGGCTGCGGATCCAGGTGATGGCGTTCCGGCACACGGGGAGCAGGACGAGGGCCATGTTGAGCTTGAGCGTCTCGGCGCCGCCCTTGGCGACGCAGACGCAGTAGCCCAGCACCTCGAACGCGTGCCGGCGCCGCCGGTACTGCACGAACTTCCAGGTGAAGAGCGCCGCGCATACGGAGAGCCACAGGAGCGTCACCCACACGCGCTTCCAGTTGTCCTCGAGGAAGTAGCGCGCGCGGCGGTACCAGCGCCGGAGCGGGTTGGGCTCCGCCGTGGGGCGGATGCTCTGCCTCAGCATCTGGTTCACCGACTGCCTCGGACTAGCGTCCAGCAGCTGCTGCTCCATGTCTTCAAACCGCAAGTACCCCAGGTCGCTGGGAAGCAGGTCGCGCTCCTCTGCTTTGATCTTGGACAACTTGTTCTTCGACGCCCTCGGCGTGTTGGCCTGCCAAAAATGCATTTTAAATCTCGATTTCACCATCCCTGGATTGTGTTGGACTCCAGGGATGTAATTGCTGAGCATAGTATTGGTTTGGACTCCAGAGCTCAGATCTCATAGGAGTATAGGACACATTTGACTCTGCTTTGCTCTTCTAAAAAAGCGACGGCCAACGCAATGCAAGTCAACATGTGCAAGGTTGATAGCAAAATTACCTCATTGACTTCATCCTCGGTGATCCTCCCGTCTTCGTTGTTGGCCTCCCTGTTATCGGTTAATTACGAACGGTTGGCTTATTAGGAAATGTCAATTGCAATCTCTTGTGTATGATAGTTAGGGTTTCAGAAGGACGGGAAATGGATTAATGGCCGAGGGATTACATGTCGAAGAGTCGTCTGCCGATGCTGGTGTTGGAGATTTGGCTCCAGATCTCACGCATCTCTGCCTTGCTGATACTGTCGCCGGAGATGTTATGCTCCCGCGTCAGCACGTCGAACAGCGCGACTGCGAGCTCCTGCTTGCTTATCCCTTCAAATTAAACCCACGTCAACCCCATTAATTTGCGCACCACATAATCGACCAGCCCGCTTAATGCTATCTGAGACGAGAGGAGGGAGTAGGTTATTACCGACGCAATGGCCGAACCTGTTGCGGGAGAGGCGGCCGTCCACGGAGTGCTCGTCGAATAACTTCTCCACGGAGTGCCACCCGGCGCCACCGTCGTCGGCCCTAATGATGGAGGAGGATCCCTCGTCCAGGGCGGCTGGCTTCGCGCTGTGCACCTCTTCCGGGTCGTCATGGACGTCGAGGGTGATCTCCACGCCGTCGTCGTTGTTGGAGGCGGCGGCGCGCGGAGACGACGACGGAGCGCTGTTCCCGGCTACCCCAGAGCTCTCGCCCGGGGCGGCGCTGTGCGGAACCATCCTCTAGTGCGTGCTGCCGTGCTCTACTGCTCTCTGCCGCGGGCGGAGGCGTGGCCTCCTCCGACGTTGTCCCTGCCGCTACCAAACCGCCCACGCAACGTGTGCTAAGGTGGGGGTTGTTGAGAAGCGTGGGGAAGGAAAACAAACAAGATAATTTCCTGCAAAAATTGAGACAAGCATCTGCACAAAGAAAGCCCCTCGAGAGAACTTAACGATTCCACTACTCGGTAGTCGGCAACACAGCGTGTGTGTAGGGAGGAGGAGAGGGAAGGCCAGGGCGCCAGGTCAGGAGGCCCGTTGCCCCCTCCCATGCAGCCCGCCCATAGATACCTGTTAGGCCTGGTTTCTTTTGTGCTCGGCGGGAACCAGCTGCGGTTGCACTACAGGAAATCCCATGTTTGCCGTGTGCCACCTCACGGGCACACGGCAAACAGGCTGTGGTTGCACTACAGGAAATCCCATGTTTGCCGTGTGCCACCTCACGGGCACACGGCAAACAAGCCTGTTTGCCGTATGGCTGTCACGTGGCACACGACAAACAACTGGCACACGGCAAAGTACCCTGTTTGCCGTGCGCCACAGTAAGGCACACGGCAAAGTGGCCTGTTTGCCGTGTGCCACGGTCCGGCACACGGCAAACAGGCTGCAAAAAATTTGAATTTTGCCTCCAAATTTTTTTGCTAACTTCTTTGTCCATGTATTATTCCATGTTAGTTTTGTGCATGTTTTCCGGTCTGTTGGCTATATTTAATCACTTTATATCATTATTTTTAATTTTGCCGATACGGCAAATTTGAACTGTAAGTGTTTCGAATAATGTAATGTAATGTTTGGAAAAATGTTATTCGGATTCTTAAGACTAATATGATGCCATGTCCATTAGATGGAATCAAATTTTGAATATATTGCTCGCTTACCGTGTGCCCGAATTTGGGCTCGGTTCGTTTAAAAATTTTATAAAATACAAAAAAGGTCAAAAAATTATAAATTTTGGCGTGATGTAATGTTTTCATACGTAGAGGCTATGGTAAAAAATGTAGAAGGTTTCAAACAAGTTGACGCATTGCCTCTTTACAAACCGAAGGTTCTCGGGAGAAGATTCTAAGAGTTGTGAAAGAGATGTTGTGATTTGAAGCAACGTGACAATTGAAATTTTGTTTTACAACAAAATTTATTTTGTATAGTCTACATACACCTTAGACGGGTTCGTGCCCAAATTTGGTTATTTTTTGAACCCGTTTGATATTTTTTAATTTTTTTGTTTAGGCAGAAAATGTTTGCCGTGCGCCTCTGGATCTGGGCACACAGCAAACAACTCTTTGCCGTGTGCCCAGATCCAGGGCACACGGCAAACAATTTTGAAAATGTTTGCCGTGTGCCCTGGATCTGGGCGCACGACAAAGCCATACAATTTTGAAATTCAAATTTTGTAAAAGACCTCGGATGAACTTTTGACCAAAACGAAAGTTGTAGATCTTGAAAAGTTATGAAACTTTGTAGTTCACAACTTTTTTATTTGAAGTCATTTAGGGCCTCAAATAAACAATTTACACTCGAAAAAGTTTAATATGAGGGGAATCAAAATGGAATATGGACACAAAGACTCGAGTGGTGCAGTGGTAGAGGATGCTACGCGCAAAGGGAGGGCGCGGGTTCGAGTCCCGCTGGCTACGTAGCCGTGCGATTTTTCCGCGAAAAATGACGTGGGACAGTGGGAAATGGCCGATGGGGTCCTTTCCTCATTAAAATAAAATGTTTTGCTATTTTATTTTACATTTTTTCGGAATCAAAACTTTGCCGTGTGTCGCTCTTTGCCGTGTGCCAGATCGGGACTTTGCCGTGTGCCTGTGATCTGGCACACGGCAAAGATGGCTTTGCCGTCGTAGGGTTTGCCGTGTGCCATTTTGTACACGGCAAAGCCTTTTGCACATGGCAAACATCTACGCCGTGTGCATTTCAGGCTTTGCCGTGTGCCCTGGCACACGACAAACGTCCAGTTTCCCGTAGTGTTGTCAAATAACGGTCATCAACAAGCAGCTGATATTGGTAACGGTCTCAACAAGCAGCTGATATTGGATATCCTTATTTTTAACGGATGCGTTACCAATGACTTTGCCACATCGTATATGCAGGCTCTCCTTCAATTCTAAATCGACAAGACCAGACGTCTCCGCCGCAAACCCTACCATCCTGCTCATCGTGGTTGCTGCTGTTGCCTCTTCCACCTCCTCGTCACCCTGGCCATGCCATACGTGCACCCCTCCGCATCGTCATCACCGCCGCGCCGGCCTCCGCCTCGCCATCTCCTCTGGCCCCACCACTCCTCCTCCTCCACTGATGTGTGCCTCCCCGACGTGGTCTCGACCCGGCGCCACCGCAGCTCCTCCTCCACACATGTGCGTGCCTCAGATTCGCCGCCGCCACGCCTCCCCAGCACTGCCGCTCCTCCTCCACTGTCGCACCCTCATCCTCCCCGATGCGTCTCCACCATCTCGCCATCCTCCTCCACCGCCGAGCTCAATCCACCGGCCCATGCTCTAATTCTAATTAAATTTGAGCATTTTACAGGCTAGGCCGGGCCTAAAAAATTTCGGTTTGTTTCAGGCTGAAAAATCCGTGCCCATGCCACAACAACTAGCCTATTTTTTTTGGGCCAGGTCAGGATCAGGCTTCCCATTCATTTTCAATGCAAAAATAATTAAAAACTAGTTCACCAACCCATGCTTCCGCATGGGCTATAACACTTTTACGTGACATAAATGCAATCAAATTTGCTTTTTTTTTGTTAATTTCCGAACACTTATGCCATTATACAAAGGATCACGTTGTTTTGCAGCATATGATCTAAATAATTTAAATAATATATTAATCAATGGTTGTCATGATTGGGGAGCAAAATCAATACACTCGCAGGATTGTAGTGCACAGCATACTATGTTTCACAATTATAGTTAACGTTATTTTTATTAGAGGCTAATAAGAAGTAAATAACTAGATTTCCTATCTTCTCCTTTGTGTAGTTTGCGCCCCAACGTGGGAGCTACTATGAAAAATAAGTATATGGGTGTATTGGAGGCCCATCTTTTACAACTCGACCAAGTAGCTAACTACATTGAAAATAGTAATTGTCACCTCTGAATGAATAATTTGCAATATTCTTGAATATGAGATGTTTGGATCATTATTTTCTATGGTTCCCACACTATAGTGTATGTTTTATGTGTCTCACAATCAGTTGCATTGCGTCGGAGGATCTTAAAACATGGTACCATTGATATCAGGTATATTTGGAAAATAGTTTCTATTAAGTTCTAACCGTGTCCTTCCTCATTAGCATTACACATAACTGACATTAGGTTATCGCATTGAATGACATGTTATCATAGCATCTTGGCAGTTTTGTCCCTTTGTAAATATTGTGTCTTTGAACTGAAGACAGTCAAAATATTATCCTCTTTCTAGCCTAGGCAGCTCTTTTTTTTTTACAAAATGCATTACACCCAGTCCAATGAATACACACAAACTCTACAGTTATGATACTTCTGATAGAGTAACCCAGTAGGTCTCGAGATTGACAAAGTCAACACATTTATCCCATTGTCACGTCACCTACCACACTGGTTAATTATTGGATAAATTCAAAAGAAAAATATACGTCGAGGACTCGAACTTGGGTGCGCACATTCCACGACAATGAATCTTACTAACTGAGTAAATTTTTATACATCATAACTATATCTTGCAATGATTTATTTTAAATAGGAAACATTACATGTTATAATTATGTGAATTTTTGCATTGTTGATCTTTGTAATTTTTTTGTATTCATTGGTGTCCATTAATTTTAGAAGGCCTTACGTGCCTTCAATTAGTTTTACTTAGTCTGTCGACACATACTACGCTTTTCATTATGAGTTGATTTCTTTTATGATTTGATACTTCACGTTATGAGTATTCTCAAGATTTTTGAGGAATGAATGTAACATGATATTTTATTGGAAGACAAAACATTTATGTGACACTCGGATGATGTGTGGACTCCAGTATTCTACCTGCCCATAGAATTTGTGTGAGATGTAGACATAATTATGATTGCTGATATAAATATAGGGAGATGTAGACATAGGTTTGTGTGAGATAAAGACTTAATTTTTGGGAAAGATTTAAATTATGTTGGACGATTTTTTTCAGCATACATGGGTAATTAAGATATAAATATAGGGAGTTATTTTAGAAATGAAGACTTAACTTTTGGAAACGATTTAAATTACGTTGGATGTTTTTTAATGGCATATGTGAGTAATTAAGATATAAATATAGGGGGTTAATTTAGACTAATTTTTGTAATGGCATAGGTGGGAAATTATTATACAAATAGATCGTCCGCCTAGGATCCAATGTGGCTTCACGTGGAGGCTTCTAGAATTTTTCTCTTTTTCTAGAGTGTCCACCTAGAATCCTAGGTGGCTTCATGTGGAGGCCTCGAAAGGAGCCTCCAATTAGTAATAGTAAGATAGTTTGAACCCATAAATAAATTTGGGCTTCATTTGCTCTGTCCAAGTCTGTCCCATAGAAAAGTCATGGATAGGATAAAACAGTCGGGCCTAAAAATGCTGAGTTCTAAAAATAATAGAATTATTGCATCCATGGTAAAAAGAAGAGCAACTCATATACGTGAAAATTAATCTAATAACATGTCTTATTGATGACTAAGTTATTCGTTTATTTCGTTGTAATACTAATAGAAAGAAAGCAAAGGAAAAAGGTGATCTAGAAGGATAGGTTAACAAAGACACGTATGTATGCACTCTTGGATGCATCCATGCATACAGACGAAAAACAGAACATTTGCAAGGATGACACAAATCATTGTAGATAAGTTGTTTTAATAATACAATCTATAAAGACATTAACACATTCAAAATGACCCAACAGTGCAACCCAATCTCCATTTAGCTACTGTATGTAACAACGGATTCATTTTTTTCATGAATTACATAATTATTGATGATATATAAGCTTGAATAAATTTGTATTCATGGTATTCACTTTCACTATATGATAAAAAAGAATATTGTTTCCTCCAACTTATAAACTATGCTCTCGTGTAGATTACCAATTTCTTCATTAAGATATTAGATTATCAATTTTTTCGTTAAGACATCCATCCGAAATTTGTGGGTCCAGCATTTAGAGTTACAAAGGGAAAATAGATGGATAATACGCACAATTTTACATAATTTCACGTGGATATAAAATGGTGACTTTATCATCCTGATTTGAGAGCATCCAAGATAATTTAGTTCAATCTAGGATACCACAAACTTGGGTAGCGTGATGTTGTCAACAAAACAATGGTAGATCAGGCCTTATAGCAAGACAAGTCGGGTAGATCACACCAGAGATCCCATCCTGGATGACAATAATGTTGAAATTGTCTTCAGAGAAGAGGAATTAAACAATAAGGATTCACATGAAAACACAAGCCATGGGTAGTAAAAACAAAGTTAAAAACTTGAACTAGACCTCCTATATGCTGCATGAGCAGCTCCTAGAAGAGGTAAATTACTAAAGCTGTGGGGATGCTCAGTTAATAATCTCATTGAACATATGACAATGGAGCTGATGAGTAGGGATGGACAACATTCAGCAACTTCTCCCAACAACAGACTATATAGAAACTTCTAATCCACCCATATCTTATTCTTAGACCCTAATAATTATTTTTCATCACAACTAAGACCATCTAATAGAAATTTACATTACACGACAAAAATATATTGCATTTCAATAAACATAAAAAGTACATGTTTCTATAACATGATTTATTCATTTTTTTCCAAATACAGATTTCATGCCACAAACATGATAATAAAAAATTTGATACCTTGGTTTAGGCTTTTTATTTGACAAAATAATGATAATAAAAAAAGACAAAATCGTACGATTAAAATCATTTTCATGTAAACAGAAGCTAAAATATCATTGAGAAAAAACTAGTCTGAGGATTTATATAGTCTCAGGATATAATACGAAGGTACAGTTACAGAAATACATAGACAAAGTAATGCTAGTGGAAACAACAGCACAACTGAACCACTCCTTGCCAGTTTGCCACTACAGCATGCATTGGACAGCACTCACTAACACATACTAGTAAGTAGTAACATGCAGATTATTCAAAGCAACAAGATTAACTCTAAGAGTTCACAATAAGCAACATTCCAACTGCGAACAGCTAGGTGTTGCTTGTACCCTCTGCTTCAAGTTCAATCTCATTCTGAATCTCTGTTTTTGTCCTCGCTGTCTCCACATCAATTTCTTTAGCATGATCTTTAATTCGAGCACCGTTTCCACTATGAGTTCCGATTGCACTTTCTATCTGCTCGTCACCTACTTGAACATCATAGTCCTGGAGACCATTGATGAAAAGGTCGATCTGGTTATCGTGCTCTGCAACCGCTTCTCTCATTGCCTTCACTGTCACCTTGATGTAGGGGTAGTTGGTGTATCTTACGTTGTAGCACAAGGCTACCTCCATGAGTGTTTGGAGGTTGCCGATACCTGAAGGAACATTTATCTGGCTGCTCGCCGGGCATGCACAGAATTTTAGCTGAAGGCACGTCAGCTTCGGCATAGCTCCTGTTCTAAAAGTGAGCCATGGCACTGGACAGTCCACAGAGAACCTCTGAAGCTCACGGAAACCCACACTTTCGATCACTATAGCTTCTTCGGGAATGAAGTCCAAGCCTAGTACTAAGCATTGCAAGTGGAGCAATTGGCCGAGTACCTGCAGATCATCTGTGCCATGTCTACATATGGTGATTTGCACGAACGATAAAAATTTCAGCTTGCTGATCCATTTGGGAACAGTTGCAAATCTTCCCAATGTCACCTTGAACTTCGCAAGGTTCTGAGGCGGATCAGACAGGACACCCAGGAATTCCATGGAGCACCCGATTCCACAGTGGATGGTCAGAGATACGAGCCATTTCCACTTCCTGATGGATGACAGTAATGCTTCGCGGTAGGCTCCGTCGCTGCACTGGCGAAAGGACAAAGTTATTGCAAGCACCCTCAAGTTCTCCATAGCACCAAGAGCATCGATGAAACTTGTAGGGTGCTCACTCAGATCAATGGTAGCTAGTGTTGATAGCCTGTGCAAATGCTGCACATCGTGTGGCACACTTATCACTGGTTTAATGGGATTAATCATTCCTCCACCGCTGAGGAGAAGAGCACGCAAAGTAGAACGTAGCTCGACAATTTGCTTTGGCAACTGGCGTATCAGTGTTCCCCTTAGATCAAGAATCGTTAGACTGCACAGCTCCTTGATCTCATGCGGGAGCTTGCTGACTTGAGTATTCCTAATGCTCAAATACTGCAAAAAGAACATTTTGCTTCTGCATACCAGGAGTATGTCCTCATCCTTCAAATTTTCCCAACCTTCCAGATCTAGTACCACTAAATTAAACTTGTCAAGGGAGATTCTGCTAACTGCACCAGACACAGCTAGCGAACGAGTTTCAGATATATCAATCGTTTCAAACAGTGATGGGAGGCCGGAATCTTGATGGTGGACGGCTAGCCTCCGTAGTATTCTGTTCTTGTTGCCATGGCCTGTTGCTGATGCTCCTGCTAAGTTGGCTGTAGCACTGGTGAAAGAAAAACCTGTCTCTGCTGATTTGGAGGTAAGGAACTTCTGCATAAACTGATTCATGTGCCACTGGCAGGCCTCGGTTTCATCCTCATTGCTTTTGTAATTTCCTGCCACCAAGGCTATGACATTTCTATCAACTAGCTGGGAAAAGAACCTCTCTGCGTCTGCATCTTCAACAATACGCCACCCATCCCATTCATCTGTAAGGTCTTCACACAACCATTTCATGATGAGCCGATCCTTCTCGAACTTGTATCCATATGAAAACATGCACATGTACAACGAAAGTAACCTCAATTCATAAGGAATGTCATCAAAAGTCGAGGATAGTGCTTGTTGGATCTGTTTTGGTAGCTCGGGGGCTTGTAGATCTTTAAAAATTCTAATCATCTGTTGCTCCTCGTCCACCTCTTCTTGTTGATGCTGCTGCAGTTTTTGTTTCAGCCAGTCTGCCATGCCATTTATGAACAATGGTATACCTTCACATGTCATAATGATTTTATGAACAAATAGTTTCACATTCTCAGGTACGCAGAAATCCAGAGAACCACAATATTTCAATAGAAACAGCCTTGTTGACTCTATCTTATTCAGATGCTTCATTAGGTGCACGAGCCTACCAGAATCAGAGCAACACAACCATGCTACGCTTGGAAAGCGTGTTGTGATCAATATTCTGCTACCAAGATTATTATCGGGAAATGCGCCCTTGATTTTCTCCCAATCTGATCTTGTCTTCATGTACATATCATCAATTAGGATGAAGTATCTGGCTTGAAGCATTGTGGAAAGGATTTAAGTTAACTCACAGTGATAACATCGAGAATGATGCAATTGGTACCTCAAACTAATTAGCAGTGCATTACCTCATATCTTGCAGGCGTTCCGAAACATGGTGAACTAGCAGCTCCAATGCCATGGCTTCAGAAGACGCAGGTGCTGGTGAAGGGTCACAAATCTGCGAGAGGATGTCTCGAAGAAGAAGCTCGTTTCTATCGGCCCCTCGGGACACCTTGGCCATAACGTTGCACTGGAAGTAGTGGTGTCCGGTTGTTGGGTAGCTGAGCCGTTTACGGATCTCCAGTGCAAGTGTCGTCTTGCCCATGCCGGCAGGTCCGACGATGGAAATGACTCGGAGGCTCTTTCCCGTCGTCTCTTCCTGGGGCTTTAGCCACCTGAGAAGCTTCTTTGTGGGGCGGTCGATGCCAACAATAGGGTGGCCAGTAGCCTCGGCTGCAGTTTGGGGTAGCAGCCCATCGTTGGAAGTAGATGGAAGAGGATGGCCACCATAGGGATGCTTGGCGAGGCTGCTAGATCCTGTCATCTCAAAGAAAGACCAGCTTGAACTCCTACGATGGAAGTAGCCTCCGGATTTCTGCAGGGATGAACTGGTTGAAGCAAGTCGTCGGCGGAAGTAGCTTGCAGACCTCGACAATGTGTCTCAGTTTTTTTTTTCTCAATAAAGGCGAAGGTGAGCCAGCAATAATGAAGGACTGCACATCAGAACTCCTCTAATCAAGGGGCGCGGGCTCCAGCTACCTTGATACTTCTCTTGACAGCTGCTTGGAAGCTGCAGGCAGCATCTTGGCGTCCTCATTTGCAGTTGAAGGGGTCCATGCAATGGCACAGCTCCGTGTACGTTCTGTCCGTCCTCCCTGCTGATGTAGGGTTAGCATAGGATTGAAAGAAGAAGAAAGAATTGATCACCTCCGAATAACGCTGTTAAATTTTTCTCTGAAGAATAATGAAGAAATAAATACCGGTAGGCGAATACTGGTACTCAAGCCGTACTTTGATGAAGCAACTTGAAGTAGCAGTGAGACCTCATTTGGGGCGGTGCTATGCTAGCTAACCGTGGAAAGCATGCAACCGAGAAGCAAATCCGCTCATTCTCTTGAACACCAGCAGGAGCAGCAGGGCCGCTTTGCAGTCTTGCAGTCCACTCAGCGAACGCCTCTGTGGGTAGGCGCAGGATCCAGCTTGTCCAAATAAATTAGTTTGCGACTTGCAAGATTGCGGATGGTCTTGCTTTCAGCCAAGCTCTGCTTTGTGGCATATACTCACCTACTCTAATTTTTTTCTTTGTTTGGTAATTTGTATTTATCCATAGCCGCGACAGTATACATTTCAAAACACTTTCTATGGTGGAAACAGCAGAACATGTATTGTACTTTTTACACTCTCTACTCTCAACATGCTTCCTCTATAAAAAGTTTGACTTCATTCTTCCATCATAAAAAATGTAATGATAGTTTTGTGTACTAAATCAAACTATTTTAAGTTCGTGAAATAGCCGTTTTCATTCATGAAACTATCAATTAAGGATCAATTTTATCTCGAACTAGCAAAACGGTCATATCAGTTCTCAAACATTCTCACACGGCTCAATATCGTCCCAACGTGTCATGCCACGTTAGCATGTCTTGTTAGCTCAATTGCCATGTAATTGATCTTTGCGGTGGAAATAATATGTTATATGTCGAGACACTGATTGTTACATTTCATTTCAATTGGGACTTTTTGTTCCTAATGGGTCACTAATGCAACATTGCAATGAGGACTTGGAAGTGCCACATATAAATAAGGACAAAAGTATCATTCCTATATCTCAAGGGTTAACTCTAAGATAACATAACTCTTCACAATGGAATGAGGCTGCTTGTAGATGATAAGTTCTTCATGGACATGCTTGTAACTGAATGGATGATGACGAGGCATGCCAACATGGCATGACACCTAGGATGAAAGAAGGAATAGAGCCTTTGAGAAAGTTGAAGGACGAAAATAAATGGCTATTCTGGTAGTTCAAGGACGGAATTGAGCCTTGGTCGATATATAGTTTAGGGATGAATTTGGTTATTTCGCCCTTTTAAGTTTGATTTGATAGGAGTATTGTGAAGAAAAAAATTCAAATTATTCCTCCAGACAGCAAAATTCGGCATAATCCCTAAAACTATTTTCTGTTTCAATTTACCCCAAATACAATTTTTCTTTTTGTCTCTTCATGCGCAAGTTGAATTTTAATTTAAAATTTTGCAAGGTGGTGGCGACATCACAATGTATATCAAAATCAGATTTACTCGTAGTAATTCGACTTAGAATTTGTTTTTGTGTTAGTCGACAATCTGAGCCATCCATCGGAAAACCAAGGACTCTGATCGACTCTGCCTTTCTCCCTCGTCTCCCCCGAACCGCGCTCCCTCGTCTCCCCTGAAACGCGTCACCGACGCCGAGCTCGTTGTGTTGTCGCCCTAGCCATCGAGCAGTCGAGACCGAAGGAGCGGGTGGGAGGTGGGCGGAGTGGCCGGCGGCAAGGTCGCCGCTGACCGGGGTTGCAGTGGAGGCAGCAGAGTTAGGGTTAGGGTCCCGGGGTTTGATGGATGGGATTACAATGTATACGGGCCATAGAGGAGGAGGAGTTGGGGGCGGCCGGAGGCCCGGTGGTGCGGCTGGCAACGACGGAGGTGGCAGATGCCGCCGGAGCCGTGGGCGGTGGCGGCGGCGGGAGGGGGGGGGGGGAGGGGGCGATAGGTTAGGTCAAAGGCCGCCGGAGTCGGGGGGTGGCGGTGGTGTGCAGGTAGATAGGCTAGGTCGGCGGTGGGTCGCGGGCAGTGTAGACGACGGCGTACGACCGCCGGAACCGAGGTTGGTGGTTGTGGCGGGGGTAGGCAGGTGGAGAAGTTAGGTCGACGACGGGTGGTGGGTGGCGGAGACGTCGGCTGCTGGAGCCGGGTCAGCGATGGACTTCGGGAGAGGAGAGCTCTGTGCGACGTGGGGAAGAAAAGCTGTGTACGGAGGCGAGTGGAGCACGGGGATGAAGAAGCGTTGCGAGTGGGGAGGGAGAGAGGTTGCCGGTGAAGAGGGGCGAAGGTGACTTACACATTTTCTAAATCTAAGTCGATTCTTTTAAAATATATCTATCTATCTATACTATAAAGGACGACGAAATTTTCGTACCAGGGTTACTCTTGTCCCTTCAACACCGTCGGATTTTATGATGACGATCGGACGCTCTAGATTAATCTAAAGAGTCCAAGTTGACTACATTATTCCTACACCGTCGGATTTTATGATGATCTAACGCTATAGATTAATCTAAAGAGCTCATATTGACTACATCATTAATTCAATATTTTTTTAAAAACACGTGCCTGTGGCGCGTGCCCTTGTGCTAGTACTTATAAAAAGCAAGCAAACTGAAAATAATTTTCACCCGCTTGTCATGTTACCAGGCCCACTTTTGCACGTCAAATGCCAGACAAAAAAAAAACAACAGACCGAAAAACCTCCGATGTTTTGCCTGCCAACCGTGATTGTCTCTGCAAATCTTTGGTTTCTTTTCTCACCATCCCTTCAACCCATACCCACTGGGCCCACGCCTAGAAACATCGTTAACAAGTCACGTGCTTGTGCCACGTGAACCTCAACTAGCATTATAAATTATTCATCACTATTTTTCATATGATTTTGTATCCAAGAGTTAATTAATTATTAAATATCCTATCCTACCAAAATTAAGATAAAAATTTTGGTGTTCCTCTAACATGGTTTATGATGTCTACTAGGGCTGGACGTCGAGCTGGCTTGGCTCAGCTCAGCTCGGCCTGGCTCTTTCGGCTGACGAGTTGGGTTGTCTCGGCTCATAAATAAAACAAGCAAAAAGGCTGATTTGGCTCAGCTTGTTAGCAGCTTGAGCCAGCTTGTCACACCCGGTTCTGAAATACAAAACCGAGTGCACACCATATGTGTGTCAGGATCAAGTTTCACACATACGGCCAACAAAAAGTGAAAAATAGAGACAGTATCACGTAAAATAAAATAAAGCTTAATCCTGGAAACGGAGGCTCCAACTCCACAAGCAGACGACCGGGGGTTGCGTATGCCTAGCAATCATCGTCTTCTTCAAAGAACTCCGTAGCAGCTATCTTTTTCTGAGCAACATTGTTTATAGCAAGGGTAAGCACATGTCGTACTCAGCAAGTGTGGGAAAAGTATGAATGCAAGGTTGAATCAAGGAGAGGGCTGAGGGTTTAAAGCGGTAAGCAATTTTAGTTGGTCAAATTTTCAAATTTGAAAATTTAAATTTTGTAACTTTTCAAGATGTACAATTTTTCATAACTTTTCAAATAAAAAAGTGATGAACTACAATATTTCATAACTTTTCAAGATGTACAATTTTCGTTTTGGTCAAAAGTTCATCCGAGGTCGTTTACAAAATTTGAATTTTCAAATTTGAAAAATTCAAACTTAGATTCGGTTGACAAGATGACTTCAAATAAAAAAGTGGTGAACTACAATGTTTCATAACTTTTCAAGATCTACAACTTTCGTTTTGGTCAAAAGTCCATCCGAGATCGTTCACAAAATTTGATTTCGTTTAGCCCTCGAAAAATGTGTTAGTAAAGAACCAGTTGTGATGCTCACTATCACAATCGGTTTTCAAAAACCGGTTGTGATAGTGAGCATCACAACCGGTTTGTAAGAAAAACCGGTTGTGATATGCCGGCCGACTATCACAACCGGTTTTTGAGAAAAACCGGCTGTGATAGGGGGCATCACAACCGGTTTTCTAAAAACCGGCCCTATCACGTAAAAACCGGTTGTGATAGCCCGTTTGTAAAAGTGGTTTGTGTAGTAGTGTGGCCTTGATCGCTCAAGTAGTCAAGTGCATGGCACTGCTGCTTGCACGCGATGGCCGGCGCATAGATTACAGCAGCAGCCGGACATCGTGTAGGGAGTGCTCACCAGCGATAGAATTGTTACGAGAGAATCGATCGACGTGGTTGATGACCGAAGCTTGACGAAGAGAGGTGTGGTGGTCGAGCTTCACATGGACGGCGCATCCATGGGCCCATGGCGGCGTCCTGCACATGGGTTTCAGGACGGCCTCAACTTCCGCGAGCGAACTCAAGGCAGCGGCAGATTAGATCGTCGGCACTCGGCCGCGATGCTTGGAGAGACGGACGAGATAGATCGACAATTGGCCCGGCAGCTGTTAGCGGGGCGCGCGCCACGCCGGAGGCAGTCAGCGGAGGCAAAGCTCGCCAAGATCGATCTACCACTAGTGGAGAATAGCTCATTAGCACGTGTTGGCAAACTCCTTTAGCAAACTCCTTTACCACTAGTGGAGAATAGGCTGACTTTAGCACCGGTGCTAAATATCAACCGGTGCTAAGAAATTTATATGAAAAAAATTAAATTGCTCCTCATCTTTTTCTCTCTCCTCTCTCTTCTCCCACCACCATATCTTTCTTCCTATGTTCTTGTTCTTCAAGAACATGAACATAGAACAAAGAAAGACGATAGATAGATAGGAAAAATAGAGAGGAGAAAGAAAAAGATGAGGAGAAAAACTTCACTCAGATCACAACATATATTTAAGAGCAGAGATTCAATCTAAGTACAAGATGTAAAATCCAAGATTCAATCTAAGTACAATCTAATGCATCTAGCAAAAAAAATTGAAAAATGTAATCAACTTCACGCCGGCGCCGTGCCCTCCAGCTGGGCTGCGCCGCACGCCGGCGCCGCGCCCTCCTGGCCGGCGAGCGCCCGCCGCTACACACGCCCGCGTCGCGCCCTCCCAGCCGCCGAGCGCTCCCGGCCGCGCGCGCAAGCCGCTGCGCGCGCCCGCCCCGTGCCCTCCCGGCCGCCGAGCACCCGCCGCTGCGCACGCCCGCCCCGCGAGCTGCGCTCGTGCCGTGCCCTCCCGGCCGCCGAGCGCCCGCCGCCGCGCGCGCCCGCGCCGCGCCGCGCCCTGCGCGCTCATGCCTCCTCTGTGCGCCCACCCGCGCCTGGTGCCCCCTTGGCTTCCTGGAGAGACGAAGGAAGAGATAGCTGATGAGGGAGAAGGAAGAAAAAAAGGATAAGGGAGGAAGAAGATAAGAGGTTGAAGGGAGGGGAAGGAAAATAAAATGGCTCACCCGCGTACCTGCCCCCTGGCATCCTGTGCGTTGCTCATCCCTCGATGCTCACGCCGCATGCCTATTTGCACCGGGGATGGCTTGAAACTGGTGCTAAATATGATTGGGGCACATTAGCACCGGTTGGTGGCTGCACCCGGTGCTAATGGGTTGGCTTTAGCACCGGGTGTTGTCATCAACCGGTGCTAAAGTCTTTCCACGTCCCCTTTTAGACTGCTAACATTTAGACCCGGTGCTAAAGACAACGTTAGCACCGGGTTTTTATAGACCCGGTGTTAAAGGCTATATTAGCACTGGGTCTAAAAATGACCCCTGTTTATGTGGTCCGCGGAAGTCTCATTCTCTTCTAGTGTACAATATAGTTGGCCAGATGGGCCGTGCTAAACGGGCGGCACGGAGCCCGGCCTATTTTGGCCCGGTGTCAGCTCGGCCTGGCCCGGCACGGCCCGAGGTAGCAGGCCATGCCTAGGCCGATAACTCGGCACGTGGGCTGGCACGCAGCCCGGCCTATATAACGGGTGGCCCGATCGCGGCACGTTAACTCCCCTACCTCCCCCAGTCCCCCGCCCACTGCCTAACCGGCTAAACCGAATCCCATCCCTCCATTCCCAATCGCACCCCTCCCCTTCCTCCCCGCGACCACGTCGCACCCTCCTCCTCCCCCGCCGCGCCGCCGTCGTGCCCTTCTTCTCCCTCCCCATCAGCTCGTCCCCAGCTCCCTACCCGCCCGCCGCACTCTCCTCGTTCCTTCCCGCCGCTCCGGCACCCGCCTCCCTCTCCGTCCGTCACGCCATCCTCTTCCCTCCTAGTCGCTTCGACGCCTGCCTCCCTCTCCGCATCGCTCCCTTCGTCGGCGTAGATATACGGGCACGGGCGAGGCCGACAGCCCCAAGCTTCGCCGGCGCCAGGGAGTGGGCGGGCGGAGGATGGCGTGGCGGCGGCGGGCCTCACGGTGACGCCGGCACCAAGCTCTGCCGCGCACGGAGGATGGCGTGGCGGCGGCGGGCCTCACAGGGGCGGCGTCGTCGGAAGCGGTGCTGCGGCGCCTCCTTCTGCCTAGGTCAACGTTGCCTTGGCGGGCTGATGGGCCGCCCGGCCTATCGGGCTACTGGCACGGCCCGGCCTATATATGCATGGTACAAGGAGGCCGGGCTTGGGCCTTCTAGACGGCACGTGGGCTTGCTCGGCCTGGCCTGTCAGTTAGGCCGGGCCAAGACAGGCCGGGCGGCCCGTTTGGCCATGTATAATCTACAAGGCTACACAAACGACGGGCGGAACCTTGGTCCGATCTGAGGCTGCTCCTTCACCTCGGCATCATCGAATCCATCGTTTATTGGCTTGACATGTAGATCAACAGCGGCGGCTCCACGCTTGGCGGCGGCGCATGGCGTGAGCTAGGGCACAAACCGCGTGGAGGAAAAGATGGACGAGATCGGCAGCCTCGAATTTATATGCCAGGCAGTCCTTACGTGCGTGCCTCCGATCGAGATCGAAAGAGTCCGACCCAGACCTCAGGCCTTCTACTGTTGGGTCACGGCATAGCACGCTACGCACGCACACGCTTAGTCCAACCTTTGTTTATTCAGCCAACACGATATCCTTGTCCAACGTACTCGAGGCTCGTTGAAGCTGTCTGGTCACGAAGAAACACAGAAAGGGGAATGGACCATGGCTTACGTTGGCCCAAATAGATGATGATGAGGGAAAACTGTTAGTTGGACAAGATATATGTTGGATACATCTCATCGACGAGAAGAATTGGACTTGGACCAGCTAGCTGTAGCTGTTGATTTGATTGCTCCGGACGGAAATAAAAGATTCTAGAGATAGCTTGGAACTCGGAGTCCGAATAAAATATCTAGAGCTCGTGGAAAAGATTTTATAGCCTTCTAATAAATAGATTTAGCTCTAGAAAAATGAGAATAAATTCTAGAAAAGTCCAGAAAATTCTTGGAGGAACCTAGACGTTAGAATAAACACGTTTTTCAAAACTTTTGCACTCATGAAACACAAGATGCATCGGCATGAATGCAACACACACAACAACTTATTTAATTTTAGAAAACAAACAATTGTTTTTCTTTCTATGCTAAATTCTCTGTAAAATAAATAAATATTGGAAAAAAAATTAAAATTGAGAGAAAATCGTTGTTTAATTATTCTCTAAATTCACATCCTGAAATTGGAGAATTTCAGGGTGTGACACAGCTCGTTAGGTTTGCGAGCCGGATGTACATTTAATGTTAGCACCTCAATATATATAAAGAAAATATAAAATAGTAATTATAAAGTTATAAACTCCAAAATCTATTATACATGGCTTGTCTCGGCTGGCTTGGCTTGGCTTCAACAGCTCAGCTCGGCTTCAATATCTCGGCTCCTTATGTTTCAACATTAGCCTTCTAGCTCGTTTTGGCTCGTGAGCAGCTCGCGAGCTGGCTCGAACCAGCTTGTTAATGAAACGAGCAAAATCAATAGCTCAGCTTGTCAAAAAATGCATCGAGCCGAGCCGAGCCAGTTTGCGAGTTCTTGGCTTGTTGTCCAGCCTTAATGTTCGTACACTAAGTTTTATCGCCATAAAAGTCAACACTTCTCTCTCATAAATTTTATGCCATGTCATCATTTTTGCCTATATAACACGCTATTTAATTAAAATATAACCCAAATAAATCTTGCATTGAGAATGGCCTTACAGTGGTAGAGGTAGATGGTGAAAAAGTCAGCACAAGTCTTAAATTGCCATTAACATATCTCATAATACTCTTTACTACTTGATAAAGGACTAGAGTCAATCTTCCAAGAGATAGGGTAAACTTGATTGGTTGAGAACACAATATTGACAATTCCTGCTTCTAATCTAGAAAGATTCTAACCCCCTACACCCTCTACACAACTCCTCCATTGATTATCAACCTTGCACAACTCAATTGAACTCGTAGAGAAAGCTTTTCCTGCAAGCGAATCAAAGAACACAACCAAGAATATAAAGAATGCAATCTAAAATTATAGATGTATATGAAACAATGATAAATGTGTGTGTGTGTGTGTGTGTGGGGGGGGGGGGGTTCAAACTTCTAGCACGAAAGGACTAATCACCACAATTGTGAATAACAACAACATGGGCCCTAGTTACAATGAACAATGTCTATTTCTTAATGAAAAACTAGATCTAAATACAATGCAGAACTTCTAGGCAACGACTACTTAGTTTATACGAAAAAGGGGATGAACAAGAGCTAGTCGCCACCAGATGTGGTGCCCAGAACTTGGGCTTAAGGCCCGACACAGCCTAAAATTAGTGACGGATAACCAATGACACAGAATGATGTACTAGACTTCCAAAGCTAGGACCATAACCAAAAATACCTTTGATTGTTAAGTTCCAATACATCATAGAAACCCTCATTTAGATGTCGTATGAATAAATCTATTTTGGTGATGGACCGTCGGCTGACTCCAAACTGAACTCAAAGTCGACTTGTAACTTGGTGAGGAGGCTGACTCATATGTATTCAGCATGATGATGTGCTCATCATGACTAGTGCACTACAGTTGGAGCATCTAGAAACTTACATATCATCAAAGCAATGTTTGGTCTTGTTAGGCCATCCCCAACCCAAGACATCAGTCATAGTTTTCATAACCTCCACATCATCAAGAAACTTGCACTAGACACTACCCTTCCAATGCAGACACCACCATTCTACAACTAAATTTAATACCACTCATCTCTCATCATGTCTTGGATAGCGTGTGGAAACCATGTCTCATGCAAGACCTAGTTTCCTTCTCTTTCTTCATTTGCTCCCTTGCCACATTATTTTTTATCCTAGGTGGCACCTCATTTAATTCTATGGACATCATCCTAGTCATTGGGTTGGGGATGGCCTTACTTGAACTACTATAAAGCTCCTACAATAGTTTAGTACCTTGTTCCTAAAATTATAAAGATCACAAGAATCCGTGAGGGCAAACTCAGCTTGCAAATCAGATCACAAGGCTGTAGTTGTATGTGGCATCAACAGTCCTAACCAAAATGTCAAAAAGCTATGGCAGAGGGAGTAAACCTTTACCGTCTGGTAATATATATAACTTATATAAGGGCACCCCACTAATAAGGATTTCTGTCAATCCTCATGAAGCCACATCATCACCTCCCACTAAGATGCATTAACACCCCACTAAGATGCATTAATTTATATTTCTCTCTTATGTGATGCACATCATCTTGAATTCTGGATTATTCTAACTGCCTGACTAACTTGGTGCACATTTTCTATTCATTATGCATGTCTTATTGGGTTTTTTTAATATTTATTCAAAAGTAACATAAAAGTTTATGATTTTAATGAAGAGATAGTTCATATGGCTCTCGGGGTAATCTCTACTAGTGCACTATTTTTATGAGCAAATAAATAACATAATAATCTATAGTTAATCAAAAAACTCTTCCAAATCTCAGTAACGCGTGAGTAATCATCTAGTAGATCTTTATATTGAGGGAGCCCACCCAACTTGTTCTCCTCTACTAGTCTAGCTGACTCACAGTATCCAATATTCTACAGAAATGTAAAATATATGACATTATTCATATCTCTATAGTGAGGGGTTGTATCCCCTGCTGATTATCTTTTTTATACTACTTTAATGACAGGAAAGTTTTTATTACGTATATAATTAGTACTACTAGTAAATGTCGGTACGCAATACTACAAACGAAGATACCAAGATGATAAAAGTGCCAGCTGGAATAAAATATGAACAATTTTTTTATCAAATGGTGCTAAGAATCTCAAGAGCGAGATGCCCGGATCAGACACATTCTTTACACACTTTACGATGCGGTCCCGACTTGACGAGAGAGAAATCGATTCGTTTTTTTTTTTTCTGAGACTTCAATGACAGAATGGGCACCATACCTTTCAGAGTATATAAATGCTAATAGCGCGGGTGGTCATGAAGCTAGGTTTATTTCTATAGTTATGACCCAAATCAGAATAATACTCCCTCTTAAAAGCATTTGTGGCCTTGACACTTTGAGGAAATTTGATGACTTCTGGCCATTATTGTCTGTCTCCAAAAAAATATTCATTGCAGAATATAAATACTCTAGACATGTTCCATTTGTCAAAATAGTACATATAGCTGCATCTCAATCTAGCTCTTAAATAACAGTTGAGCCCATAGATTACAAATTTGAACATTATTTGTGCAATCACAAATATCCTATTTTACTTAAGTAGATTGTGCTCCATAGCTTTTCAATTGTGTTCTTCAGAAACCTCATTTTGTCATTTTTGCAATAAAATGTATGCTGACTGTTTTATTTGCAAGTATGGTGCAAGAAACTAAATACAAATTCAGTTATCTGTTATATCAACTGAATATTATAAAATTTGTAGACACCCATTCCTTAACCTGCTTGGCTCAGCCGTTCAATTCTTATGCTCAAGATCAAAATGGTCTTAACTGATCCAGCATTTATCTCGATTCATCTTTAATACTTGTATCTCTCAATTACAAGTTTGATTTATCATATGTGCTCCATTGCCGCTAAAAGGCACAAATGCTTCTCAAGACTAGGAGAATCCTAAATTTTGGTGTTTATATTGTATTTTTCTCCTCTAAACTTTTGCCTCTTGTATGATCGAAAATATATCTCTGGTGCATCGATTGGATTCCTAAACGTCTTAAATTGCAATCCTCCCCAAGACATGGGGCACAATTGCTTGCGTTATCTGTTACTAATACTACTGCAGCAGAGTGGACTACAAATGCTTTCAAGCTAGTATGTGTGCAGGATGACTGCAACTTGTTTTCAAGTGAAATACGTACATCCAAACTAACCAATTTTGTCAGTGCCTTCTAACTTCTATATTTTGTATTGCTGTGTTTTTATTCACAGGTTGCACATACATCTCGTTCTGATGGACTAAAAATCGATGTAGGGTGCAGCCCATTTTAATCGCAGGATCTTATAGAGTTGGGACAATACTGCAGCATATTCTGAACAAACAAGATCGTAGCAAAGATTTTGCACAAAATTAGGTGACCTTTTTGTGGCACATTTTCACCCCATAGACTGGGTGCATAGCATACTCTGCATTCATTGTACGACAACTCAAACTACTACTACTACTACTATATTTTTCTCCAACAAATTCTCATACTGCTACTACTATATTGTTTCTCCAACAAATGCTAAATCTTTTGAACCCATGCAAAATTACCACAGGCCAGCTCAAAGAAGCGCGGCAACACGCCACGCCCCAGGATTTATAGTTGCATATTAGACCAAGGCACATCTCCATTTGGTCTCTCATAAGTCCAACTTTAAATACACTACCATTGTAGAAAAGATCTGAGCCAACTCTCCAAGCATCGCGACCCAGTTTATAGAATTTTACCGGCGCATTAGAGGTTCACAATTTCCAGTGCCTCACAAAATTTCGTGCGTAGATAGGCAACAGCAAGCTAACCAACCTGCGAGTCCCATATGCGAATGGCGACGACGTCGCCGGCTGTGAGGATATGATGGTCCTGCTCGCTGGCGCCCGCACACGGCTCATTTTGATCCACCACTACTTCACAACTGGTTTTTACAAACGCCTCACAACCGGTTTTAGAAAAATTGGCTATGATGAGGCATCACAGCCGGTTTTTTAGCCAGTGGGGGCTGATGACATAGCAACCGGTTGGTATCATTGTATGTTTTGTGCTGTCAAAATAATGCTAAATTATTTTTTAAATCTCAAAAATCACATCACAACCGGTTTTAAATAAAAAGTGTTTGTAATGGCTCCCACATTACAAACCCGTTGTGATGCCCCCTCTCATCACAACCGGTTTTTAAAGCCAGTTGTGATGAGGGGGAGGCAACACAACAAGTATGTTCGCAACGGTACCTAAAACCGACTGTAATGGGGATTAAAAACCAGCTGTAAAAGTGGTTGGTGGAGTAGTACTCCAACTATACGCCTGTAATCAAGGTGTCGACACCCCTTTTCTCTACACACCGACACTTTTTTCTTTTACTACTACAGTTTATGCGCAAATATACAACAATTTTGGAAAACCAGCTATATTGAGGGGAGACAACACAGCCGGTATGTCCACAGCGGTACCCAAAATTGACTGTGATGGGGTTAAAAACCGGCTATGAAAATAGTTTGTGGAGTAGTACTCCAACCATATGCCTTGTAATCAAGGTGCCGACTCTCCCCTTTTCTGCAGGGGTGAATTCCCTCAATGCCACATAAAGTCTGGCCTCTTCCCTCGATGCCACAAAAATTAAAATTTCGCTCAGTGCCACGAAACTTTTAACTTATACCCTCAGTGTCATATGCAGCTAACGGCTGTTAAGTGGCCGTGGAAATGACCCATTTGCCCCATTGTTGCAATGAAGTATGACTTACATGCCATTTCAGACTTATATCATAGGTAAATAAATAAAAATGGAGACAATATATATACTCAAATAAATTTATGTCTTATCATGAGATGAAAAGTCACCACGCATCACATAAAACTCATGACCAGATTCATATCATATTAATTATGACCGTGGTGTGCCGCAGTCTGTCAATTTTTTTTTTTTAAAGTTAACAGTCTGTCAATTTTGTGCCTGTGCAGATGACCCAGTTTATGCCCAGCAATCTTGTGACGAGTTCTATGGCGAATGCTGGTACCCGACAAATTGGTATGTTCAAGCCTGTTTCTGCAAGTGCAGAACCTGTTCAGGAGAACGTGCATTTCACAAGGCCAGCGCAAGCTCCAGTTGATCAGAGTTACCGTGTGCTGTAGCCGCTACTGTCGTAGCTTCCTCCTTTGCATTCTGTGCATTTGCAGACAAGTGATACGCATAGGTACGGTGTTCAGCCAGTGATGACGAGCACAATAAGCGCACCAGTGGTGACAAGCTCAGGGACATGAATTCCTGTGGTGGTTAGCTCGGCCAACAAATCTAGCCAGGTGCAAGCTCAGGAACTCCTGCTAGTTACATGGCAGAACCGAGGGCTGGGAACACAGTAGGGATGGGGCAATTCGAGTCGACACTTCCTTCCAGAATACCTGCAGTCCAGGCAACTGCACCTGCCCGCCTGCCATCGGACTGTCGGAGTGGCCACGGGCAAGGCGCCGCCTGGCCTCCCGCCGCACCTGGCTGCTCGCAGGATGGCCACAGCCTGCCGCCTGTGGCCTCAGCCCCTGGTTCCCGAAGGGGCGTCGGAGCCTCAGAGGAGCGGGCCGGCCTCGGGCGTCGGAGGGGAGGCGACGGGAGGGAAGGCGTCGGAGGGGAGGTCGGAGGCGTCGAGAGGGAACCAACCAGATTTAGGATCAGGATAGATTGGGAGAGGAACAGTGGGAGGAAGGGGATAACGTTTTCCCAAGTGGGCCCCACTTGTCAGTGTAATAGGGGTACAAATGACATTTCACGTGACCTCAATTCTCCTTCCGTCACTGTTCTGTTAAAATTTAACGAATCCCGGACGGAAATGGCATTGAGGGTATAAGTTACAAGTTTTGTGGCACTGAGAAAAATTTTAAAATTTTTGTGGCATTGAAGGGAGATGCCAAAATTTTTGTGACACTCAAAGAATTCACCCTTTCTGCAGACACCAACACATCGCCATGCCCCCAAATCCACCACACTGCACACGCCCAAAAATATTCTAGACAGAATAGGAAAGGGAACGCACGGCTCACGGTCATTGTTGGGGTCGTCGTCGGCATTGCGCTTGACCTGGATGAAGATGAGGCTCAGCGTCAGTCCGCGCCTCCTGGAGCTTGGCGACGCCGTGGTGGGCCGTCCCCGTGACGAGGGGCGCCGAGTAGCCGACGATGTCGCAGGAACAGAAGGCGCACCGGTGGCCGCGGTACGTCCGTCACGACACGAGGCGGTCGTCGTCGTTGTCCACGTAACAGATCGATGGCGTGGTCCATCATGAGGTTGCCCGTGAAATCCGATGGATATAGATTATCTGATAATTGAACACGGATTATTTAAGCTTTATAATAGGATATCCGACTAATCTAACGAGCTCACAACGTCACCACACTACAAATCAAGCTCATCTCAAATAACGAGACAACCATAAACTATGTCGTGGTTCATGAACTATAAAGATAAACGTTTTTCGTGTTACATTGCTAAATTACAGTTTGATTTAGAAATTATTAGTCACTAATAAAAACTACATGTAAGCATGTATTATCCGACTATATTAATCCACATTCGCTTCGAAACCGCTCCTACTCCACACCAGTTCCGACATCCGAAAAAATTAGCATTTGTAACTGCATCTGCAAGATATCCGCTCCGCTCTATATCCGACAAAGAAAAATGAATGAGGATGTGAAAAAGGTATTATCCGTTCCGACCCGATCCGCTTTCATCTCTAATTGCCGACTCCGCCAGGAAAGAAAAAAAAAGGGCAGCGAAACGATGTGGCCCAACAAAAGCGCGGACATGGACCAGGAATCTAGCACGGCCCACGGCAAGCAGCCCAGGCGGACGGAAAGCAACGGCAATCATTTTTCATTGTTTTCTCAAAAAAATAAATCAATCGCGAGCGGCAGTAAAGTGTGGGAGCGACTAGTCACCGGGCATGTGGGTCCCGCCTAGCGCCGCACTCCCGTGTCCCCCTTCCCACGCGCTTTTGTTTGCATGCCGATTACTGAAGCAGCTATTGATCAACTAGACCCAGCATTATCCCAAGCGCGGCCCCACAAGGAAGAAACACAAAAACAATTCATATCTCATAAATCGAGTGTTCAAATCAAATTTCGATTGTACCGTGTATTTCATTCGACGAAATTTTCAAAATTAGACCACACTTGCGTATGTTTCGATTAAAAAAATTTATTAATACAAAATCTTCATATAAAAAAGATAATAATTAGTTATGGGAGGTATAATGAGTAAAAAAAATTATCATGAGAAAAAAGGAAAGGGAAGGAAAAAGAACATAAGAAGAAATCCATCGTCGTCGTGCATCATGGACCGGCCCACTCAGCTGACGGCCTTTCTGCATGCGTGTGCGACGCGCGCTGGTCTAAGAGTTGTGCGGTGACGCCGTTTGTCTTGCTTATGCGGCTTCTAGCAATTCCGGCAAAGTGTAGCAGTCTAGCACGCTCCAGAACTGGGGAAGTCTCTCTCTAGAAAAAAAATGCAAACAAGTTATTTTGTGATTCAAATTTGTCCGTAAAACAAGTTGTTTTACCCGATTTGGCAGGTTTGCATGTACATGGAGGCATGCAACAGTTGGTTAGCGCCAAATCTGACTAAAAGATAGGGCAATCAACATCATTTTATATTTTTGTTAATCTGTTATAAAACATTTAGAATGACTTGTTCTTTTGAGACGGAGGGAGCAGTACTCAACAGCTTAATTAATCATAGCTGGAGGGACAACTCGTGTGACCAGGCACTGTCTTGGTCTGGGAGATAGACGTGCCAGCAGCTAGTGGTTGTCAAGATTCCGCTTCATCGTCTGCCATAATCATGTACTGTATTATTGCACGTATTTCTCGGATAAGATATATACTATAATTTCTAGTATATGGCTGCAGTTTATAACGTTATTATCCACCTTCATTGACGACCTTCCTGCGCTCCAAGGGCCGTCAAACAAATGGTGCCTCTGCACGCATGTGTTTGAGGCTGACCCCGATCCGGGCATCTCGCCGATAATAATTTTGTTTTCTTTAAATGTCAACTTAGCAACACTGCATTTCCCGCTGTCACAATTAACTGTATATATTATTATCCAGATTTTGGGTTTAAAAAACTGATGACGTGGGTCTGATTTCAGTCATGACAAAGTACATAAGTAAACCATGTCGCGCGCGCCCGGACCATTCTATTATTGATATCTCATAATGATTCTAAACATCAACTGAGAAAATTATTTGCTCATATAATTTGTGTCGTGTATGGAGTATTGTGTAATGGCTCCATTATTCTTTGTATATTCATATATGTCATTGCTTCTCAGTCACGATCTATGTATGAAATCGTAAAAGTAGCCCAAAAAAATTGTAAAAATAAAGTAGCAAGAGGCACTGGATCCGGTGGCCCAAATGCGATCCTTTCTCGGCCCACGAATGCTATAGCGGCGATGGTAATGTCCTCCTGGCGTGCGAAAGCCTACTCATGGAGTCGAATCTCAAATGCAATTCCCTGAATAATACATAATGGGAACCGAGCAGGAGAGCATTGCATAGTGTGAGTGCACAGAGACTTGCATACACGACAATAGTTGAGGTGCACGTGGCTGTGACACGTGTTTTTTAAATTTTTGATAATAAAATTTACATGTGGCACGTGTTTTTTAAATTTTTAACAAATAAATTTACATTTTTAGCTAAAGGCAAGTTTGTATTTTTTGAAAACACTACTAAATAAAATGTTATATTCAATAACCAACAGTTTAGCATCAAACAAATGATGGCGTGGAATTCTTTTCGTAACAGAAACATGATACTAACAAAATGAAAAGGCCTCGTATTTAGAATCTTAGTAAAATGAACTAATTGTCACCATTCTTTTTGAATCGTTAGTCAGCACTCAATGTGTTTTTCAAATCTTAGTCAGCACTCAATCAAATACCATATGAATCGTTATACAGATTTAAAGGCGAACAGAAATGACACATAGATGTGAGGAAAACAGCAGGCTAATTAAAGAGACTATTTCTTTTTAATTTCTCACCTTTGATGAATCCTGGAGCAACAACTGTTGTTTCCCTTGCTAGACAAAAATTGCAACTTCATATGATCTCCTTATCTATTAAAGCCATTGATAATTGGAATCGGAGTCAACACTGGTATGATATACTTGATGGTCTACAAGTTTTTAACCTTACAAAATAAATATTTATGAACAAAAAAATCTCTCAGAAAGTAATCAGTTTTAGCTAGAAAAGCAAATGCTCCAAAGATAGATTGAATGTCGTGGGAGCTCAGAATTTACATGCTTTTGAACCCATTTTTGTTTGCCTCACTGGACACCTGCAAATTACACAGTAACGATGTATGGATCAAGTACTCAGAGGGAAAAATCAATGGTCAATTAAACGCATGATCACATTACAAAGAGATTATAACACAGGATGATAGTGTTAAATCATGGATGTAGGGCTCGTTTGGTAGGGCTCTGGCTTATGAAAAAATGGCTTTGGCTCTAGCTTTCTTGGAAAAGTGGCTTTTACTAGCTTTGGCTTATTCTTTAGAAAAACGTTTGGCAAAACAGCTTCTTTTAGCTTTTTAGACTGTCAATTATCTATATTACCCTTGCATATGTGTGTTGTTTGCATGTATGAGTTTAATGTGTGCCCTCTGTTGATAGTGCAATTTTGTGTGAAACAAATAATAATAATATAAATTATATTTTACACTAAAACAATTGAAGCCATACTTCGGTTATCACGATAAGCACCGACTACCAAAAACGCCATCACATTCTCCACTAAGACCTCAAAATTATAGCACTGCATCAATTTAAAGAAAAAGAATATGCATTAGATAAAGAGAACACGTTTACCCGAACTCAACCTCCTGATAGACTCCAGTCGGCAGTTTATACACAAAATAGAAGAGTGGAAAAAGCATGTTGAGTAAATCAAGCAATAGAAGTGTGGATTTAGGGAAACTTGCATTGTGACCACAAGCTAGCTTCATTCAATATTGATGACTAGAACATGCAAGTTGCTCCTTTGAATGTATCGACGATAGTGAGACAACCGTGTGGCCATAAGGACACAAGAGGAGCAGAACACTTGGAACTAATCCGATTAGCTTTAGTGAGAAACATGGTGGTCATCAAATGATGAGGGCAAGCATGGCCTTACACGATTCCAATCAGGACAATTGAGAGAGAGAGAACAATGCAAGAACAAGGCATGGGTGGTGGGTGGAGCACCTCCAATCAATCTGTTCCGTGGGATGCAGGGATTTCTTTTGAAACCCATATAAAATTCATGCCAAATCAAAATTTACGTAGTAAAAACTTGCACAGATCCTAGATTCGTGGGACGTGAGAGAGAGAGACAGCGAGATGAATTGCTGACCTTCATCGCTGTTGTAAAGTAGGGCTAGCGGTTAGAGGTAGACCATCAGGGGAAGTTTTATACCCACTCCAGCCCAATGGTCATGATCCACTAAAACCCACCAAGTGGCCATAGTTGTTGCTGATAATTGAGGATAAGAGACAAAGAGAGCATCATTTGGGTCCAGTAATAGAGCAGATGGTCCAATGATGAAGCAACTTGACGACAAATATACCAGCCACAAGGCGATGATTCGAAAGTTGGAGTAGAACATGTAGACCAGTGGAAGAAAGATGGCCAGTGTATGGAAGGGCTTACGAGGTTTTATCAGGTATACGCGAGAAGATATGTGAAAATTGAGGGTGTCATAGAGATGAGAAACTGGAGGAGAGGTAATGTGCAACCACGCCCACATGCATGGAAAGATAAATAGATATAACTAGATGGTTGTATTTGGTAGCAAGAATAGAAATTCCATAGAGCTCCAACGAGTACAAGGAGAAACAAGCAAAGATAATTTTGTAAAAGCTAAGGCATGGTCCCACCGTGAGCAAGCAAAATTCTACGTTGTTCTTCTAACATTAGAACGAACCAATACATTGCCTTGCCTTCATGCGCAACATATGAGGAAGATTTTATGATCACCGTGGCAACACAAAGTGGAGAATGCATCACACATTAGCAAATGTGGTAGAAGCGGAGCGATGGTTGTAATTTAGCCATTTGAAAAGTTGTTGCGATTTGAGGTACTAATGGTGTGGTGATGGCATTTAATGTGGACATATGAGCGATCTAAGAAGACTCCTGATTTATGTGCAAGAATAACTAAAGAACAAAAATTAGGGGTATGCTAACGGTAGCCATGACACATCTTCACAATTATCTGGTTTTACCGCTCTAATGCAGACTACACTGTTGCTAGATCACCACAAAGCGACAACCAAAAGCACTGAAAATAGTGATATCTTGCTATGTAGCATTGTGATTAGTCGGTAATAGCCGAGAAAAATAATCGATAGATGATAATGCAATTACGACAAAGTGTCGATGCATTCTAGAACAAACCATTTAGACAATCAATGTTTGACATATACGCCCATCCATAGAAATCTGCAAGTAATGATCGACATAAGTGAATGATGCATCATCATGGATGCACCTTCTATGACCGAAATTTGATGGGCAAAGATTTTTGGGAAAAGAAAGTAAAGAGGGGACAAGTACAAAGAAAAAGGCTATACTCAAAATAGTATGAAACCATTCATTTATGGAGCTATATTTACATGAGGATTATTATTACCGGTAGTATACATTGAACCACTCAGTTAGATCTTCGTATGTGGTTCTATAAATAATTGATCATGCACTATAACTAAACTCCTGAAAGAAATATACTACATCGCCTCAAAAATCTAAAAAATACTATTTTCATATTAAGAATAAGTATTTTTTTTATTACTTAGAGTAAATACTAAAAACATATTTCTTTACAAGGTATTCTCTATTCTCATATATTTATTTTCTAAAAAATATATGCAACATAATTTGAAAATGAAAAAATGACAACTTGATATGAGCTATTAGGAAAAATACAACGGCATGACTAAGTAAATTATTTACATCCATTTACTTTTAAAGAGTTATTAGGATAACTTATTTTGAAATAAAGAATTTAAATATTATAAAATAAAAAAACTAGCTACCCGCGCTAATAGCGTGGGCCACCTTGCTAGTTTATGATATGAAATATATATCATTAGATTTGTTTTTAAATGTAGTTTTTAATAAATTTATTTAAAATTATAAATATGAATTCAATTCACTAGAAACTTGATCAAACGTGAAAAACTTTAATGCAACCCAAACGAGCATCCTTTTTGGTCGACCAGTAAATAGCATTACATGCTGAGCCATCACAACGTTTGGACAAAAACAATGTATGATGATATAAATTAAAGTCTAGAGAGCCGATGACCAATGGACGATGCAAGAACTAAGCATTTATGCACCAATCTGTCAGTAGTCAATGAATAAGCTCATAAGGGCAAGTACAACCGTGCAGAAAACTGCTGTCTTTTTAATACAAACAAACAGCTTGAACACACAGTTTGTACAATGAGCTATCTACTGCAGGGTATTTAATTCATTCCTTGACACACAAAGCATAGTGATTGTGGGGACCCCTTGGCCAGGACGTCCCTCGATCACCCGTATCAGTCCCTGGATCAGTACGCTGATACGGATTTCGACACAGATTAGTGTCAGAAGCGGTAAATGATGTATAAATTAAAATAACTATATACCGTTTTAACTAGCGGAGCGCGGGCGGGCACTCATTCCTCAGTTGGAATGAGTTGTAGCACCTCACAGCCCTGGAGTTCTAACCTGTACGACAATGAAAGCAAGAGTGAGTATTCAGGGTTGAATACTCAGCAAATCTCACAAATTCAATAATATAATTATAAATTAAAAGAATGTAAATGTTGGGCCTGGAGGGGCATTTCCTTCCAGCCAGTCCCGACATTAACCCCAGAACCCAGTCATCGGCACTCCTGCCGTCCGGGTTCCCCATGCAATAAAAATAAATCTAATCAGTGGGGGCTTTGACTAAGTGGACTCATTCCGGAGTCACGGCTATCCAGATAGATTTTTCACTCTGCAGAGGTCGTACTTATCTACCTCGCATTCGGTCAGTCCCGACCTTCGTCAAGGCCGGTACTGCCCTACGAGACTCGTACCCACCGGTGACCATCGCTGGTCAGCATTCCCTAGGTCCAGCCACAGGTAATACTGGGGGCTAAGCAGGGGCCACTAATCATCCGCCTCGCGGATGTCGACCCGGGTCTGTGAGCTCATTAATCAGGGCCCTCGGCCCTCAGGGTCTCCGACCCTGTATCCTAGTCGACCCGTGCCGTCCAGTCCCAGTCCTCTGCCTGGGGCTGTCTCCAGCATACCCGTTCCCGACTTGGTGCGTGCCCGACTCGGCACCAAGCGCTACCCAGTTCGCCGGTCGGCACTCTGCACCAATCATACAGCTCCTTGGGCTGGGTTACTAAGTTTCGCTGGTGGGGTGTGAATCAAGGCCTCACATAAATAGGCACTCCCGTAGGCTGTGCCTTTTTGCCATCCGGGGTTGTACTAGGCACTAGAAATACTCTCCCATGAACCGGTCCTTAGCTGAGATCAGAGCGGCTCTTAGGACAGAATCCCCTTCCTTGGGATCTTCCTTCTACTCCCAATCTTAAAGCATCCTATACTACAGCGGAGCTAGGCATCTACCCACGTGATGCCTCCTTATCGCTTATGCTGCAGGAATGGTAAACTTTAATTATTGGGTGATATTATTGGTGAGACTTGCCTTCATTGTCGGTCCTTAGACGTTCCGTACGCGGTCGTAAACTGTATGTTGACCGGGCGGGGCTTCGGGCCTTCTGGAGCTCTGGCGTCTCGTCGGGCCCGGTCATGCTATCGAATAATAAAACACATAAAATAACATCAATTTATCAATCAATGCCTATAGATTAGAAAGAGAAAGGGGAGATAGATACTTCGGGATGTACCTACGGATCCGGATGGATTTATTGACGGATTACCCATTCATTATTTAATAATAATTAATGGATAGGACGATGGGGCTTAGGAGGGGTTTAGCCGGTGGGGTGGCTTCTAAGTGTGGGAGAAAGGGCCGGGGATAATTATTCTGAGAATTATTGGATATCAAAATAATTCCTGAATAATTATATTAATTATTTAGAAATAGATTTCAAAATAGTTAAGGATATTGGATTGAATTTCTAATAATATTTCGGAAAATTATTAATTATTAATATAATTTTCCAGGAATATTATGGGCGGCATGATGGCTAGGGTTTGCTAATATCTGGGATTTTGGGTTGGGCAGCATAAGGGCTAGGTTTTACCTAGGGTTTTACTAATACTAGGCAATAGCCCGTGCGTTGCTACGGGCAAAAAAATTAAAAAATAATAATTATTCTAAAAGATGTGAAAAAAAGTAATATAGAGTAAGGGGTGTCTCACATGTGAAACATCTTGGACTTAGATTTGAGTATAATTCTTTTCTTTTGCTTCTCAGGTTAATGTAGCGACATTTTTTTACATCATAGAAAAGTCTAATGTTGAAATCATCGCCCTGTTCGTTTCGTTGGGTTGGGCTGGAAAGTCTGAGAGAAAAATAATCTGTTAGGTTGGTTCAAATAATCTGTTAGGTTGGTTCAATAATATTCTGCGAGGAGAATACTATCTAGAGACTATTTTAACATGTCGGCCTCGAAGAAGATGGACAATCAAACAATTATACTTTGTAAAGTAAACAGACATCCCTCAAAAAAAGATCAGATAAAAACACTATCACAATGTAATGGCCTGTGCGTTGGGATGGGCAGCAAAAATTATTAACCCAACAATCAACAAAGAACTCGCAATAAAATTTTAGCATTCTTGTTTGACCATTCGTCCATATGCATTTTACAATTTAGCCCAAACAAACTTGTAATACATAGCATTAAAGCTGGCTAATTGACGCAAGATAAACAAACTATACCCTCTGAACAGCACCTAATACTAAACCAGCATCACCGGTTGCAAGCCTACTTCTCCAACATATGATTTCACATTCATACTGAATTATCAGCAACACCAATGCCACAAGAAACACCTTCCCAAAAAGGGCTAAAAACACAGTGGCTCTTGGAAATCCAAAATATGCATAGTAACAATTTGGTGATGCCTGCATTCACAAGGGAAACCAATTAGTCTTCAAGGACATTCTTCACTGGGCAGATTCCAGAATGAAAAAAATATTCCGTATACTATATTAATTCTTGGTGAGTTGTGACTAAATTATTCTAGCTTAAACTTATAGGGTATGATTTGGATAAATCATAAATAAAACAGACACTACTTCATCACATGGACACTTTTATGGCTTTGTGGTGAAACTATCCTTAAGCTTGATGTCAGTTAGTTTCTAGCCCACCATTTTCAAGGAAAAGAGCAAGCAAAAAGAAAAAGGAATTTCAACCAGGCGAAGTCCATATCATTTTGTGCTTACCATCTATTTTTGTAGGGAAAATTAGATTCATAGCATCGAAAGATCCAGCTTTCAGAAAAATACCATCAAAAGATCCAACTTTAGATAAATAGCATTGAAAGATTGCCCCGTTATTGATTTGTAGCATGGCTGTGAACTTGCCGTTAAGTGCTAAGAAAAATATCCCTGAGACCATTTTCATCATCTCCCACAGTCCCACGGCATGTACATGCAGCTCTCAGCAGTACCAAAGCCACACTCGGCACCAACAATCTCCCTCACAGGCAAAATCGAGCATGCAGCAGCAGCAAAATCCAATATTCCTATCAACCTCCCTCTTACAATATTTCGTCAAAATCCTCGCTCTTACAATAGCAAAATCGACCCCTTTCTCTGCTTCCATTCTCCTTATGCGCAGCAGTAAAATCAATCTCCTTTCCCCTCTCATCGATCCCTCCGGGGCTCTGGGCAGGCGGTGCATGCAACCAGGAGCTGGCGGCCTCGGCGGCCGGCCGGTGGCTCAACAAGGAAGGGACGCAGCAGCCTCGGCGGCGGCGTCAGCAAGCACATCGAGGCTACAGGCCCGTGTCAGGACAGTGGACACGGCCGGGCAGCCGGGCTGCTACTTGGCTGGAGCAGGAGGACCGCGGCCACGCAAAGACCACCAGCGAATTTGCAGGGTTCGTTCCTCTCTCTGCTGGACGCGCTGTTGAGCTGCACACCTCCAACTCGTCCTGCGGAGCCTGCTGAAGGTTAGGGATGACAAGTAGGGCCCTAAGTGTCATGGGGAGAGGGAAGTGGCAGGTGAAGCCTGAAGCTCCCGTTGTTAAACGTCCAGTTCACAGAGATGGTACAAATCCATAACGGACAACCTTTCAATGCTATTTTTCTAAAGTTAAATCTTTTGATGGCATTTTTCTAAAGTCTGAATCTTAATTTTCCCTTTTCTTAAACAACTATATTCACACCTTAAATGTTGATAAGATCAAAGTAGGAAAAAGGTTATCTTACCAGGCCTATAGAGCGTCAAAGAAGAATATCAATATCACTTGAAATAAAATAATGGTACTCAAAATATTCGTATCTTCTGCTAATGATGGAAGTCATTGCAACCTCATTGTATCTGACATTACTGACAGTTCCATCATATGCACCGCTTGATCAAAAAGCCAAATTGTCGGGTGAAGGTTAGCCTTATGCACAATTCCCCTCACCAGTGTCTTAGAGTGATATGAGAATGAGATAATCACACTTTAAATTAGATCTTACATTTGCCAAGTATGGGATGCAATGACATGTTCCTTTTGTGTAGATAAAGGTACCGTATATTTTTTAATGACTATTGCAACAGAGTGCAACGCCAGTTGGCTAACTGAAAACATTATGAACATGAATTAAGCAACCATGGCTGGCAGCAGCAAATTTTACGTCAGCACCAATTTCATAACCTCTTTTGAATAAAGCTCCCACCACATACAGATGTTTTAGTGCTTAGTGAAAGAGATTATCTACCAAATATATACCATTCAAAATTTGGAAGCCAACTTCACAAATAGAACAGATGACCACTTTTCCCCAGAAACAGAGCAAGGTGGACACCAAGATTTTTCTATCCATATGTTTTCTTTTTGCCTTACTGCAGAATACAGAGACATAGTTGTGACATTGCAGGCAGAGATGGCATCCAAATTGAATATCCTACTAATAAAAGGGTTACTAAAATTACCTTTTGCCTATGCTCGCTCAGCGAGGAGAGTCGCGGCTCCAACGGTCCTCGCATGGGGCGATCAGAGCCTCCGATGAACCGCGCTTGAAGCAGAGTCCCCGGCGACATGTGGGCAGCGTTTTCGATGATCTGCTTGGTACGACTCCATCAGGCAGCAAGACGGGCTGTGGCCCTGGGCGGCCGATGTGGTAGGGTGTGCTGTGGCCTGTGGCCCCAAGCGGCGAGGCGCACATCACCGGCGGCGGCGACCAGCTTGGCCGCGGGGCAGCGGCGGTCGAGCGGGCCGCGAGATCTTGGCTGGGTGGCGCCACCTCGCTCCCTCCGCCTGCCGACTCGTCCCTCCCCGTGCGGAGCAGGGTGGACACGACAGCACAGCTCCACCGCGCGGAGTAGGGGCGGCGCGGATCGACGGCGGGCTACGCGGATCGATGGCAAGCGGCGGCAGCTCCGACGGCGCGAATCGACGACGAGCGGGGCAGCGGGGTGGAGAAGGATGGGCTCGTCGCCGCGGCGGATGGAGTTGTACTCCTATGGCCGCCACCTCCACTTCCCACTTCCGCGCACGAGGTTCCCAGCGAAAGTGTCACCGAGTTTCCGATCCGGCCGCAGGAGAGGATGCTGCCCCGAGCTCGCCGCGCTATGCCGTGATCCAGACGGCTCCGGCAGGCGGCAGTGGCGGCGGCCGGGCAGGCGGACGACAAGCGAGGCTCTACCAAGTGCGGACATGTGACAGCCAGGCGTGGGCGGCGCGGCTCCCCTAACGGCGAGCGTCTGGCGGAGGCGGAGCGGCTTGCGTTCGGAGGACTGAAGGGGCGAGCGCAGCGCGGAGGGAAGGAGTGTGGCCCCACCTGTCGGCGCGTGCGTCCGTGGTTCTGCCGGCAGACCCAGGGGTGGACGCTGACAAGCGGTTCTTATTAGTGGTAGAGACTAGGGATTTTTGGTCGGGCAGTATAACTGCGGGGTTTTATTTGGCGGCACAACGGCTAACAACGGCTATATGGGGCTAGGGTTTAATAGCCGGTGCTTTTGGTTGGGCGGCATAACGGCTATGCCGGGCTAGGGTTTAGTAACCGGGGCTTCTGGTTGGGCGGCATAACGGCTGTACCGGGGAATATCTAGGGTTTGGATTTGGACAGCGCAACTGCTAGGTGGGCTAGGATCAGGGTTTCGGTCGAGCATTATAACGGCTAGGGTGGACTGGGCTAGAAACTCGGAAATCGGGCAGCATCCCGGCTAGGGTTGCGAAACGGCGAGCTGCGATGGGGTTTAGCGGCGGGGTCGGGCATTGTGCGGCCAGCCGAACTGGCATCGTCCACAATGCTGGGCGAAACGGCTAAAGCTACGCCGCTAGTTAGACTGTTCCGGGCGTACCCGAGAGCAGAGCAGAGCAGAGCAGCAGTTGGCGCACCTTTTTCCTACGTGTACGTGGGCAGTGTGGTATGACTAAAGCTACGCCGCTGGTTAGACTGTTCCGGGCGTACCCGAGAGCAGAGCAGAGCAGCAGTTGGCGCACCTTTTCCTACGTGTACGTGGGCAGCGCTTCCGCAGACGAAGCTCCTGTGCGTGTGTACTGAGGGAGCTGGAGCTCTTGTGTTGGGAGCTAGAGCTCTGGGTGTGTGTGCGTTTGTGCGGTGCTGTGTATGCAGGGATTTAGACGAAGGCCTGCATGGCCTTTTATAGGCGCTCGCAGGGGCTCGCGCAGGCGCTGCGTACTTCCTACGCGAAGCGGAGCGGGGCGTCGTTTCGGCCAGCGGCAGGGGCGAGCGTGCTTGAGGCATGCAGGCAGGGGTGGCGTGGCATTAACGAGAGGGTGGCCAGGGCGATGTGCAGCAGGAAAACGGGGAGGGCTACATCGGAACGGCTGCGGCGCGCGGCCAGTGGCAGGCGGAGCGGGCGTGGCGTCAGCGAGATGAGGCGACGCTGGGCTCGGCCGGTTCCTGGGCTGGCCACGTGCGGACATCAGGAGGGCAGAGGGGGAGGCTCGTTTGGAGGTGGCAGCGTCAGCATGAAGGCTGGCGGCAGGCGCGCATGGTGCAGGCGGCGGCACGGCCGGCCAGTGACCAGGCGCCGGCGTTCGTGCAAGGGAAGGGAAAAACGGAACGCTGAGGACGGCACGGTCGTGATGGTGTACTCCGGAGGAGAAGGTGTCTAGCTCGTCGGCCAGCCGGCGGCGGCAGCAGACGCTGGCGGCGGTGCTGCCAGTAGCGGCGGCGGCGTGCTAGCAGGCGTAGCGGCGCTAGGGTAGGGAGAGGCGCGCGCATGGGCCATCATGGGCCGCGCGGCCTGGCGAGCGGGAGCCGCGGCCTGCTGCGCGCGCGGGCTGGGAGGAGGGACGCGGGCGTGCTGTGCCGCGCGAGCCTCCAGCCGAGCTGGGCCGCGTGTGTGGGCTGAGGGGGCGCGGGCTGGCTGGGCCGCGGGAAGGAAAGGAGGAGGCTGGGCCGTTGCGGCCTGCTGCGCGCGCGGGCTGGGAGGAGGCGTGCGCGTGCGGGCCGGTGGCGCGGCCTGCTGCTGCTGGGCCGGAAGGAGAGGAGGGAGGGGAGGGCTGGCTGGGCCGCATGTCCGTGGGAGGGGTGCGAGCCGGGCCGCGTCATGGCGGTGGGCTGCGGCTGGTGACCGAGTTGGGCCATAGGCCGGAGTGGGGAGGAGGGGAGTCCAGGGTTAGGAAATGGACTTTAAAGATGGGCTGGAATAGCTGACGGGCTAGAAAGGAGATTGTGGTCCGTTAAGAAATAGGGAGGTTTCCTACTTGTTTGTATGGGGTTTTGGGCCTAAATTTCAATGAGATTTGAAATTTAAACAGGGTTTTTAGATGAGGCTTGAAGAAGATAGTTCTAGAGTATTTTTGGAGAGATTTGATATCTAGAATTCAATATTCAATTTAGATTTGAATATTAAACTAAAGATTGGAAGGAGAGATCTAGAGGAATTTCTATCTCTTAGAATCTAGAGGTTAGAGAGGGTTTCTAAAGCATTCAATATGCAACACTCATGTCAAGGTTAAATGCATGATTTAATTTATAAAATAGATTGTGAATATTTGGAGAGAATTAATTATATTTAATTATAGAAAATATGTATTTAAAATGCTTTTAAGATACAGGGTGTCACAGTGATCAACTCCATACTTGATCTTTGTAGCCATTTTGTTGCACACATGAGACAATACACAATTCATACCCAATCCATTGTTTGGCTATTGGGTTTGGGTTTGAAGTGGGTCCACTTGGTAAAAAATAAAATACATCCACCGGCATCATTCTTATCCCCAAGCTCTGCTCATCGCCGAGCTTCCTGTCAATGAAGCTGCTCTCCGGGATAGACTAATTTGCGGTCGCCTGCAGGGGGGCGCCGTGCGCTCGCGCAAGCCGACAAAACCGGCGCCCCCTCTTCATGGCACCAACGCAGCGCGCACAGCCCCCCGCACGTAGCGCGGGCCCGACAACCATAGGTGGGGTCCACTCTCGGAAAAACAATTTCAGAGAAAAGTTTCGCGAAAAAACATTTTCAGAGAAAAAGTTTTGCAAAAAACATTTTCAGAGAAAAAGTTTCGCGAAAAAACATTTTCAGAAAAAAGTTTTGCAAAAACCATTTTCAGAGAAAAAGTTTTGCAAAAAAATTTCAAAAAAAAGATTTCAGGAAAAAAAGATTTCCATAAAAATATTTTTAGAAAAAAATTGCAAAAAAGAAAAGATTTTCATAAAAAAATTTGCATGAAAAGTTTTGAAAAAAATCGGAAAAAGTTTTGTAAAAAAAGTTTTTAAAAAAATTGCAAAAAAAAGAAAAAAAACACTTACCTCTCGCGGCGCGGCGCCGCTCAGCTCGCCGGGGAGGTCTGGCCAACGCCGCCGTCGCCGTTCGGCTCGCCAGGGGGTCTGGCCAGCGTCGCCGCGCCTTGCGCCCTCCCCGGTCGCCGCCGCCGCTCGGCTCGTCGGGGACCGCCGCTCCCTGGAGCATCCTCGTCGGGCTCGTCGCCGTGCTCGCCAGGCGTCGAGGGCCACCTCCCGGCAGCGAGGCACGCGGGGGCGCGCAGATCTCTGGCGAGGCACACGGGGGCCGGGCGCGCGGGACCGCAGGTCTCCTGGTGCGGCATGCGCGGGGCTGGCGGCGGGTTTGGCTCGCCGGGGAGGTCAGCGCCGCCGCCGCTACCACGCTCGCCCAGCGCCCCGCCGCTGCTCGGCCAGCGCCGCCGCTGCTCGCCCTCGCTGGTCTGGATCCTGCAGAAGCAGGAATGGGAAAGAGAAAATGAGGAACGGTCCCCGCCCCGAGCGAAAGAAGCGTGGAGATTGGAGGGGCACGCGGCGAGATGGCGGGCCCACACACGTGGGGTGCATGTTGACCGCAAAGCGCCGAGCGCGAGTCCCGTTCCGTGCGGCCGGACGCTGATTTGGGATTGCGCTGCTCTCCCGAGGACCCCGCCTCTATTTGTCTCCAAACATCAAACCAGGCCCAAGCTCCAACTAAATCGATCAAGCAGCAGCAGCTTCCCCCCGCACAGTGAATCATACAGGCGAGCAGCATCTCCGACCTCCGGACATCTTTCCGATCTATTCATATATGCTCTGCTCCTACAAGGTACAAGCATATCAATCGATTTCTCCCTACTGACCTCAGCACCACGAATCGAGTTCCCCAAACGTCACCTCACTTCTTCTCGAACTCTCGCTCGTCCCCTCGATCTCTCGTCTTTCCTCTCAAGATCTCCTCTCTCTCTCTATCTCAGCGATGCGCGAGCGGCCTGCGGGAGTGCTTCTGCTGCTGTGCGAGGCGAGCACAGCGGGAGCGCCGACACGAGCCGAGCTGCAGGCGTCAGGCGCGCAGGGCATCGGGCGCAGGCGAGCACAACCGGAGCACTGGCTCGAGTTTGCATCTTTGTTATTCGATTCGGCCTTCGTGATTGTGGATTTGGCTTGTTGGAACTCGATTTGAGTTTTTTTCCCTCTTATTCGACCTTGTTGGAGCTCGATTTGGTTTATTTCTTCTTCGATTCGACCTGGTGGAGCCTCCTCTCTCTCACGGTGGCTGTTGCTCCCTCCATTCTTAAGTGGCAGCGAGCTCGATTTGGGAAGGGGTTCTGGCGCGAACCGAGGACGGCAAATTTATCCTTCCCGCGCGCACAAGGGATCCCTGCCGGCGGCGTCTTCCCGCAGCGGCTTGGTACAGCGAGCGCCGAGTCGTTGCTGGGGCTTGGAGCACGAGCCAAGCCTGTAGACGAGGGAGACGACGACGCTGCGGGATGTCCGGTCACGGAGGTGGCAAATTGAAAAAAAGACTATGCATGTCTACGGCAATCAACGACCCGTTATATTTGCCCTAATAATTAATTTAGCGTCACCGCCAGTTGGATCGAACCAATTGAGACAGCGCTGATAGCAGGGTGATAGATTAAAGACTACAAGCTGATGACTAGTTGAGCGATCGCCGAGAAAATAACAATTAATCTGGCATCATCGCCAGACAGATCAGGCCTAACCGAGACAGCGCTGATAGCATGTATGACGATAGACTTAAATGTTAACGAACAAGATCTTCTGACGTGTATTGTTAGGAGTAGTTCAAAGATAGCTATAGAATACTTGACTAAGAGATAGAGTTGTACATCAACTTGTGACTCAAGTTATTGTAACAAACTCCATTATCTGTACACGCCACGCTAGGGGCTCTTCCTAGCTATATAAACATGCAACCGTGGGTGCCTAGGGCTTACCCCACGTTAAGCCCAAAACCTTACATTAAAAGCTACAAGCGGATGAATCTAGATGCGATAAGATAAAAAGCATGGCAAGAGCTCGATAAAGGCCAGGAATAAAAAAAACTACCGGCTAATGAAACACACTCAATTGAATTCATATTAATATTGCAATCGAAGCAACGCAACAGTCTCATCATAAATGGGCTGACTGCCACTCCTTATTCCGGATTGTCAGGATTTGCTGGTCAAATTCCAGTGTCAACAGTCACATTCATAAATGGGCGGTTCATCTCGACCACAAAAAGCTAGAATTTACAAATTTTCAGTACAACTAGTATTTTGTCACGACTTTAAAGGTTGCCCAACAATTGCCCTAAAAAAAGTTTGCCCAACAATATCCACCTCAATTATTTTTGTGAGAAAAAAAATAACATCATCAGATGACTTGAGTGGCAGTCCTGCTTATGGCATGCTCGATTGCTAGTTCAATTCAAATTATTACACATGGAGAGATTTTTAAGAAGTCTCGTTACAAAGATGCCAAGTCCTATATTATCTTTGCTTTCCAGTCCAGGGCAAGGCAAGTAGCGTCTCTGCTCTGGGGTCCTAAACAATTGTCTCAAAATTTTTCTGCTGCTTGCGTGTCAGGACTATATATATCTGAAGACTAGAGAGCTTGAGTGTTCATGTGTTCCATCGAACAATTGGAGTTTGGCTGAGGTAGAGCAAATGGGGTCTAGTACCACCAAGCAGACAAATAGCAACAGCAAAGATGAGAAGGAGAGGAAGTATATGAAAGAGCTTGCCAAGCACATCCTGCTGCTGGCAACGTTGGTGGCTACGGTGACCTATGCCGCTGGGTTCAGCCCGCCTGGGGGTGTCTGGGAGTACAACACCGGCCACCTCCCCGGAGAGCCAATCATCAGGTCCACCGAGTACGTGCGCGCGGTACCTGATGTTCTTCTACTGCAACGCCACTTCATTCGGTTCTTCGATCATGGTCCTCGTCCTCGTCCTACTCCTCTGCTTTGCCCGGCGCCAAGATGACCTCAAGATCATTGTCATCCCGCTGGTGCTGGTCACGCTAGTTAGCCTGCTGAGCCTCATCGGGGCATACGCTGCCGGGACTTTCCAGGACACCTTCACCACCATCTACACCTCGCTTCTGGTTGCCGCTGTCTTCATCTACGTTGCGATTTAGTGGGTGCTGGCCTCCTTCCAAGACAAGTCCATGGCGAGATCTGACAGAGTACGGCTCCGCGAGGTGCTGATGCTGCTAGCGACTTTCGCTCTGACCGTCACATACATGGGAGGGCTGACCACGCCGGGTGGCTTCTGGAACAGCACCGAGGATGGCAACCGCCCAGGAGACCCCATTCTCAAGGGTTGGCGCCTGACCGCGTTCTTCGTCTGCAACACCACGGCATTCGTGGCGTCACTGCTCATAGTCATCGTCCTGCTGATCAGGAGGATTTGCCGGTCAATACAGGCTGCCTTAGGGGCCAGCATCATTATGTTCTTGGGCCTCCTTGGCTCGTATTTGGCAGGTAGCTGCAGGGAGACCAAGGCATACCGTGTATTTTGGCAGCCTGATAGGTGCGATCCTGGTGTACTCCATCTTATTCTGGGTTGTTTTGATCTGGGCATCGAATAAGAATATCGGTTGAAGACTTCAAGACTTGCACAATGATGTTTCAAGGTTCTACAATGAAGCAATGCAAATTCAAGATGCTAGGTAATGCGGCCTTTATTTTTCTTCCTCTGCTACAAGCCATTATTCAGCCTCCCTTCATATTTTAATTTGCAATTGAGCATTGTTTCTATGCAATTATTAGGGCGGAGAGGAAGGAGCGGGCTTATTCCAGTTATATTCAGTTCCTGGCCACTCTTGCGTTAACCATAACTTTCCAGGCGGGGTTGCATCCGCCGGGAGGGCTATGGCAGGATAACGCAGATGGACACATGGCCGGCGACCCGATACTCCGAACAACGAACCATAGGAGGTATAACGCCTTCTTCTACTGCAACTCAGTCGCTTTTGCGGCCTCCTTGGTTTGTATGATCCTGGTCCAGATAAGGCCATTGCTCACATGGGCAGAGCTAATACAGGTGCACCTGTATGCACGTGCATACCCAACTTTTTCTAAAAAAATGAAATATACATCACACTTATACACATATACGTCGGATGGTGGGCTGAAATCTTTTTTTTTTTTTTGTTGCAAACAGCTCACTGCAGCAGCCTTCTTTCTTTCTGCTGCCGTTCACGATCCCCCTGCAAACAGCCCACTGCAACAGCCCACTGCGAATACCCATCAACAACAAATCCACCGATCCCCCTAGCCCCTTCTTCTTTCTGCTGCCGTTCACGCTCGAGACAGCGCTCGACCTCGACTCGACTCGACTCGCAAGTCCCCAAATCGCGAAATCGAAATCCCCAACCCTAAGCGGCGGCGGCGACGGCGCAGCGGGCGGCCGGCTCCACTCGACCGCGCCTCCTTCACGCTCCAACTCCGAGTCCGAGCTCCCCAACGCCTGCCGCCTCCCGTCCGCGTCCGGGTCTGGCATCCGCCGCTCCGTGGGCTCGCCGGCTCGGCCGGTCGCCGGCGCCCGGCGGCGGCTCAGGGAGGCTGCACCACGCCACCACCAGCGATTCAACCATTCTGGCACCCAATCCGTGAATCCAAGCCAGCCACCAACGGGCGGTGAGGTGAGGACTGGACATCCATCTGCAATTCTGCAGGGTAGAATTGATGTTCTGTTCTTGAGTGAAATTAAAATCATAGTGGCATAGTGTACCAGTGTATAATTGTTAGATTGTATGTCCTCTTTGTAGATCGTAGAGTTCCAAAATGAAGAAGAAAACGGTAACGGTTGATTTGAAGACTTTGTGGGATAGACATTCGAAGTCAAGGAAGGTAGGCTCGGGTTCTGCATCAACGCCGCAGCCGGTTACCATTGAGAGTGAAGCTGTTCCAGTTTCAGATGTCCCCTCTGTTTAGCCGATCACAGTTGAGCGAGTCAAGTTCAGATTCAGCAGCCTGAGGTAGCTGACATTGATGTAGAAAGAGATGTGACACCAGAGGTAGGTAGCAATGATCCTGACATAGCAAGCACAGCAGCAGCAGTGACAGAGCATGAGCAACAACAACCCGAACCATCTACTTGGTCTCCTATCAGAGATGCTGATGATTCAGAGGCAGAGTATGAATCAAGTGAGGAAGCTATTTATGACGTTGATTTACTTCCTCATGATCCGGGAAGAAGGATTCCAATCAAAGGATATGATGTCAATGAAAGGAATTCTGTGATAAGGGGATACATTGCATTGGGGCCATGTCAACCAAGCAGACACAAATTCCCTGGTAGGAAAATTGGAAAGAAGACTCGGCACTTGAAATCAAGTTGGTTTGCTAAATTTAAATGGCTTGAATATAGTGTGGAAAGGGATGCTGCATTCTGTTTTGTTTGCTACCTATTCAAGCATAAGATAAATTCTTCCGGTGGAGATGCTTTTGTGAATTTGGGATTTAGGAATTGGCACCTGAAAAGTAGAATTGCAAGACATGTTGGTAGTATGACTAGTTTTCACAATATGGCACAAGATAAATACAATCACTTCGTTACTCCTAAAGCAAATATTGTTGAGAACTTTGCTGCCACCACTGAAGAAGATAAAGCACGGTATATATCTCATTTAACCTATTCAATAAAGTGCATGAAGTTTCTTTTGAGGCAAGGTTTGGCTGCCCGTGGACATGATGAAAGTGAAAAATCAATTAATAAAGGAAATTTCCTTGAGCTCTTAAGTACTCTAGCAGAAAACTTTGAATAAGTTGGAAAGGTGGTTCTGAAAAATGCTCCAAAGAATTGTAAATTGACTGCTCCAGAAATACAAAGACAGATTGCTAACTGTTGTGCCAAAGAAACTACCAAGCTTATTATAGAAGATATTGGTGATGAATATTTTGCAATACTTGCCGATGAATCTAGTGATGTGTACCAAAAAGAACAGATGGCTCTTTGTTTGAGATATGTTGACAAAAAGGGAAGGGTAGTTGAGAGATTTCTTGGTGTTGTCCATGTTAAAAATACTACTTCCTTAACACTTAAAGCTGCAATTGAATCATTGCTTATGGACCATTCCTTGAGCTTGTCTAAGGTCTGTGGGCAAAGCTACGATGGGGCTAGTAACATGAAGGGTCGTGCTAATGGACTTAAGAAATTAATTATGGAAGAGTGCCCTTCTGCCCATTATGTGCATTGTTTTGCACATCAACTACAATTAACACTTGTGGCTGTTGCTAAGGAAAACCCAGATTGTGTTTGGTTGTTTGAGCAGCTTAGATTTTGCTAAATATTCTTGGAAATTCCTGTAAGAAGATACAAATGCTTCGAATTGCACAAGCTGAAAGAATTATAGAGGAAATAGAATTGGGTGACATTGCAACTGGAAAGGGTCTGAATCAAGAAATGGTTTGGGCAGGCCGGCAGACACTCGTTGGGGTTCTCATTATAAAACTGTAATGCATATTTTATCTTTATATCCTTCGATTCGGAAAGTTCTCATAAAGATTGGTGATGATCGCTCTCTACGTGCTGAAAGTGTAAATGCCCAAACAATGCTGACAGTATTCCGATCATATGAGTTTGTTTTCATGGCACACTTGTTGCAAACAATACTTGGGTTCACAGCTGATTTGAACCATGCTTTGCAGAAGAAGGATCAAGATATTGTTAATGCTGTAGAACTCATTTTCTTGACAAAGTTTCAGTTGCAGGCATTGCGGGAGGATGCTGGTTGGGATGATTTTGTTCAAGAAGTGAACTCTTTTTGTGTCAAGCACAAAATCAAAATTCCAGATATGGACTCTTTCTACCAGCCAGTTGGAAGAGACAGGCGATTCTTTATCAAAATCAAGAATATTCATCGCTTCCATGTTGAAATGTTCTTAAGTGTTATTGATAGACAACTACAAGAGCTTAATGAAAGGTTTGATGAGGTAAACACGGATTTGCTCCTTTGTATGGCTGCATTCAATCCTACAGATAACTTTGCTAATTGGGATAAGGACAAGTTGGTTAAGCTTGCTGGGTTTTATCCTAATGATTTCTCATGTTCAGAGATCAATCATCTTCCATCTGCACTTAAATTATTCCTTACTGATGTGGGTAGAGATGAAAGGTTTAGAAAAGTGAAAAGCCTTGCTGAGCTTTCTGTTATGATTGTTAAAGCAAAGTTGCACACTAGACATGATGTTGTTTACAGGCTTCTCAAATTGGTGCTAGTACTTCCTGTAGCAACCGCTAGTGATGAGAGAATATTTTCCGCCATGAATTATGTGAAGAATAAGCTGAGAAATAAGATGGGGGATCAATACTTGAATGATTGTTTGGTCACATTTATTGAGAGGGAGTTCTTTTTGCTGATGAAGGAAAGTGATATCATCAACTGCTTCCAAGCTACGAAGGAACGCAAAGTTAAAACTGCTGTTCCAAGCCATGAAAGAATAGGAACTGAAAGTTAGAGCTTGTATCTTTATTTTGTAACTTTCATTTGTTTCATGGATATTTTAGAGTTGAAGAACTTGTATCTTTACTTTTTTATAATTAGCATTGGCGTATCGTTCAACTTTCACTGTTCAACTTTGACTTTTTTTTGTTATGAGATGTGCATACCCAACTATAGAATCCTGGCTCTGCCACTTATTGCTCAAGCACCGCGCGCTGGAACAGGCCATGATACTGGACCTGCTTGGCCTTGTTGGAGCATATGGCATTGGGAGCTGTCGGGAGCAAACAACCACCGTTTACACTATGGGCATTGGCGGGGCAGCTCTGGTCTTTGTGGTCCTCCACGTTGTCTTGGTGGACGGCACAAACAACAATGGCCAGGGACAGGATGAGGAAGATCAGTCTCTGAATAGCATGGGCTATGCGCTGTTCCTCTTCGCAATCTTTGTAGCGACAATTTCTTACCAGCCCGGGTTGACCCCTCCGGGTGGGTTTCTACTCAAGCCGGACGGGTCTGGGCATCACGCAGGCGATCCGGTTCTATTGCACAACTATCCGCGCCGCTATCAGGTCTTCTTCTACTGCAACTCCACGAGCTTCATGGTATCCATTGCCGTCATCATTCTCCTTGTCAACGATAACCTATACAGGCCAGCCATGAGGACCCATGCGTTATCTATCTGCAGCTTGGTGAGCTTCTTCTGTCTCATGGCTGCCTTTGCTGCTGTGACCACCCAGCACCTGAAAACATCCATCTACACCTTGGTGTTGCTGGCAGTGGTCTTGTTTGTTGCAGTCCTGCTGCTCCTGATATCTTTCCTGAGGTCAGTAATATTTCCAGTGCCATCCTCATCGACACCGGCTATCATAGCAGATGATGTGTCATGCCAAACCACTGATCCCATTCCCATTACCACCACCTTAGATGGCCAAGCAGCAGCAGATGATGCAGACCCATCCATTGATCACACTCCCATCATGACCTCTGAAGAAAATAACCAAGCGGCTCCAGATGATATGGGTTCATCCATAGTTCCTGTTCCCAGCACATTGAGCTCAGAAGAAAATCACCAAGCAGTGGCAAATGATGCAGACGAACTTATTGAGCTCATTCCCATCACTGATGAAGAAAATAATGATGACTGGATAACAAAACAACATGAAAGGAGAACACATGCAGACCAGATATACATGATGACGACCGGGATCCTGGTGGCGAGTGTCACTTACCAGTCCGGCCAAGATCCGCCGAGCGGATCTTGGCAGGGCAGAAACTGTCAGTCGGATCACCTCTGGCCAAGATCAAGCAGCGAGCAGAAACGCGAGATGGATGAACTCTGGTGGTTTTGGTGTCGCAAATGACAGTGACATTTTCTGTTGTCTTTGACCTTTATTTATATCAGTGCTTATACGAATGAGAGAAAGGTAAGGCAGAGCTCGGTCAACCTCCCTGCATGCGCGCGCCATGAACTGCTGGCTGCATGTGCCATCCCACACGCGAGTTCGTGCCGCGCGACCCGGACACACTACGCACCACGACGCACGCGCCGGCGAGATTACAGGACGCGCTCAGCTCCCAGATAAGCCGGATCGCCGAGCCCTTTGTGAAAACAAACTAACTGTCTAACAAACTAACAGAAACAAAACTGAACTCAAGTTTAAAAGCTAACATTTCACCCCCTAAACTTGAAGTTTCTTGACGATCCTGGCAACACCCAGCTGAACGCGTAGCTCACAGAACTTGTCGCGCCCAAGCGGCTTTGTCAGAATGTCGGCCAGCTGCTCCTTAGTTCGAACATGTTCAACATCCATTCTTCCAACACCAATGCAATCACGGATGAAATGGAAACGGACATCTATATGCTTACTCCTCTCATGGAAGACAGGGTTCTTACTGAGTGCAATTGCTGATTGGCTGTCCATCTTTAGCATGAACTTCTTGTGCTCCTCGCTCTTCAATTCAGAAAGGAGCTATGACAGCCACAGTCCTTGACACACAGTTGTTGCCCCTGCAATATATTCAGCTTCACAAGAGGACAATGCTACTACCTTCTGCTTCTGTGACTGCCAGCTGACTGCACATCCACCGAAGAAGAACAGGACTCTGGTGGTGCTTTTCCTTGTATCAATGTCACCACCCATGTCTGCATCGCTGAAGCCAAGCAGAGCTGCTTCTCCTCCAGTCCTCTTGTAGTGATAGCCGTAGTCAATGGTTCCTGCAACATAACGGAGGATTCGTTTCACCGCCGCCAGATGCTCAGTGGTTGGCTCCTCCATGAACCTGCTGACATACCCCACGGCGAAAGCTATATCAGGCCGTGTATGAACCAGATACCGCAGGGAGCCGAAGATCCTGCAATACTCCGTGGCGTCGACCGGTGACGTCGTGCTGATCTTGCTCAGCTTCAATTTTGTCTCCATGGGTGTGTGGCTAGGGTTGCAATCGCCCATGCCGGCCTTGTCGAGCACCTTGCGTGCATATGCTGTCTGGGAGAGACAGATTTCGTCGCTCCTCTGGTTCACCTCAATTCCCAGATAGAAACTGAGCAACCCAAGATCACTCATTTCAAACTGGGTCTTCATCTCACACTTGAAGGAGTCGATCACGACGTCATCATTTCCGGTGATGATGAGATCGTCGACGTACTCCCCCACGAGCAGGCGAGAAGCGCCGTGGCCGCGGATGTACTCGGCGTGCTCGGAGGCGCTGTGAGTGAAGCCGAGGACGCGCAGGGTCTGATCAAGCTTGGCGTTCCAGGCGCGTGGCGACTGGCGGAGCCCGTAGAGCGCCTTGGAGAGCCGCAACACCTTGTCTTCTTGCCCTGCAGCAACGAACCCCGGGGGCTGGCGCACGTACACCTCTTCCTTCAGCTCTCCATTGAGAAAAGCGAACTTGACGTCCATGTGGTGTACCGGCCATCCTTCCTGGGCGGCAAGCGCCAGCAGCAGGCGGACAGATTCGATCCGTGCCACGGGAGCGAACACTTCCTCGAAGTCCACCCCCTGCTGCTGGACGTATCCCTTGGTGACGAGTCTTGCTTTGTGCTTGATCACCTCCCCACGCTGTTTTTCTTGATCTTGAAGACCCACTTGAGCCCGATCGGCCGGTGGCCCGCCGGCAGCGTCTGCAGATGCCAGGTGCCATTGGCCTCGATGGAGCTCATCTCTTCTAGCATGGCCTGGCGCCAAGGCTCATGTTGTTCTACTTCTGCAAAGGTCACTGGTTCCTCCCCGATCTGCAGGAACAACTCTGCTTCAAGGTTGCGGGGTGCATACCCGGGTGGCGTCGTCGGGCCGAGGACATTGTTCAGCATGCGGAACCGTGGCATCACGTCGTCGCTGTCCGAGTCGAGGAAGTCGAACGCGTCTGGCGACGGCGACACGAAGTCCGAGGAGAGCGCAGTGGCCGGGGCAGAGATGGCTGGTGCGCTGCCACCGGCGGGCGGCGAGCTTGGCATCCCCAGCACCTCGACCATGTCCTCCTTGGTGCTGTAGTCGATGATGAGGTCCGTCGCCCGCTCGAGCTTGTCGTCCTCGACCTTGCTCCAGTCCCAGCTAGCCTCCTCCTGGAACACAGCGTCACGCGACACGTGCACGCGCCGCGCCGCCGGGTCGTAGAAGCGCCAAGCCTTGGATCCTGGCTCATACCCGATGAAGACCATTGAGGAGCTCCTGTCCTCGAGCTTCTTGAGGTGTGGCCGTGCCGCCTTCACATGTGCGACGCACCCGAAGGTGTGCAGGTACTCGACGTCGGGCTTCCACCTGTACCAGGCCTCGAACGGGGTCTTCCCCGCCACAGTCTTGGTGGGCGCCCGGTTCAGGAGGAAGACGACCGTCGTGACAGCCTCCCCCCAGAACACGGCGGGTACCCCTCTAGCCTTGAGGAGACTTCTCGCCATGGTGACCACGGACTGGTTCCTCCTCTCCACCACGCCGTTCTGCTGCGGCGTGTAAGGTGCAGAGTGCTAGCGCTTGATGTCGTGCGTGGAGCAGTGTTCCTGGAATGCAATGGAGGTGAACTCACCCCCGTGGTCCGTGCGCAGAACTCGCAGACGCCGGGCCGTCTCCACCTCCACGCGCGCCTAGAAGTTCTTGACCGCCTCCAGTGCGCCACTCTTGTCCGCGAGCAGCGTCAACCACATGAAGCGGCTGTGATCATCGATGAGGAGAAGAAAGAAGGCCTTCCCTCCTGGCGTCGCCGGCGAAATCGGCCCGCAGAGGTCACCGTGGACCAAGTCGAGGATGCCGTCGGCCTGTCGCTTCGCCTGCGATGGGAAAGGCCTCCGCTTCAGCTTGGTGGCGATGCAGTCGGTGCAGAGCTGATGGACGTGCTCGACTGGCGGCAGACCGACCACCATCTTCTCCTTGCTGAGCTTCCACAGGGCGTCGAAGTGCAGGTGGCCGAACCGCTCGTGCCAGAGACATGGTCCGTCGTCGCGGCGAGCGGCCAGGCACAGCGGCCGGGCGATCTTCACACGCAGGGTGTAGAGGCGATTGGCAGAGCACCTCACCCTGGCGAGGAGGCGCTTCTTCTCATCGCGGATCTGCAGGACCCCGTCGTCGATGTTGACCTTGCACCCGTTCTCGTCGAGCTGGCTGAGGCTCACTATGTTGATGGTGAGCCTCGGGATGAAGTACACCCCTGTGATTGGGGTGTGTTCGCCGGTCTTGCCTTCGAGGATGACGGTGCCGGCGCCTTCAATCGGGACCACAGAGCTGCCACCGAACTTGACGATGCCGCGGATCTGCGTGTTGAGGCTGTGGAACACGGAGCGGCACCCGGACATGTGGTTGGTGGCGCCGCTGTCCAGGTGCCACACCATCTCGTCGTGGTCGTCTCCGCCGTCATCGAGCTGCGCTAAGACCTTGGCCTCGACGACATGGAGGGGACGGCGGTCTCCGGCGGCGTGTGGGGAGAAGCGCTGCTGCAAAGGATAAAAGTCAACGAGCCCCTCGCCATCAGCAAGGTGGGCTCGGTGTCCTCCTCCTCTGCCTGGGCCAGATGGGCCTCATCCCGCAGCCTGGACCTGCACTCCTTGGCCTAGTGGCCCTTTTTACCACACCTGCACTTCGTGGTTTTCTTGACCTGGGCCATACCTTTGCCGGTTGGTGGGCCGTTGCACGGGCCGCCGTTTCCACGGCCACACCCACGCAATCTGCCTCCGCGCCTGTCGCCGCCGCCGTCGGAGCCGCCCGAGCCGCTGGAGCTACCCCTTTCACCCGTTGCGGCGCCGATCTTGAGTTTGGCCTGCCACTACTCCTGAGTCAGAAGGAGCCGGCCCTGGTTGTCGACGACGGGTGGAGGTTTGCGGCGTTGCTCGACGGCGCGGAGGCGGCCGGCCACCTCCTCGACGGCCATGGTGGTGATGTCCATGCACGTCTCGATGGAGATGGCCACCTAGGCGAGGTGGTCAGGGGCAACCTGCAGCATCTTCCTTACGATTTCCAGATCAGTGACGTCATCGCCGAGGGTGCGCAGGTGGCTCGCCAGCCCGGTGATGCGGACGGTGAAATCTTCAGCCATCTCTCCTTCCTTCCATACCAACGCTACGAACTCGCGGCAGAGTTGCTGGGCGTTGGACTCTCGCACGTGTTCGTCGCCGATGCGGATCGTCTTCACTGCATCCCATGCTGCCTGCGCCGTCTTCTTGCTCCGCAGCGTGGGGAGCATCTCCGCTGGAACGGAGCGCAGCATGGCCGCCATCGCCAGCGACCTCCTCGTCGTCCTCCGGCTCGATGGCGTACCAGATGCCCGCCGCCTCCATGTTCACCTGCATCAGCTGCGCTCACTCCGGATAGTTGGAGAGGGTGAGAGTGGGGTACTGGACGCTCGCGCCGACCTCCTTGACGGTGCGCCGAATGACGACCTCAGCGGGTCGACGGCCGCGGCGTGGCGTGGGCGAGAGCGAGACGCGGCGGCGACGTGGCGGGGTGCACGAGACGCGCCCGTGGGGCTCTGTCCTCGCGGACATGATCAAGTCCCTTCACGAATAGCTCTGGTACCAAATGTCAGCCGGATCACCTCCGGCCAAGATCAAGCAGCGAGCAGAAACGCGAGATGGATGAACTCTGGTGGTTTTGGTGTCGCAAATGACAGCGACGTTTTCTGTTGTCTTTGACTTTATTTATATCAGTGCTTACACAAATGAGAGAAAGGTAAGGCAGAGCTCGATCAGCCTCCCTGCATGCGCGCGCCACGAACTGCTGGCTGCGTGTGCCATCCCACACGCGAGTTCGTGCCGCGCGACCCGGACACACTACTCACCACGACGCACGCGCCGGCGAGATTACAGGACGCGCTCAGCTCCCAGATAAGCCGGATCGCCGAGCCCTTTGTGAAAACAAACTAACTGTCTAACAAACTAACAGAAACAAAACTGAACTCAAGTTTAAAAGCTAACAGAAGCGATGGACACCAGGCCGGTGATCCGGTAATGCAGGATAACAGGGTGCAACGTTACCGTGCCTTCTTCTATAGCAACTCCACTTCGTTTGTGGCATCAATTTTCTCATGCTCCTGCTGCTGCCAATGTCGATGTCGTCCTCGATGCAAAAGAAGTCATTGTCCGTGACACTGAACACGTTGGTCATAGTGGTTTTTCTGGGACTCCTTGAAGCCTACGCAGCTGGCTCCAGCAGGGACGGGAAGACGTCTGCGCATGTTGTTGCAATAGTCTTCTCTGTGCTGGCTTATTTTAGTATCCATGTAGTGGTATCCCTTTTTCGGAGGAAGCGTGGAACCCCAAGATCCTGATGCTTCCCAATGGGCTGTTCGCATGTAGGACAAGCAATTTCCTAATTATCAAGAACAGGGAACTCCAATGTTGGTTCATTAGCATTGACTGTTTGCTGCAGCTTTTTTCATGTTGTACAACCAATCAAGATAAAAACCAGTTTATACTATTTTTTCTCCTAGTTGCTAAATGCTTCAAGTCCTCTCTTAGCTCTGTGCCAAGACTCTGATTTTTGTTATTTCTCTCTTTCTACATTTGTCCTGTCCATGATGTAATTGGATTATGTAAAATTCTAGTGTGTTGCAGCATATTGGGTGAGATTTTGTTTGTTTATACTATTGGGTGAGATAGATTACCTGGCTCTATGCATATTCCTAGTGCTTGTTCCAAAACGGAAATCAATATTTGCAGCAAAGTTGACTTGTTAAACAGACAAGTTGTTATTTAGTATTTACAACATTCTGTTGAACGCAGGGTTTACATCCCAATTCATTGCTCAGCTTTGACAACTGAAAACCAGTATAAGATTATGTGATGCACCTATTCCAGCTTCTGCTTCTATGTCGAGGCTGAGGTCGCTGAGCTTAACATCGATGACATCCTTCTACTCAAATACTCATTGCACCTCTACAATTTTTTATTTTAACAAGATTATTGTCACTAGAAACAAAAGTAGTAACAATCCAATTCTGCAGATCATGCATTATGTATACTATATTAATAATGCAGTTAAAACACAAATAAGGATAATAATTTATTGTGCCAGCTACAAAATCATTATACTATAGGAAAATTTGAGCCAAATGTGGCAACCTACAAGCAACTTTGTCAAACGAATGTTAAATTGTTGTCAGTGAGATGCCCGGATCAGAGAGTCGGTATTAGCAAAGATTGGAGGCATTATTATATATTTCAAGACTTTGATATAACAGAGAGAGGTCATCGCTACGCTACCTACTTATAGAATGTGATAGGATAACTACTATAGTTAGTTCTGGCTGAAGTCAAAAACTATGAACAACCATTTTTCAATTTGGTTTTGAAGATATCATCAGGGTGATGCCCGGACTAGGCTCAGTTTAGCATACGTAAGGAGTACAATGCTACGTCTATTCACGCTAACTATTTGGGGGCTTGTTTTCGTCAAATCAACTTACAGATTCACAATTGAGTTGTCGCCATGCTGTAGTAGGACTACCGGCTTGCCGCCGTGCCTGAGCCTGGAGGAGAAGGTGAGGAAGGTCATGTGGCGTGCGCCTCCGCCGGAGCTCCCCGGCGGCCGGCTAGCCGCTACCCTCCGCAGCAGGACGCCCACCTGCTGCTGCCTATGCCGGCCGGCTGCCAAGGTTTTGGAAGGAACGCCTAACTGTTGTGCTCGGAAGGAACGGCAAAAATGCCGAACGGCACGGTAGGCGGTAGCAGCAAAAAGGAGGGTTGTGGGCTAAGGGGCCAGATTGGGCCGCATTGCCATTGGGCCAGGAGCGTGGTTGGGCCTTTGTTTTGGGCTGAATTGCTTCAGTAGCATTTTGGGCTGAATTGCTCAGGCAGAGACGCAGAGTAATCACGCCACCACGGCAGCCACCGCCACAGCGATGGGGTCGCCGGCAATGGACCACATCATCTTCTCGGGTGTGATGATTGATGAACATGCATGCAAGATGCACATGCTTTATTGAGCCAAGGGTAACATGATACAGCAATGACATATTGACACGACACACGCAAGCTGGCAAGATAAATAAAGAATTAACAGGTTACAATGGGTATACAAGATGTCGCATCATATCTGAAAAGTGAGAACTGAGGAAACACCACATATGAAAATGGCGTGGTCACTTGACTTCTGAATGTGCCGCTCTCTTATAACTCGTTGTACTCGTCAACAACGACGCTGGGATGCCTTGCATTCTTGCTTGCTAATGCCTTGATCTCGGACACCTTCGCCCTGGCAACTTCAGTTGCCTGACTGCTAACTGTCACGAGCACCTGCCGGAGACTCGCAAGGTTTTCCAGGCCGTAGACGCTCTCAACGATTATGAATCTCAGCTCAAGGCTCTCAAGCTTTGGCATTGCTCCTTCCAGAAATCTCAGAGGTGGCAACACTGGTGCCGCAAAGCGCAGCAGTTTAAGCTTTTCAAATCCTGCTGCTACCACAAAGATCTCTCCTCCTGAATCCATTGCATTCTTGCGCAAAATCTGGAGAGCACTTGATTCCTTCTTTGCAGTATCCATGGTAAAAATCAGAGAGAACAGCTCAGGCAGCTCGCTGAGAACCATCAAAGTACTTTCTGTGAGTGAAGTTAAGGACAGGGTTAGCTTCTCAAGGTTGTGCAGACTGCTGATCCAGTCGGGCACTCTGGACAACATTCCGGTGAGCCCAAGGGTGTGCAGGTGCTCAGGTGGCGCTTGTGAAGCAATGAGGGAGATATCAAGAAATCCGGTGAAATCATCATCGATAGCAAGAAACTTGAGGGAGCAGCTGCTCAGGTGCTCAATGGCAGACAATAGTAGAATGTTATCCTTGTCAGTGAAGGATCGAAGTCTGTAAACAGTGAGCTTCTTCAGGTTCGTGAGGTTCTCCAAGGCACGCAGTCCCTTAGCCAAGCCTGTAGCCGCCTTGCATCTGGGAATGTTCTTAGCTTCTTCATTAGTGGATCCACCCCTGGCTTCACTAGCAGAGCTTCCACAGATCTCAACACCAGACAACGTTTGTAGAGCCATCATCTTTGTGATCCCTTCAGTTATTGTCAACCCCATCCTCTTGCTCTTGGTGCCAGCAAGTAGATGTGTCATATGCTGTAGCTTTTCAACTGATGGAGGCAATTGTAAGATTTTTGTATCCCTTATGTCAAGTACCTGAAGATATTCCAGCCTACCTATCTCTTTTGGGACTCTCTCAATATCTGTCCCTCGGAGGCTTAGGTACTTCAGCTGATGCATATCACATATCTTGTCGAGCTGATTCATGAAGGATAAATCCTTGCAACTTTCAAGATCCAGCACCTGCAGTATCTGAAACTTGGACAGGGTAGAATGAAATGATTTGAAACTCCCCAGTGCCGTTAGTGAACGGACATGCGACAACTTCATCCTCTCCACTGTTTCCTTCTCTTGCCGATCACTCTTTTGGATGGACAATCGACGAACCTTGTACGATGGAAATGGCGTATGCCAGTGGCCCCCAACAACTGTGATGAAATTCTCATCGCTTGACTTGACGACAATGTATTCAAGGACCATGTCATGGACCTGGCAGCTCTTCACCTTGCCGTTGCTACTGCTGTTGACCGCCCGGATTAGATTCCTGCTGATGAGTTCATTGAAGCACTCTTCAGCGACCTCCTCAACCGTCTTCCCGTGCTTTTCAGTGATGAACCCTTCGGCAGTCCATCTTCTGATCAAGCGCTTCCTACTGATAAAACAACCCTTGGGAAACATGCTCAGGTACAAAAGGCAGGTCTTCAGGTCAGAGGGCAATTGGTTATAGCAGTGGTTCACTATGTGTTTGACCCCTTCCGTCGAGAGATTATTCTCCAATTCTTCACCTAAATCCTTGCCTACTTGGGCTAAAAATTCATCCAACTGCTTACTTATATTATTGACCGCTCCGGATTTATTCTTCACCAACCCTTCACCTCCATCCTTGTCCACTTTATCCAAATAGTGATGTTCTGATCTCAGTTTACTAGCCACGAGCCCTGCTACTAAAATTATGGCCAAAGGCAAACCTCCACATTTCTTCAGAAGAGCTCTTGCACCATCAGTTGGAGCCTCAGGAGCACTCGAGATGATTTGACGGAACAATTTGTAGGAGTTATCATCTTGGAGTGGCTTGAGCTCATAGACGCCACCTTGTTGACGGCGACAGGCTTCAGCTACAGATTTGAACCTAGTTGTCGCCACTATGCTACTACCCTTCTTGCTTTTTGGAAAAGAATCCCTAATGCTTTCCCATGTTGATACAGACCATATATCATCTATCAAGATGTGATACCTATTGCAAGCATTATGTAGAACAAAGTCAATATTCCAAAGCGGTTAATATACACTGCAAGTATTCTTATAAAAATTACTTATTTATAACAAAGTAACATGTACTCCGCTCCTCCAAGCGCCCACGCCAAACCTCTTCACGACCTCGCTGCAGCCTGAGTATACCACTGTAAGTCCGTGTGGGTGCAAGGACAGTGGCGTTGGGACCCTTCTTGTTACCGTCATACCCCATCTCTTCCGATCCTCTAGGGATCCACACCCTTCGGGGGTGTTTAGTTCGGGGGTGAAAAAATTTGTGGTACCATATCAAAAGGAATCTTACCATTTAATAGTACTAAACGTAGACTAATAATAAAACTAATTACAGAACTCGCCTGTAAATCGCGAGATGAATCCAATTAGGGTAATTAATCTATGATTAGCGGATGTTTACTGTAGCATCGTTGTTGCAAATCATGGATTAAATAAGCTCATTAGATTTGTCTCGAGAATTACACTTCATCTGTGTAATTAGTTATTTTTTGTCTACATTTAGTACTTCATGCATGTGTCCAAATATCTGATGTGATTTTTATTGCAAAAGGAACTAAATACCCCCTACTGATGGTGCTCCTTCACCTACGGCCAATTTTGGTTGTGGAGACCTAGGGTTCATCAGATCCCGGTGTGTTGGTAGATGGCGGTCGACAACAATGGGTGACAGAACTTGGTGTGGCATTCATGTAGCTCCTTAGGCCTAGCACCGGTGTCCAGCTGCTTGGTGGCCTACATGGCCGCAGCAGCGTGCTGTGGATTCTATGGGCATGGGATTTGGCCTCCACTGTGCACGGTGACCTCATTGGGCTCATTGAAGTCACCAATATGTGCTGCTTAGTGATGGTCTCTCAAGTGGATTGGGGATGTGCTCAGTGTTGACACCGGTTTTTGACCAAGAAAAGAAAAGAGTAGAGTTGTATCTAAGTAGGAGTCGTATTTCATTAGGGTGTTTTGTAACTGTGCACCAAGTCGTATCCGAGTAGGTTTGTAAGCCCAGTGTATCGTCATGTTCTGTTTGGGTTAGATCTTGCTCACAGTTATCAATTCTCTACGTCTCTTAAAGCTTGTGTTTTATTAGATTTCTTTAGAATCAAAGTTATCCCGTTTTGTCATGTCTGTTAAGGCTGCTCTTAGCATGTTTTAGTAGATTTGATGGATTCAAACTCACCCTTGCCCACAGATTAAGATTTATCGGCTCGCATTTCATGGTTATCTCTATCATGATAGTCGATAGAAACTTGTTCAGCCTGAGACATGATTCCGCTATTGCTTTAGAGCACCTAACTTGGAGCCATCATCAATTAAATGCTTTCAGACCGTTTAACCGTGCTACTAGTGTTGTCCCATTTAAGTCCGATCTGACTGATAGTGCCGGCGGAAAGATCGATATTAGTCAATGGGTTCAAGACGATGCTTTCAAACCGTTTAACTGTGTCATCAGCATTGTCTAGGTTAAGTACGATCTGACTGGTGATGCCGTCAGATTGATCGCTATTGGCCTGATTCCCTATCTGAGATGAACTATTGGAGTAGTTGTTCATCGGCTCTGGGGTCGGTGCGTGGATTTTGTTGTACAATGTCTCATCAGCTAACACTTTTAGATCATTTAACTGTATCGCCAGTGAAACCAACATGGCCTCATTAGCCATGTTACTGTGATTTTGATGATTGAGTGACAACATAGTCATTGGGACTAATGGTTTATCATGCATATGATTTGTAAGTTTTAAGATCCCAAGGATGAAATCCAAGTCACGGTATTCTCATCCAAATGACAGTTTCTTGTAAACAAGCTTGGTTTTGGCTAAGGACTCAAAGGAGTTTTGAATTGGATGAGTTGCTGCCAAGTATAGGCGATCGGAATATCCGATCAACCTTATTAGTTTGCATGGATCAGATGAATAGGTTGTATGGGACACTAAGCCATGAAGATATAAGCGACCTAAAGATCTAATCGAAGCCCTTTTGCATGGATCAGACTATTGGGTGTTCATCCAATCGGCTCTAAGGTGTTTGTTGTGCATGTCCAGAAGATCCGATCAAGCATCGATCGGATGATCAAAAGAAAATATCGTAGTTCATACAAAGAGCATGTAGAAGGGTTGCGCAATGCAATGAAGTGAAGCCAGTAGGACTAGAATATCTGATCAAGGATCGGATGATACAATCGGACTAACGATCGGTTGATGAACAGGAGAAGTGTCAGGATCAATGCTATATTGAGTTCAAATGAAGCGGACGAAAGATCTGACCAAACGAAGATGTATCAATCGAATAAATACGTTAGCATGGGAACTAAGGGGAGCAACGCCTAGTATGTAGAAGATTGCATGGATTGGAAGATCCGATCGAGGGATCATATTAGTGATCAGATCATCCGATCCATTGTTGGCGCTCTTTAATGATACCCTTCTAGTGCTATTTAGCTGGAGATTTTGGACTAATTCTTATACTAACCCGCCACTTGGCACTTAAAATAACCCCATTTTTGTATGTGTCTTGTATTTTGGAGCATACTATGTTTTCACAGGAAATACGACATAAATGGAGGGAGTTTGCACATGGACTTAATGTGTATACAAACTTGGGCTGATGAGAAGAACCTACACGAGAAAGATGAAGCCGAGCCGGGCCAAAGGTGGCCCAGGCCAGCTGGCCCAAGGCCCACTAGACCGGCCAGCCTGGCCCATTCTGAGCCCTAAATGGACTCCCATTTCTTTAGCGTGAAGCATTAGTCAACCCTAGTGCCTACCTCAGTCGCCATTCACTAGAGACGCCTACAAATACCACCAAGGTCGACCACATCAAGGGAAAGAGCATTCAAAGATAATCTAGGGCCGTCATCGGAGAGTATCACAAGAGAAAAGCGACGCCGGGAACCCTAGCGGCCACGCCGGCGCCGCCGCAAGTTGGAGGACGGCAAGGGGATCAACTCTACATTGGAGGCTTGATCACCATGATTAGCACAATCATGTACACCATCGTGGGGTAAAGCTTTCGTTTGTCCATGGGCTTATAAGGAGAACTTGATTTGTAATCCCCGAATCCTTGTGTGAGATTTATCTATCATATTCATAGTTGTTCTTGCTTTCATCTATATGTCCAGCCAACATTGCTTTGGGTTGCACCGCTCACATTCTTGCTACCTTATATTATATCGACCTATCGTGTTTTTTGCTTCAATAGTCGAATACCCTCATTTGGTGACAACATGTGAGAGGGAAAGTATTGAGCTCGGTTCACACCATCATCTTGATAGGTATAGATTGGTTCTTTAATGTTTGGCAATTGCATTTACAAGTGACCCTGGACCCTATGGGCAAATGTCTTCCATATCCTGTGCACACCTTATCATTGCTCTCTCTAATCTAGACTAGAGTATCTCATTAATTAGATTAATACTCATTTATCCTAGAGCTTTATATGGACTTGATTAGTGCTTAGTTAAACGTACCGACTTACTTGTTCCACGAATTGATAAACCTTGGGGAGTACTCTAAGGGAATAGCTATATACTATCTGTACGCTTGTGGGTTAACTTGGTGTGCGTAAGTGCTGCCAACAAGTTTTTCTGGCGCCGTTGCTCGGGAACAAGCTAGTTTGCTATGTTTATTTTTGTATTTTTTTTATCACTAACACCTAACTTTTTCTCTAGAAAAATATCTTTTTTTTGTTTTTTTTTTTGTCTAGATGGCTCTTGTCACTTTACCCATGCAGGAAGGAGAAAAATTGCCAAGGGATTATGCAAGTTCACAATTGGAGCAATTCGATATGCAAAAATCAGATTCGACACTTGAAGCTACCAAGTATGAAATTAGCACTCAAATCATCAAGATGACAACGGCAAATCCATTTAGAGGGGTCGAGATGGATAATCCATATAGACACATTGAGTGTTTCATGATGTTATGCAATACTGTACAACAAGATAGAGATTTTACTGATTCTACAGGCTACTGGGTCCCCACAAGGATGCTCCCACTCAGTTGGTGATAGGCGAAATGGTGAGAACATTGAGGAAAATGATGATAACGACTGTTCCCATGGAGGCGATGAAATTGATGATGGCGATCCTGAGCTACAAAGTGAGGCTGATGATGACCACGACCAAGAAAGGGAGCTTCATGGCGATGAAGTTGGCAAAGGCAATTGTTGATTATTGTGACCTGCAGGAAGAAGTTGAATTGGCATAAGACCAACTAATGCCAACAACTCCTACTGACCTGCCATGTGATGTTGACTTCTTTTGGTCTATTTTGGTAGCAGCTAACATAGGATGTGTGGACGGGCTATTGCAAAGTCTTTTGTGAATGTTTGATGATGACATGTAGGCATGATACAATATTGCCATCTAGATGAGGAGTCAGTATGCATGTCATGTGGTTTGACATGTTTGCACTATGCAAAATGGACATGTAATGAGCAAATGAATATTGGACACATATATTGATGTTGCTGTCAAAATTGTGGCTGGAAAAATGTGGATTTTATTTTTATTTTTACAGTTTTGTGCAAATATTTTCTATGCTGATTCAATTGCTGAAAATAAATTTTACTTGACAGTGCAAAGCCTCCAAGGAAAAGAATTTTGTGCAAGGCGGCCAACGAAATGTATTTACTTGGCAGTCAAAGGCAGCCAAGAAAAGTATTTTACTTGGCCGTTGCAGCCTGGCAAGCAAAGGAATTCTGTTGGCAATCGAAGGCCGCCAAGGAAAGTTGTTTACTTGGTAGTCAAAGGCCGCCCAGGAAAGTTGTTTACCTGGCAGTCGGAGGCTGCCAAGGAAAGCAATTTACCTTGCAGTCGGAGGCGGCCAAGAAAAGCAATTTACTTGACGATTGTATCATTGCTTTGGCACGCTGTAAGTTTTAATAGCATCCTAGTTACTTTGGCGGCCAAAGAGCCAAGGAAATAATCCTTGGCAATCATCTGCCAAGTATATTGATTTTCATTGGCTCTCTATACTTTGCGGATTTTGCTTAGCGGTTGGCTACCAAATACTATTATCTTTTTTTTTTGACCGGAACAGCAGGGGAAGCCCCCCACTGGGTTTTTTTCATTGATGCAGAAAGAAGTATTTACATGTACAAGGCCTTCGGCCCAAAAGGAGATCCTAACTAGAAGAGCAGCACTAGAAATGATTACCTTGACGGTTTTTCTACATTCCTTGGTGGTTTTCGGCTGCCAAGGCAATTCTAGTTTGGTGTAGACAAATATTCCCCTAGACAGCTACTAATTCATTCTTGCAATGAATACATCATGCTGACATATAAAATATGTCCCATGCAATGAGTGCAATTTTGCGGCTAGCACATAGCACTACTGGACAGACCTCTTTTTGCACCGGTTGGGAACCCCCTATTAGCACTGGGTTTCCAACCGGTGCAAATAACCGGTGTTAAAGGGGGGCATGTGCTAAAAAATATGCGCATTATTGCTGGGGTTTGAACTCGGGACCTCTTAGCTCGCACGTACCCTCCTTACCATCTCACCTACGTAGCCCATGTGACTGGGGTAAGAGATGCTTTCCTTTTGAAGTAACCCATGGAGAACCCTTTAGCACCGGTCATTTAACACCAACCGGTGCTAAAAGGCCTTTAGCACAGGGTTGTAATACCAACCGATGCTAAAAGGTGACCTTTTAAGCACCGGTTGATGTTACAACCTGGTGCTAAAGGTTCGAGGAGCTTTAGCACAGAGTGATAACACCAACTGGTGCTAAAGGTGACTAAGGGTTCCCAGGGGCTCACGAATTTAGCACCAGGTCTTGATGGCGCCGAGGCTTATGTGTCGGGCCGATTTTGCTTTCTCTAGTAGTGTAGAGATTTGATGACATGCAGATTTATCAGTCAAGTGCAGGAAATTTGCTTTTGTGATTCGTAGCATGCATGCGCACTAAGTTGTTTCGGACGAACCGAAGGTCAGTGATGTTTTCCATGGCAGGTTAATCAAAACAAACATGATTAAGGAGAGGGACACTAGTGTCATTCCTATCAACATTAATCTATTGGAAAATACTAGAATTGCATTCTTTTAAGGGATAGAGGTAGTAGACTGCATTTCTTAACAATATAAGAAAAGGCTTCGAATAGACAGAGTACAATACCTCTTATCATGTAGCTGACTAGCGAGCTTTTTCTTTAGGTCTTCTAGTTTCCATTCCTCAATTCCTTGGATGTCATTCTTGGAAGCACCAGCCTGCTGATCGTAAAACTGCTTGATAAGGCTTCTCAGAGCTGTCGGGAGATGGAACTTCTGCGACGCCAAAACGGATGCCCTGCAATCAAACTCGTCTCCATATGTGCGGTACAATGCCATGGCAAGAGTGGTCTTACCAAGGCCACCAAACCCGACAATTGCAAGGAATCTCAGTTCGTAATTGGCGTTCTGCTGCTTCGCCTCAATGAACCATGGCTCGAGCTCCTTCTTGGCGTCCTCGATGCCCACAGGCGCCACGGTGCCGATTAGCTGAGGAGGAGGCGCTGGGCGATCAATAGGGGCGTTTGCTCCCTCGGAGAAGATGTCCATTTTTGCTGGGTTCTCCACCCCATACCTACCTGGCAGAGAAATAATTTTTGGTCAACAAAATCTGCCGTATTTTGCCGATAAATGCGAGTTTTCGAAACTATCACCTGGAATATGGAAATATTTTCCTCATATTTGGCATGATTTTGCTAGAAAAACGTCTCTAGTTCATAGTACGTCTTGCTCCCTTCGTTTCAACTTTTAAGTCGGTTTGGCTTTTAAATACATTGTTTTTCTATATATGTAGACATGATATATATATACTTAGGCGCATAGCACGAGCTATATATGAATCCGTAAAAGCTAAAATGACTTACAATTTGAAACGGATGGAATATATAGCAACAATGAAATAAGATAATATACCCCTTCTGATTTTTTGACATGTCACATTTGGTTTATCCTAAGTCAAACTTGTTCAACATTAACTAAATTTACAGAAAAATATAACATCTACAATACCAATTTTTTTCTCATTGCATCCACTATGGAATATCTAGTGCATATATTTGGTATTATATATGTTATATTTTTCTATAAACTTATTAAAATTGGACAAATTTGACTTAAAACAAACCAAATATCATATGTAAAAAAAAGTCAGAGGGCGCAAGTTTAGCACATTAGGTAGACTGACTACACAAAATTATTATAAAAAAATTCCCTGCTACCTGGTGCGCCGCTCGCGGACATGTTGTGCCCGGGCCTTCAGGTTGCCGATCTCAGTGGCGATGCAGTGGCGCGGGTACAGCGTGGTGAGGAGATACCAAGCACGGCGCAGAGCAATCAGCCTGCCACTCCCGCGGGGCTCGCGGCTGAGGCGGTGGCCGGCGTTGTCGACACAGTCCTCGATGTCGTAGGCGACCTCCCGCACCTGCTTCATCCAGTCCTGACGCTGCTCGTCGTGCTTGGCCTCCTGCTTGAGCCGGTTGAGGAAGGCCTGCATGCTGGCCAGCTCGTCATTGATGTACTGGATGTCGTCGCTGACGCCGCCGATCAGGGTGTACTCCTGAGCTAGGAGGCTCCCTAGCTTGCTCACAAGCGATTTCACGGCATCGTTGGAGGCGCCGACGACGAGGTCCATCGTTGCCTCGATCTACGGCCGTCGCCTGTCGAGATGAAATGCAACTTGTGGATTATGCTTTCCCCTGGTAGAAGTTTATCAATCGGTGGTGACCCTGCTCGTCGGATGATCGTTTGCGGAAGCTTTGGATCACAGGACGCGGAGGATAGCGTAGCTTTGTGGCAACGAAAGAGTACCTAAGAAAGCCAGCAGATGCTGGAATGGAATTTAATCGAGATGGCGTGCGTGCAGGTTTCAGTAACGAATAAACAGAGCAGGCTTCTTGTGATGCAGGAATGAATCACAGCTTTCGGAGCAGGCTTCAGAACATGTGTCCCGGAGAGTTCATTTAGAAATCTACATCCATGGATCCTCAAAAGAGTAAATGCGGTTATGTTATTTAATACAAGTATGGATGGTCATTTCTTGGTGATAAGCTAAGATAAGTGTGCACATATGGCTATGGGCAAAACATAGCGAACAAGTGAAAATGGAGGGGAGTGCCACCTCGATCGTGTGACAAGTTCTGTATATCCCTAGCAATATTCAAACCACAGGGAAACTAGCTCGTGATTCACAGTAGGGACAGGAGTATTGCGTGGCTTGGTGGCAAAGAAAAAGCAGTAGGCATAGGGGAAGAAAAGTAAAGTAGTACGTACCTTGTGTGTGGATGCACGCATGGAATTTTGAATCGGGACCGGCGGCCTGCTGCTTGCGTGCGCGCGGGTTCTGGCATCGGATCAATTAGCAGCGGCCTAACGACTTTACCCGGAGACAAAGGGTGATGATGAGCTCATATGTTTATGAGTCCCAGAACCATTGAAAGTTTGAAACGCAGTAGCAAGAGTGTCATAGAAGCAGCGTCGCCATATGCATACGGATGACGTGAGGACAATCAACTAACCTCTTGGGGAACTTGCATTGTTTCCCCTCGATTTCATCTCCCAGTCGGTCATATCACTCATCAGCGCGCACAGATCAAGTAAGTCAGTTTCACGCGCCCACTCTGCTCCATGCAAAGCATATTCGTACATGTGTTTGTTGTGGAGGATTATTATATTAATCATGTCTCTCTCGACTTTCGTACGCTGTTCTTCTTGCATGCATGGAAAAGTAAATGCGTGGATCGATCGATATATTGACCGTCCCGTTTGATCTACTATATAATTCTGCGCACGCAGGAGGATCGAGGGGCATGCATGATGGCGCCTTCAGCTTCCGAGGAGGAGGCCTCACCTGCAGCTCCCGAGCAGCAGCAGGATGTATCTGTGGAGGACGAGAGGAGGAAGAAGAAGATCGAGGAAGCATTAAGTTTCCTTGTGTCCTGCCGCACGATGTGCTCCAAGATGGCCGAAGCTGCTCGTCGGCGCCGGATCATGGACGACCTTGAACTGCGCCGCTTGGACTTCCTGGAGAAAGAGCTGAGCCACATCATCGCGTTCGTGACGGCACTGAGCCCGCAGCATGCCCATGAGGAGATGATGGACTGGCTGGAAAAGTTATCAACTTCCATCGCGTTGTGGATGCTCTCACGTACCCGCGACGAAGCCCTGCGGCGCATCTGCAATGGGCATCGACGACATCGATATTATTGGTTATGGGTTGCATGTAAAGATTTTTACTCACTGGCTGAAAATCCCGTCAGGTATAACCATCTTCTTTCAGCTACCTCCAGCCATGGGCCACAAGCAGCCGAGGAGGGAGGTGGCCTCCTCCTCCCAATGAGCACCGACTGGTCCGGGCCATTATCTCCCCCAAATTGGATCTTCCCTTTTGAGAAAAACAACCTACTACTAGTGTTGTTCTCGATCATGTTCCCTTTCAGGTACATGTTTGAGAAGGACCAACTTATTGTCATGAAATGGTTGTCTGCAGGTATTTTCAACGAGGAAGGCTGTTATACTGTAGAAGAACTAAAAAGAAGACAATACCTCTGCTTTTCCCGTCTAGTCGATCTGAATCTCATAACCCGTGCAGCAGCAAATTCCAGATGTAACAATCCTGACGAAACCGAGTCCTGGAAGTTTAATGTCAATCACTTTGTGCACCAGATCCTTCACTCCAAAGCAGCAGAGGTGGGATTTGCCTTCACCAGCGACACGCTCGAGTTGGCGGCAGCATCAGCAACAGGCCCTGGCAACGAAGCTAGTAGGATGCCACGGAGACTTGCCCTCCACCATGATGATCCAAACATCCCATCCCTGCTTCAAAAAATTGATTTGTCCGAGACTCGTTCGCTAGCAGTCTCTGGTGAAGTCAGCAGAGTCCCCGTCGACAAGTTTGTCAATCTGGTGTTGTTGGATGTTGAAGGTTGGGAGAATTTTGCGGATGAGGACCTACTGCAGGTATGCAGAAGCAAAATGTTCTTTCTGCAATATCTGAGCATTAGGAAAACTCGAGTCTGCAAGCTCCCACCAGAGATCAAAGAGCTGCGTAGTCTAAATATACTGGATGCAAGTTGCACACAGATAACTGAGCTCCCCTTAGAAGTATTTGTGGCAACACCATTGGGCAGACTGGACCTAAGAGGCACACCGATAAGGCAGCTGACACTGCCCAAGAAAACCCTGACGCTGCGGCACAGTTTGCAGCAACTTCTCCTTGGTGGTGAAGGAATGGTTACAGCAACAAGAGTGCCACATGACATACGGCTTTTCTGGAGGCTAGAAACAGTAGCCACTATTGATTTAAGTGAACAGCCTGCAAGCTTCATGAATGCTCTTGGTGACCTAAAACGCTTGCAGGTGCTTGCGATAACATGGTCCTTTCACCAGTCCTCTGACAGAGATTACTGTGAAGCATTCTTATCATCCATCGAAAGCTGGAGCCGCCTCATGTCTCTGACAATTCACTGTGGACTCGGCTGCTCCATGCTCCATGGAGCCGGGGAACGGGAACGTGGCCACATTCCTCGTTCTGGGAACATCGTTCCGGAATGGGAACGTTCCCGTTCCGGGAACAATTTAGCGTAAAAATCATTCATCAAACTCTAGTCGACAGAAGGTTTTTCTTTTTTTCCCGCTCGCAGTAGTAGTCCCAATATTCCAATATTACAGCGTTAGCAGCGTTTTGTCCTGATCCTCGTTCCGGGGACGTCGTTCCCGTTCCCACCGTTCCGGGAACATGGCTTCTAAGGTTCCGAGCTCCCTTTCTGATATGTCTTTGAAACTACTTGAGACATTCAAGGTGACAGTGGGAAGATTCGCAGGTGTTCCCCAATGGTTCCAGAGGCTCATGTATCTATCTTTTGTGCAAATCACTGTCTGCAAACTAGGGGCTCGTGATCTGGAGATACTCGGAGGCTTACCCAAACTGAAGCGCCTAATACTAGGCTTGGACTTCGTTGCTGGAGAAGCTATAGTGATTGAAAAAGAAGGGTTCCATGAGCTCGAGAGGTTCTCCATCGACTGCCCATTGCCATGGCTCACATTTGAATCAGGAGCCATGCCAAAGCTCACATATCTTCAACTGGACTTCCGTGCTTGCCCAACGAGCCCAATTAGTGTTCCATCAGGTATCAGCAACCTAAGTAGCCTTAAAGAGGTTGCCCTGTGGTACAATGTAAGGTATGCCAACAGCTGCAGCGTCAAGATGACAGTGGAGGCGGTGAGGAAAGAAGTTGCTAAGCGTCGCAACACGTCCCAGGTGATCGGCCTCTTTATCAATGGCATTGAACAAGATGATGTTCAAGCTGCTGGTGCTGAAGTCGAAAATGCCATTCAAGCTGTTCATGAGATTAGTGAAACATAAAGTTAAGCCAAAGCGACGCCCAGTTCACAAGTCAAGGTAATCACTAATCGTTGCTTGAAACTCTGCCTCCAGTCAGCGACTGGTTTCTTTCACAGTTATCTGATTTACTCATTGAACCAGGAATGATCATATCCTCTCTGGAGCGTCGTCAATTGGCTAATAAGGCAAAGGACTAGAACAAGAGCCGCAACCTACCAATCCATACTGCAGGATGGTACGTATATTGCTCCATGCCTCCTGCACATTGTTGTGCGTTGTGTTTATCGATCTGCCATTTCATATACATATAGGCGTTTGTTAAAAGTTACTGTGTGCAAATCAGGAATTTCTTAATATTCGTATGGGAGTTTGAGTATTGTTTGTGATTTGTGTGTAAGACTTTGCCATGATGTAATAATCCAAGAGTTGAGTTGTTTTCTCATTCTCTTGAGCTACTACAGTATGTATGCATTTGGCCATTTGGACTTGCCATGCCAGATCGGTTGTGATTCCTCCTATGTTTGAATGATGTAATAATTCAAGACTTTGCCATGATGTAATAATTCATGTTTGAATAATGTCCAGAAGGAATACAGATAGGGAACGCGCGACTCACGGCCGCCGCCTCGTCGGCATTGCACTTGACTTGAATGGCGTCCGTGTGGCCCGCGAGGTTATCCACCTCGAGCGCGTCCGGCGAACTCGACGGACCTGGCCAGCGCGTCCGCGTACCAGACGGCGGACCTGGCCAGCGCGTCCGCGTACCAGACGGCGGGGGCGCGGTCATTGGCGCGGGAGAAGAGGAGGCCTCCGTCGCGGACTCGCGGTTGTTGCGCGGGGAGGTTAGAGTGCGCCCGTGGGCCGTGGCCCTTGATCAGGAGGACGCACCTCACGGCGGCGGCTGCGGAGGTGGGTGGGAGGGAAGGGAAGGGGGCTGTGTAAGATTTTTAAAGATCCATCTCTAAAGCCCATTAAGTCCGAGTTAAAGATGGTTCATGCAATATTTCATTAGAAAAATGTTAGATACAACATAGCTAACCAACATTTTTTGGGAAAGGTTAACCCTATCACTTTTTCAAAAATGTTGAGCCCCAATATTTTTCCGAGAAATGTTGACAAAATTTTTTGAAAATGTTGAGACTCAACATTTTTTTGCCAACACTTTTAGAAAATGTTGAGACTCAATTGTTTGTCACCAATATTTTTTTAAAATGTTGAGCCTTAATCTTTTGTCATCAACATTTTTTTCGAAGCTCAACATTTCTATATATAAAAAAGGTTGAAACACCATCTTCTTCTCCGCGTGCCGACGACCGGCGGCGCCAGCCGGCCGCAAGTTGCCGCGCAGAGCCGTGGCGCGCGCGGGGGATCGACCGGGGGCGGCGGTGGCGAGCTCGGCCGTGGCCGGGGGCAGGCGAGGGCGGCGCCGTGCGGCCAGGGCAGGGGCTGGCGACGTGGGCAGGCGGGGCGCGCCGGCCGGCGGTGGCGCATGCAGGGGAGGGGAGGTGGGGGTGGAGTCTTAGGGTATTGGGTGGTGTAGATCTAATAGTCTGGATAGTTTGCACGAATCTTAAAGAAATGTAAGATGGATAAGAAAATCTTCCGGAAGATATATAGGATGCGGAGGGGAAGGGTTTGAAAGTGCGTGGGTCGAAGGTGACTCTGTTGCAAACTGCGAGTGTTGGGTTGGGCCTAGCCCGCCGCAGTTGTTGGGCTTTCCTGAGAGTTCATAGCCCGTTAGGGAAATGAAAAGAGCGACCCAGTTTCTTCTTTCTAGTCCCAGGATGGGCCTGGCCCAACTGGCAGGAACCTGGTCCTCGGAGGATTTTTCCGCGACAAATTGGAACACAACAGGCTCTCAGAGTATTGCGCCTTCTCCGTTGGCCATTGCCTTTCTGTTTTCCGCCTCCACCGCCGCTTGGCAATTTCTTCTTGCCGGCCGTTTATTCGTCAGAGAACGAATGAACGGAGGTTTGCTTGCTTCATCAGTGCTTTTCAGGTGCTATATATGAGCTCCTGGCCTGTCGTTGTCTTTGCAGCAGGATGAGGAATTCTGGTCCAGTTTAACAAGTGACGGGATCGTTCCAACCTGTGCTCGTCGAGCATATGTGCATCAAGTTTGTTCGTCCTCAGAACTTAGATTATTACCCCTGCTTAGAATCAAGCCTGTATTCTCCATTTGGCGTATATAACACCTGGAATTGGTGTAACCAACGGTTGACACTAATTCAGAAGGCTGGTGTCAGACGACCTGCTCCCTGAGTCCCGACGGCACCCATCAGACCATCAGGTCCACGAGATAACAGGTGCTAAAAGTCATTTGCCCATGCCTTAAAAAACTTTAGCCAGTGCTGCACTTCAGCTAATCACATACTGTCTCCAAGTTAGTACAGAACCACTTGGCAAACAAGGTTAGTAAAGAACCACTTGTGGCAAACACGGCCAACAGTTTATCAGAAGGGTTGACATGCATCTTGCTTGATCCAGATCCAGAAAAGGTTCAGGGTGAAATTCATACAGGAACAATGATTGGTCCCAGCTTCTTCAAGGATGAAAGCTGAAGAACATCTTTCCCTGCAGCTGGTATTATCTTCGCAAGGTGCTACAGCAAGAAGCTGGGGGCTATGCTAAGGTACACCTTTTACCTTCTAGGGGGTAAGAGATGAAACAGATGTGAAATTTTTTTAAGTAATTAATAAATAAAGATTAGAAAAGATTTTAAAAATTGCTGCCGGTAACCTCTCCAAATCGTGGATACGAGCGCGATTCGGGGATTGAAACAAAAAAAAAACGTGACTGTTGTGCGGCTCTAAATGCATCACGGGAGATTAAGATTGAAACGTTTGTGCTATGCCGTGTGCATGCAGTGCTCATGGCACCGTGCACCAACGTTAAGCGGCTAATTTAAATTATGAACCATGTTTGTTAAAAAAATGAACCATGCACATTATATATAGTCTACCATGGTGCAATTCCGCGAATGTCACGTAGAAATGTTAAGTAGAAAATTGCATATGTATATGCCATGTTACACTTTATTTATAAAGTTAAAAATCACATCATTTTCTTTTTCACAAAAAAGGTGTCCGCTTTCCTAGTGGAGTGCCAGGCTAACATGTCACGTATTTTTTTGTCACGCTAACACGTTGGGTCACTACGAGTCGTCAGACACGTTAGATGATTACAGGGAGGTTAGATCTGATAGGTAGTTTTTTCCCAATATTTATTCCATTTTATAAAAATTAAAAAAAAGGGTGTACCCAGTGCCGTAGGCTCCCGCACTATGCGGGGTCTGGGGGCAGGTTGTTTAGCACACAGCCTTTCCCGCACATAAATGTGCAGAGGCTGGGGCTTGAACCCTGTACCTTCCGGTCACAGGCGGTGAAGCTCTACCACTGCACCAAAGGCCGCCCTTTTTTCCATTTTATAAAAATTAGAATGCAGAAATAAATATAATAATTGTATATTCATCTATTACCTCCTAAGAGGTAATATGTAACTAAATCAACGATCCACATTCATTTGGGTGTACTGTAGCAATCTTCATGCAGCATCAGAGAAACAGCCCAGAGTCCAAACCTCTCTGAACTCTTTCTCTGTATCAACAAAACATATCTTTTATTATTTCCCCCACAGAGATCATAGCCTATACCTGAAATCATTCTGCAATTCATACCCAGTAATCGACACTGGGTTAACATCGCACAGCATTGTGTGGTACTGCTTCCTTGTATCGACAAAAATACTAAGCAATTATGGGTTAACACAACTCATACGGCAACATCATAGTTTCCTCTTTCCTGCACAGCTCCTTGGATATATATGAGGTGAGACTAGATTGTGATAGTAACAGCATGGTCATTACTGAATACTGACATGAGAACACCAGCCAACAAAATTGTCCCCAAGATATAATATATGAAGTGTTGAAGACTGAAGGTAATAACTAACACATGTAATTGAAAAAAGTGCTGATGAATCACCCTACAAGTAATGGTAGTCAGGAATGAACCGCACAGAAAAAGACTACAACTACAAATACATGTCAGAGTCAGACCAAGCCATGTTTAGTTCGCGAAAACATTTTGTGAAAAGATTTCGGGTTTTGATATTTTCCGATTTAGGAGTAGTAAATGTAGACCAAAAAGGTGAAAAGTTACATGGATAGCTTGGAAATCTCGAGACGAATTTAATGATAGTAATTAGAGGGTAATTAATCAATAATTAGCGGATGGTTACTATTGCAAATCATGGATTAAGTAGGCTCATTAGATTCGTCTCGTGATTTACAGGCTATCTATGTAACTTTTCACATTTTTCGTCTACATTTAATACTTCATGCATCTAAGATTCTCATTTGATGTGATGGGTGAAAACATTTCGGGAAGTAACTAGACACGGGCATAAGGTGAAAGCAAACTTCAGCAGACAAAGTTCCTATGCTTGACGAGAACAGGTGAACAGCATCTGAAAAAGACTTAATGAGAACAGGGGAGCAACATCTGAAAAGGACTCGGCGCAAGCATCCACAGCTCAAGCGCAGAACAGTTGAAAGCACACAAATATAGCTGAATTTGAAATACCAGGGGCATGCTCACATGATCCAATTGTCACAACATGCATACTAAAATCTGCTGTAATCTAGACAATTGAAGTCATAGTGCACAGCATGACAGGAATTATGCAACACACTACTTCCACTACACAGTATCTGCTGTCCATGTTCCCATTGCATAACAATGTCCTTATCTTGCCCAGTCATGCAGCCATATCTATGGTTCCTGTTATTGATTTGTACACCATTAGCATGTAGCCATGTACAGTATGCTCATAAAACCATTCTCCATATCAATGAAGCACTGTCTATTCCCATCACGCAATCATTTTTTAAGCTTTCTCCGCAACTAACATGACACGCACCATTGACAAAAGATATGAATAAACTCTGAAGCAACACAAATTTCCTGCCCAAGCATGTATGGGATATCTGAAGTCTGTTGCCTAGACAAAAGTATGACCACAGCAACAACAGCACAACTACTGATTAGTAATCTGGGAACACCATTAGCCACTGAAGAGGTAACTTACAGGAAAGTGAGAAGAAGACTGACGAATCACCCAATAAGTAATAAGACACTGCATATACATGTTAAACAAATCGCAAAAGACATAAGCTAATATCAGTATGCACCTCCACATGCTCCTATGTTTAATGAGAACATGTTAACAAAATGTGTAAAGGACTTATAGCAACCAGTTCAAATTCACAGAGGAACTGCAATAACTAAATTTGATGTCAAGAACCATGCCTAGACAGTCCAGGTATGAGACTGAGCAGACAAAATAGAAATGTACGAAAGCATTGCAGTGTTGAGGATAAATCTAGAGGGACAAGATCAAATCAACTGCGATGGCCAGCCAAACAACACGATTCTTTCAACAACTCTGGTAAGGCACCTTCAAGGTCATGGCATGTAGTAGCAGAGGTTCTAAGCAAACTCTTTGCAACATAGGACAATTATATTGTAATAGCACAAAAGAGCTGTAGCTTAATAAATTATATAATACATGACAAGCTAGGCATGTGCATTTAACCAAACATATTAAACAGAAATCATCATTTCATTCAGAGCACCTCCTTCTTCGCCTTCACCCTCAATCCTCATAGCTCTCGTCACAACCTTCAACCTCATCAGAGTCGTCACTGTCAGCCTCGCCACCACCACCACCTTCCCCCTCATCATCATCAGAATCACTCACGCTTGGCCTTCATCTCGGGCCTTCACTCACGCATGGGAGTGCTCTTTCTCAGCGATAACAAGTGCCTTCATCATGGCCTCAATCTCGGGCCACTCCCGGTCGATCAGCGCCTGAATCTCCGCCCTACGCCTGACGGTCTCGTCGTCGAGCTCGACGTACCCTTTCTCTCCAGCTCCCCGCGCACCCACGCCTGCTGCCCGGGTAGCCGCTCCTCCATCTCGTAGAACGCCTTGGTCAGGCGGTACAGCCTCATCTTGTCCTCATCCGCCTCCTCGCCCGGCCGCGGCGTCAGCTCCGGGTTGTCACGCTTCAGGGCGGCGTAGCGGGCCGGCGGCGCCGTCGGCTTCTGGGACAGGATCCAGTCGATTTCCTCCTGCGGCAGCCGGTTCTTCGGTTCCCCCACCGCCACCGTCTCTGACTCCCCGTTGGACTTCCTTCCGGCGGCGCACTGGCGCGGTGCCCGGCGGCCGGACTCCTTGGTCGCGTTCCTCTTTTTGGGGTACGTCTTGGACAGACTCTGCATCAGTGAAGCATCCCCGCCTGCCATCGGCGACATGGCTGATCCTCCGCGCCTGGAAACCTCGAAGATGCCTGCCGCGGCGGCGGCCGGGTCCTCTCCATCTATAACGGCGGCGGCGGACCGGAGCTCGGGGTCCGGTCGGATTCAGGGAGCGAAGTCAGAGTCGGAGTCGGGAGTCGGAATGAAGCATCTTGGGCCTGGCCCAACGTTGCAAGCAGCAAAATGGCCCAACGTTTCTAAACATCTTTTCAATTCTTTAATAAAAAACGGTGCTAGTAACCTTGAGGTAGTTAATAATGCCAATGTGCGTTATGTAAATGGCTTAGTATGAGCGTCACACCTTGTGTGTTCAGTTATTGTTTGAGGAATTCTGAAAAACAAGTTATTTTGTGAGGAAGATTTTTCTCCAACTCTTAACCTAAATTGTTTGCTGATGACTGCCTATCTTCGTGATAATCTCACCTTTTCTAGTTCTAGAAATAACTCTATATACGTGTATGTCAGAAAATAGAATTTCATGATACATGACAGGCAGTCTTGAGATATAAGTAACATCATCCTTAAAATCATATTTTTTGTGCGAGATATACTGGGGAAAAAAATGTGCCCTGATGTGTGTGCTGCACGTGCACATTTACGATTAACGTATAGGCATACGCTCGATCCTAGTAGTTTTCAAAATGTTTAATACATGTGGTCACTCAAATTCCCAGGGACAAAATTCGATAATGGTGTTTTCCGATTAACACGATTGACAAAAAGAATTTGCGAGAAATCGGACGCCTCTACTGTCTACCTGCTGTTTACTATACTCCCGGACTCCGACTCGCTCCCCGTATCGCACCAGAGCAGGCATCGGATTGCCTCCGCCCTTTATAGATCCAGAGTGCCTCGGGATCCGTAAAATTGCTTTTGTTAACAACTGACCTACGCCGGGCAATTAAGTAGCTATGGAGTTCTGTTTGTGAAACTTTATTTTGAAACTTGGGAACTTTGCAGGTGCTCTTTTTCTGTGCACGGCGCACTACCGGGAGTAGTGCGGGAGACACTAAGGCCTTGTTTAGTTCTAAAATCCAAAATCCAAAATGAATGTTTAGACACGTGTATGGCGTACTAAATGTAGGTAAAAAACAAATCGCATTATATAGATGGACTGGAATTTGCGAGACGAATCCAATGAGTCTAATTAGGACGTAATTAGACACTAAATTGCTACATTAATGCTACAGTAACATGTTCTAATGACAGATTAATTAGGTTCATTAGGTTCGTCTCGCGAATTCCAAACGTAATCTGCAATTAGTTTTTTAATTAGTCTATGTTTAATACTTCAAATGTGAAAAGATTCCCTTCCAAAATCTTTTCACCGCGGAACTAAAACACGGCCTAAGGCTAGCTGCCCACCCACTACCGGGAGTAATGCGTATTTCAAATTCATTCGAAAATGCTGATATGTCAACCTCCACGGCCATAAAAAGATCCAGCCATTTCCTTCTTCTTGTGGCGCCCAAAATTCTTTAGGCCCTGTTTGGCAGTCCAATATTTTTTCACACCTGTGAATGATTTACCAGTGTAAAATCCACTACTGGGAGTAATGCGTATTTTAAATTCATTCGAAAATGCTGATATGTCAACCTCCACGGCCATAAAAAGATCCAGTCGTTTCGTTTCCTTCTTCTTGTGGCGCCCAAAATTCTTTAGGCCCTGTTTGGCAGTCCAATATTTTTTCACACCTGTGAATGATTTACCAGTGTAAAATCTTGTGCACAATATTACAGTTGTATTTTTTCACCCTTGTAACTAGCTGTTTGGGTAAGTAATACTGTTACAATAGGATTCACTGCATTCAGGCCATTGTCCCAGTTTGAACATCAACGATTCACTGCATTCACTTCCACTACACCTTGTATTGCTCCAAAAGAAGACCGGCATGTACTTACAGTTGCAATAAACACCACAAAAAAGAAGGGCGGCTCATCATATAATTGCTCAACACGCAGATATCTAATAATTGCCCGTTGACACACAGATCCCTGAATATTGGCAATGGGCATACAGAAATGGTGGACCAGCCAAATCATGAAAACAGGTTGCCAGATGATGATACATACCAAGAAAAAAAAGGATCCACTAAAATGGAGCTCAAAGCTGTCAGATTTGGATATCCAAATTAAAACAAAGTTCACATAAATAACAATACTCATATTTTTCAAACTATCCAGTGTATGACAAAAGATCAAATAGCCGATGCCTTCTACATCATGTTCAGGCATGGGAACTGTAGCCTCAACCATATTCTCTATAAATAACCACACCATTTTGATGTCGGTACTCAGCTAATAAACACTTGATCACGAGTTGGAGCTTCTGAAGTTCTTATCCATATCTGCCAAGAACAAGAAACAATCTGAGTGTGAGACGCACTACGAAAACAGGACGTTAGTGCCCTGACCACTGGCAGCCACTACCCCACGTAAAGCCTTGCCATGCACCCCCTACACGGTCTGGTGAACCCCCAAAAGGTTGTTACCGTACAGAAGGTTGTTACCATGATTTCTTCTGATCCACCATACTAATGCAACGTAAACAGCTACCTACTTTACACGTGCCATTCAACCAACGCGTGTGCACGTAGCCCTATGCACAAAAAGTATTTATCGAATGTGGATGCCGATAGGTTTTGTTGAGCTCGAGCCTTTGAATGGCTCCAAGAGAGTCACAGTCTTGTAGAATTGGTAATTTTGGTGAATTTTAATGTAAGTGTGTTTAGCTGTCTTGGAGCTTGTCTTCATCGGGGATCATCGCTCATCGCTAGATTTTAGGAACTCACCTATTTGTCACGGGTTAATTTACAGAGCATATGCGCTTGAACGTAAGTGTTGCGATATTACTATTAATTAATAGCTTCACGTGCACTGGGAGCAGCGCTCACTGCATCGAACAGCCGAACAGGACAGAAGCACATCACCAGATTGCAATCAATCAAGTAGTACTATGCTATGCATGACCGACTGGTTAGTAGCGCCCGCCGCATGGCCTCCTTTGGGTGCTAGCTGGGGGACATCTCTTACGAATATTGGAATAATCCCTTGTTAAGTCTGTACATATTACATATGTGGTATACAACAAAATATCAAAGGGTGTGTATTTAGCATGCCAGTGCACTCAATCCTGGTTAATCCTGGTCAATCATCCATTCCGGCTCAGGATTTGAAACAGGCTTTGCATAAGTGGTGTTCGGCAGACCAGGAATAAAAACAGCAGGAACAAGCACATTCATCGTTCACAGCAGCGCTGTAGGTTCAGGGACATATAGTCTATATGTCAACATGTTATATATGGAAGATTTTCTGAAGCTGGCAACATACCATATAACGTTCCTGGGACACATTCACTTCACGCTGACATTCTATAACATTTCAACAAGTACAAGCATGCACATGCACACCCAAACCAGACATGGTCTAGAACTAGAAGACCTCACAAACATCACTGGGACCACTCGATTCATGGCATCATGCTAAATTAGAGACCTCCAATCAGCATGCACTGGAGCTTGGCGGTTCAACCTTGTCAAAAACAGCATTGGAGCTTGGTGATTGAACTTGGTGAAAGAAGGATGAATTTCAGTCAGCCTATAAGACAAAAAACAGAACATACAAGAATGAATCCACCATGCAAATGAAAAGTGTGTAACATTCTAATTTTGAAGGTGCCATTTCTACTATATCCAAATGGATCTACTAGTAACAATAAAAATTGACGGGTTAAAAATAATACATATATCACCTTTTGTTGTTCTTTCATCATCGTTCAAAGAAAACGAACGAGGCCTAAACCGGCACGAAACCTACCGGCCTGCCTCCCATGAACCGGCACGAAGGTTATCAAAATAATTCACCACCATTCCGAACAAGTTGTGTTTGAGGAACACATTATATTTTATTGAAGGTTATATTAGGATTAAATCAGTCCGCCGACCATACATGAAAATAAATATGACAATGTTTCATTTCTAATTTCTAGCTATCTATTTAATTACCAAACATTAGAATCATTTGACGGTTTAAAAATAATAAAACATGCTACATGCTCGAATAGAATATTTACACAAGCTAATAATAATGTCAAACGCATTGCCAACGTTGTTAGTTGTTACAGGCTGGTCACATGCTATTTGCATTGAGAAATAAGTCCACAATAACACATGTATGCTATGCTCTGCCAGCAGCGAAGTTTGCTAGGCCAAACCGGGCGTTTCACATAGTCATCCAAGAAAATAGATTACGTTGTTGTATGGTACACTATAGCTGCGTCTAACAACTCTTGGTTAAATAAAAAAGGGTAGATATGTAGTGAGAAATTAAGTGGATGGAAACATATTAATTTTAAATTTCCTCTGGTTTCTAGCTATAGATGTCCATGCAGCCCGCGGCCCGTTAGCCCGCTCGAAGCACGGTCAATTTGGTCCGGCCCAAGCACGGCACGGCCCGGTAGCCGTGCCTAGGTGTGGGTCGTCACCTCAGCCCGTGGGCTGGCACGGCCCGGCACGGAGTTAGTAGGCCGGCCCGGTAATGGCCCGTATAAAATAATGCAGCACATATATAAATTGTCTCCTAATCCTAATCCTCAGCAATCAAGCAGAGCAGCCACGCCCCTCCCCCCAACCCTTTGGCAGATCGGCGCTGATCCCCTCCCTTCCCTCCAGCTCTAGGCGTCCAACACCACCGCCCTTCCTTTCCTACCCTCCCTCCTCCCTCCGGCGCCGGCGCTGCCCGCCCCTCTCCTCCCTCCGGCGCTGCCGCCGACCCCGCCGTCGCCACCTGAGCCGCTAACCCGCCGTCGTTGGTTCCGCCGCCACCGCCATATCGTGGATGCGCCGCACTCTACTCCTCCTCCCGTCGCTCCTCGGCAGGACGAGGGGGCCGACCACGCGGAGCCGCGGCGGTGGCGCGCGGCGCCGGTGGTGGGAGGACCTGCGGCGGCAGGCTGGCGTCGCGCGCGGAGCCAGAGCAGCGAGCAGGGGAGGCGGTGGTGCCCTTCGCGGGCTGCGGGGCGACCCGGCCTGTGGCATAGTGCCGGGCTAGCCCGGCCCGAAACGGCACTACGGGCCCGGGTTTGGGCCGTCAACCCAGCCCGTGGGCGCGCCCGGCACGGCCCGCAGGGACATAGCGCCGGGCCAAGCACGGCCCGTGAAAGAGCGGGTCAGGCGGGCCCGTTCCAGGGCCAGGCCGGGCAGCCCCATCTATATTTCTAGCAAATGTATAAAGATTTATTGAGCGTTAACCACCAAAACGTAAATATAGAACAAAAATAAAAAAGTTTTAAAATATAATTACTATTTGATCGTAGCAACGTACGGGCATCTTGCTAGTAACAATTAAATACGAACAATGTTGATGAGTTGGGTAATTACATATGCGTATTTAACTTTGTTTCGTGTATGCCCCCTTATATAAACCAGAAAAGCACCAAACAACTAATCTACTAGTACACATAAACTCAAGCTAATCATTCTTTTTCAAGGAGGAGTTAACTATGTTGGCATTGTTATCTCAAAATTAATATCACTTTTTTAAAAATTAAAAAATAGTTTTAGAAAACAAATATTTTTTTTTTGGGAGCAATTTTTAGAAAATAAAACGAGAAGCCATTTTGTTAAGCCCAAGGCCCAACATTGAGCCTGGCCCAACTGGCAGCAACCACAACCGCACGGTCCGTGACGGACTCGAACTCGACGCCAAGTCACCCAACCTCCCCCATTCCATCCGACTCCGACTCGCTCCCTGAATCCGACTCCGACCGGAGCGGAGCAGAGCTAACCCCCGCCGCCGCCGCCCTTATAGATCCAGGCCGCCCCCAGCCAATCCAATCCATCTGCGAACTCTCGCTTGCAATCGCGAATCTCGCGTCAAGCTTCGAGATTTCCCGGCGCGGAGGACCAGGTAAGTGGTAAACCGGAGATGGCAGGCGGCGACGATTGTTCCCTCAGGACGGTGCACCGCCAAAAGCGTGGAGGCGGCGGCGGCGGCGGCGGCGGCCACCGGGCCGCAGCGTTCGCTGAGGAGCTGCTCAACCAAGAGGAAGGCGAAGAAGGAGGCGGCCTCGTCTGGGCGGGTGCCGCGTCCGCGCTCCACCAGAAGGAAGGCCAAGGAGGAAGCGGCGGCGGCGGAGAAGATGGCGGAGGCGGAGAAGGCGGCCGGGGTTAAAAATCGGTTGTCGGAGAAGGAGATCAAGTGGTTTCTGGCTCAGAAGCCGAAGCCTCCCCCGCCGATCTACCAGGCCCTGAAGCGCGCCAACCCGGAGCTGACGCCACGGCCCGGGGAGGAGGGGGACGAGTCCAAGGTGAGGCTCTACTTCCTTGCCAGGGCTTTCTACGAGCTTGAGGAGAGGCTGCCCAAGATGCAGGAGCGGGTGCGCAAAGAGCTGGACGCCAAGGGGTATGTCGAGGTCGATGATGAGTATCACGAGCGTAAGGCCAAGGCGCAGGCAGTGATTGACCGGGAATGGCCTGAAATTGAAGCCAAGGTCAAAGCCATCCGCCTCTCGCAAGGCTGTGACGAGAGCGCCTCGGAGGAGGAGGAAGAAGAGGATGAGTAGACGCTCGGATTCAATGGACAATGGGGATTATATGCAATTAACTGCACATATATCTATATATGTATGCTTGCAGTGAGTTGGTCCTCGTTAATTGTGAATTGTGACCATGAGTCTTGTTCTAAGTTAAAGTGCTGGTGAATAACATGTCATGGGTTATAGTTAGGAATCAAACAACATTATTGTCCTGTGTTACAATGATTTGCCTCAGGCTAGGAGCCGTGTGGTTTAACTGTTGCATAGTTTGAATGTCATTACCTATTTACCTTGGAGATGAAAGTGGTTATGGACAAGAAAATGCATACTTTGGTTGGTTGTTAATTCGGTTTCCAATCAGATTTGTTTCTATTTTGTATGCACGGCGAGATACTTGGACTGCCTGGCATGCCCCCAAGCATATTGCAGCTTTCTTATGCATCTGAACTGTATGCTATTTGTTTAAACTCAATTATTTCAGCCCTTTTGTTTGTTTTTATTTCTATTAGACATATACAGCTCTGTATATTTGCTCAAATTCATTGCATTTGGACTGTGTGCTAGTATTTGTTCAGTGCTTGAGACTGTTCAAACCTTTCCCGCAATCCATTATTCTGCTAGTTGTTCACCTCAATCTAGAAGCAAAGAAATTGAATCCAGATATTTCTGTATGGAAATTGTTCAGGGAATTGTGTTATCCTAGAATCTCTTCATGTTTTAGAAATAGTAATATGCAGGCTCTGCCACGCCATATGTAGGCCAATGTGTATGGAAAAAAAAAAGATGTATGCTTTGCTGATGCTGAAGAAAGGGTTTCAGTCTTTCATAGATATCTGGATGGTATTGGAAGCAAATATGTGAGCATACTTGGTACTGTGAAGAAGAAAAACATACTGAAGAAAGAGTTCAAGAGAGATCTGGATGATAGTTCGGAAAAATAGGGGTGTTTAGTTCATTTGGGCAAAGTTTTTGGAATCTTTCACGCTTGAAGCATTAAACATAGAATAATCATAAAACTAATTACAGATTTCGTCGGTAAATCGCGAGATGAATCTATTAAGCCTAATTAATCTATCATTAGAACATGTTTACTGTTAGTATTACTGTAACAGTTTATTATCTAATCATGTCCTAATTAGGCTCATTAGATTCGCGATTTATAAGTGATTTGTGAAATGCAAATTTTTTTTGACTTTATTTAGTATATCATGCAATGCATGTGTACAAATATTGGTGTACAAATATTGATGTGTAAAAATTTTGACGGGGAACTAAACACCCCGTAAGTGCACATGCTATAGTGTCCCACGTTGAGTGAGCGAAGCAGAGACCCTCCTTTCAGTTGAGCATCTCCAAGAGTCTTTAGAAGCTCTCTAAATCTCTATTTAAAGAGTCCTTTGCATAAAAATCGTTATCTATATATTTTGTCGTTTTCCAACAGTTTTTCTATATCTTGTGTGCACTTTAGAGAGCTATTCTCTCTTTTATATATTTGGCTAGCGAAAAATCCAGAATAAAACCAAATAGAGATGTTGTTGGAATGTACTGTTTTAATCCAAATCTCTAAAACTAGCAATTAGAAAGCATTTAAAGAGTTTTTTGGAGTGGCTCTAACTGTGCTATCTTAATTATGCGGGTTACAGGGAAGGCGTTCTGCTTCCATCCTGGTTCCTGCAACTGCAAGTGGCTGGGAATCATTCTTCCTGTATAAATTTCACCTGGTTAGACGGCTGATTCTGCCATGTCAACCATTGTGTTTGCGTTGTTTAATCTATTGTAAGTGCCAAGGGGGCATATGATGAACCAAAGACCAGAGCTTATGATGAACTGATGAAGTGCTACCATCGATTAAAAGTGAGCGGAAAACGAGGAAAAGGACTGAGGTCTGGTCTGGTATCAATTTGTGGACCTGATGAGCGTCATTGTGAGCAGATCGTCGGACTCCTGCTTTTCTGAATTTCTATACATATAATAAATTGTTGGTTACATCAATTTTCTGTTGTTCGATCGTCTGACCCCTGGCCGTAACAGCAAACAGCAAGCACATTATTGTCAAACTTTTCTCCAACCTCTTTAATTTTCTTACGAACTTTATGTATAACCACACATGCCAAGCTGAAATGCATTTCTCACCAGCTGGAAAAAAAAACACCACGAAAGGCGGTGTTTCCTGTTTTGACTGAGTGTTACGATGGACCAGGCCCAGTTAGTTGGTCAGGATGGCAGAGGCCGAAAATGCAAAGGCACTCGCCATAGAAGACGTATTCTGCGTGAGTGCGTCAGCCAGTAAGAAAGGCGGGAAGCCAAGTAAATGCGTGCTTTGTGTATTCATGTTATGGGTGTCTAGAGGGGCTACAGTGCTTCACCATGCCGCCATTGTGACACTAATTAACCCTTTTCCACATATATTTAAGTATCCTATAGCATTAAGAGCAAGCTTATAATACAACCAGCTGCTAGCTTCAGCTCCCCCATATAGTGGTTAAGCTCTTCACCATTAATATATGGCCCACTTGTCTCTCTCACAAAATTTCTTGGTTCTTGTGCATAAGCGGGCTGCAAGCTCACAGTCCACTTCCCTTCTCTTTCCTCTTTTCACTTCTCTGTCTCAGCATTTATCCAACTTACAGCTCACTATAATACTTGCTGTAAGATGGGTGGTGACCTTTACCGCCGATCTCTACTGCTTTTAAGATCGCCGAATCATATGATTGGACACTGTTAAGTGCAAAACGGTTGGAAGTATATTGTAGTATTGGACAGGACCAACGGTCGGCACACTTTTTGTTCGCCACAAAAGAAAAGTAACCGCCCCGCTCCTCTCGAGAGACAGGCGACTCGAGGCGATTTGGTTCTCCGGCGTCGATCCCGTCATTCCCTTCCCTCCGACGGCCTTCCTGGCGCCGAAACGGACGGGGGACGGGGTGGATCAATGTCGGGCATAGGGTTGCTCCTCACCACCGTCGGTGATAGAACTTAAGATTCCGGCGATGGCGTGACCATCGTTGCGGAGAATAAAGCCCACCCAGCGCTTCCCCGGCGGCAGCGACGGGAGATCCAACGTCGGCTTTGGCACGGCTACTACGGTTAGGTTGTGTTTTCTTTACCTCAGCCTAGACGATGTGGAGAGATCTGTTGTTGACTTGTTGGTGGTGTGATGGCTATCAAATCCGAAAGTTTTGCTTCTCTCGGTGGAGGTATGAGATTTGTTTGCCCACTTGCTTGCAAAAGGTTGGGTTTCTAGGGCATCCCCGGCGGATCCTGTTGCTGTACTGCTGGCATTGTTGGTGATGGCAGCCTGTTCTACCAGTCGTTGGCCTTTGGGTTGGCGGCGGCGGATCATTCGTCCCTGTTCTTTCTCGGTCAGTGGTGCTTGTTGCTGGCGCCAAAATTCATGCCAGACTTGTCGCACGGTGGAGATGGCTGATACGCCTGGGAGGCATTTTACTCGGCGTCATCGCCTAGCGGTAAGACCTTCCCTGCGGTCTCCACCTTGTGAACTTCGTCGATGCATATGATAGTTCAAGCTTGGTTCCGGCGGCATACGGCAGTCCGAAACGAGGAAGACGGCGAGAAGATCCTGAAAGTTGATGTTATATATGTAATTTTCAATTTTTTAGGACCCTTTCTATAAAATGGTAGGGATGTACTGTTCTCCTAAGCTTTAATATAAGTCCCTCCTTTAAAAAAAAGATTTACAGGAGCAACGTTAAGTTCGCCTCCAGCGATCTAGCGACTTTGCTGGCTGAGGTGTTGTAGGATCGAGGAGGCCGACTAGAGGGAGTCGGTTCTAAAAATTTTACTAAGACTTAACCGATAAAAATGCAGAATTAAAACGATCGGTCAAAACATGACTACACCCCAAAGATATGTCTCTTAACTATGTGCACCAACACCCTATGTCTAGATCAAGGTTTGCAATCCTAGGTGACAATCAAGCAAGAATGTTTCTAAAAATATAAATTGCTTGAATGTAAGTTGCACAAATTAAATGAACTCAAGTGAACAAACCACAAAGGAGAGACACCGAATTTTTTTCGTGGTCTCGGTGACTTGCCGGTCACCCCTAATCCACGTTGAGGTGGATTCAATGTTCCAACCGCTCCTCTATCAAGGCACCGCTTGATCTTGAGCCGTCTTGAACCAAAGAACCGCTCCACACCTCGATTCCACTAGAGTTGCTCTTCACCACTCCGGTGAGGCGAGCACAAAGCCTCTCACAAGCACACCGGGCCTTCTCACAAGCTTCTCTTGAGAAGATCACCGGATCACAGCACCACCACGTCGTCTAGGTGTCGGCAAACACCAAAATAACAAGCCAAGACTCACTTGACCCTTACCAAGTGCCTAAAGCTCAATCTCTTATGCAAGTGCACTCAAATCTTGCCTCTCACCTTTCTTATGTGCAACACATGCACAAACTCATGGGGAGGACTTGCATAAGCTCAAGGATGCTCAATGGAATGCTCAGCACCCATCTAAGGTGCAGGAGACCGGGTATATATAGGCCAACACTCCCAAGCTAGCCGTTACAATCAAACAGCCCGAAACGCTCTGTTTTGACGGACTGTCCGCCCTACAAGGCCGGACGGTCTGCCATTTGAACTCCAACGGCTATATTCTCAATAAATGCCTCTCTCAGTCGACCGTTACACCTCTCGCGGACTGTCCGCCTTATAAAAGTGCCATGGAACCCTCAGAAACATTCTCTGGAGTAACGGTCCGCGATGAGGTCCGCAGGTCAGAAAATCAACTGCGGACGGTCCGCCAGGAATTGGCGGACGGTCTGCCATTCGCGGACTGTCCGCGGGTCATTTTTTCAGCACGACCGAGGCTAAGTAAAAAGGTCACAACTCTTAGCTCCGATGTCCAAATTAGGTGATCTTGGACTCTATGGAAAGCTTGTTCAGAGGACTACACATCCCAACTGAATGCTTGACCCAAAACACATTGGATCAAAGTAGAAAAGCAATCTAAGATCCACCACACACCATCAACATCAACCGTATTCTAGGCGTCTTTGCAAACTACCGGTTCCTTGCCAAGGTTAGTATGCATATGCAAGATTGAGCTTTTCAACACCTAGTAAAGACTCAAGCATCATCAAGACCCCTCTTAATAGTACGGCATTCTATCTTATCAATCCGGTCTTTTCTCCACTAATCACCGAGACCGGCAAAATGAAATGCCCTACATTTCATACCTTTGCCTTGAGCAAATTCATTTGGTCTTCTTTGATGCCCATATGCATATTGTTCATCACCTTAATTTCTTTAAGGCTCTTTATGTTCATCAACATATAGACCGTGCCCAGTTTATCTCATTAATATACATGACGTCGATCAACATATGATTTTCATATTCTTGCATTCTTCATATGATTGATGTGGATCACACATAGCTTCATATAACATCTCATGGTCCATCAGCCCAAGCTTTTACTCGTCCTTCACCACTGCCTTGGTCCCTCGGCGCCAAGCCTCTTGCTTGCCCTTCACTCTTGCATGGTCCATCGCAGCCAAGTCTTGCTTGTCTTTCACTATCTTGTCATACAAAACCACTTGTATACCAAATCTTCAATATATTCACTTCCTTGGTGATCAATAACTTATCATGCTCATCCTTTTGATCTTTATCAATTCATGATGTTCATATTTATTCACACCTTTATAACAACTAGTTGAGCTTTACAAAAATTCAAGCCACTTCACCAACATGACTCAAGTTGCTCACCCTAGTGCATCTCTACGGACTAATCACCTGTGTATCTCAACATAAACATATATTAGTCCACGTCACTCAATTACCAAAACCAAACAAGGTCCTTTCAGGTGTCCAGCAGCAGGAATAAAAAACAGCAGCTTCCCATCACGAGCGTGCGGGGGACCGAGAATCAAAGACGGTGTATGAAAGTATCAAAAAAAAGACGGTGTATGCACTGGAAAGGGAATTGCTAGCGCCCGAAGGTGTGATGGATAATTTTTCATGGGACAGTATGTTGCAACATCTAGCATACATGTTTACAACATTGAGAATATATGTTTGCAACATCAGAAACCACATATTGAAACATAGCGAAGCATCTGAATGCGAATAGTAAATTCCCGCCGCAACATCAGAGCTTTGTTGCATGCAACAATGTTCAATTTGTGCAACATCGAAACAAAGCTATTGCAATTTGCAACATCACTATCATACAACTGAAACGTTGAAAAAATTCTACTGAAACATAGTGAAACATCTATATGCAGGGGAGTAAAAAATTCTCGCCGTGACATCAGATCTCCGTTGCATGCAACATCAAAGTAAGACTATTGCAACATCACTGTCAGGAAGCTGCAACATTGGAAAGATTCTGCTGCAACACCATGAGGGCCTCGCGGCGCCACCATCCACGCCAACTCACTCAGCCAGCGGCGGAGGAGCTGCATGGGCGCGGCGACGTGTGGGCTGTCGGCCAGCATATGAGGAGCCACATGGGAGGATATCCATGCTCGGCGGTGTGAGACCCCATGACAGGCAACGCTGAGGTCCTATGAGGACGGCAGCGAGCTCTTCTTCCTCCTCCCATGGCTGGCAGCGTGAGCTTCGTCTTTCCCATGGACGACGACGAGATCCTCTTCCTCTCACTATGATCGGCGACGTGAGCTCCTGTCCCTCACCCTCTCCCCCATGGCCGGGGTCGAGCTCCTCTCGTCACGGCCGTGGTCAAGCTCCCGTGATGCTAGTGATGGACGACGACACGACACAACGGTGGCCAACGGGCGTGAGGTCGGGCACAGGGCACGGACGGCGGCGGCAGCGAGGCTGCAGGAGCAAGCCGTCCGATGCATCGTCCGCAGCGGTAGGTTCAACATCGGCAGCTCAACGGTGCAAAAAATGGTCGATGCTTACGAGCAGACAAGACCAGTAACGACTGGAAGAGACACGTTTGATGGTGAAAGGTGGGGACACGTGGGCCTGCGAGGCGTCTGACACGTCAGACGCCCGAGGCATAGCATTACCGCATCGGAAATCATGCCAGACCAGCGACGAGGTTCTACACGTTATTTTGTGAACCTCTCTCCTCCACGTCGGAGTCAATCCGACTAAACTGGTGACTTCGCTGTATTTCTGGAGACGCCCTAAGGGCAGTACCAACCCTCCACATCAGATAGTTTCCATAGCATTAAATACCCTACCATATAAGCTAAAATGCTGATATGGCATGATAATTAATGAGGGAAGAGAAGAAATATGGAGGAAACGGTTTCTCACTTCAGAAACGACGTCGACTCTCGGCCCAATGCGCGAAGAAACTGCCGCTTCCGCGTTGAGGGCAACGACATCGTTTCCTGCCAGCATTTTTCTAGCCACACTGTATTCCTCCATGCCTGCCGCAGTGCCGCTGCCTTGCTCGCCGTCGCCATCCCGTGCCAGGCCAGCTCTCGCCGCCGAGCCCGCCTCCTGCTTGCTCACCGAAGAAGCCGGTGCGTCCTCCACAGCGCGTAGTCCGCCGCTCGAGCTCACCGTCCATCGAGCCCTGACCTCTCTGTGCTGCCGCGGCCGCCGTGCATCTCCGCGCCGTGTACGCGCGTATCTCCGCCCAGAGACGACTTCTAGAGCTTCGCCGGACATGGAGGCGGAGGAAGAGATCAATCCATTGACGGGAGACTCATTTTGATCATGGGCGTGTCCAATACAGAGTTCGGCTGAGGTCAATCAGAGACCAACGACTTGATTTAGGCGCCGCTTGTGATTTGTGAATGAGTTGAACTGACAGTTCCTTTGGTGCGGCGGCAGTAACAAGATCTGGGCAATGGATGAACTGAAGCACAAATTGCTTCCTTGTTTGGAATGTCGTAACAATTGATTGGATCAGCCATGGCCAGGAGTTCGTCATCTTTGAGCATGGGGAAAAATAGGACACGAGAGACTGGGGACAGCGCAGCCATGGCCTCGTCCCGCGCGCGCAGCTCGCAACGGCTGCGGCCCCGTTGACATGACAACGCAGCTACCCGCCGGCCGGCTCGACGCCGCGTCTCGCGCGCCCCTCACCTGCCCGCTCGTCGCCGCCGACCGATGTCGTCCGAGAGATTGGGAAGGAAATAGGACAGGGTAAGAGAGAGGTAGAAATTTACTTACGGGCCCACAAAAGAAATCATGCGTTGGGCATATAGTTTCTAGGTGTGATGTCTTGCTGATTTGGCAGTGTAGAAACTGGTCATAGACTTCATGGGTTGGGACTGCCCTAAGGAATGCCCCCCCCCCCCCCCACACACACACACTTGACCAATGGAGAAATTTGTACATTTTCCCTTTTCATTTTTGTTAGTAGAAATGTTAATTAATATGTTATGCTTTTATGATAAAATCGGGATAATATGAGAATATGAGGTATATATTCTCACTTACATTTTTATAATAAATAAGATTATTGTATAGAGTTGTATGTAAAATTAAGTATTAGTTAGTCAATATATGCCTTGCAACCAAATAGGTGCCACAACTTTTGGTCAACTATTTGCAGCTTCAATCTAAATACTATCTCCGTATCGAAATATTTGTCGCCATTGACTTTTTTTCACAACGTTTGACCATTCGTCTTATTCAAAAAACTATACAGATATCATTCATTTTATTTATGATCTACTTTATCATTAAATGAATTTTGAGTTTGACTTATCTTTTCGTATATTTACAATAATTTTTTGAATAAGACGAATGGTCAAAATTTGCAAAAAAAAAGTCAATGGCGACAAGTATTTCGATACGGAGGGAGAAGCAACAACGCTAATTTTGCCACACCTTAATTATCAACCAAATAACTCATTGTTATAGCGTGGCTGTCACCTAACCTTTGGTGCGGCAAAATGTGGTCCGAACCAAACGTAACACAATCTGGTTAGGTGAAAGCATCAGATTTTATGAATATCGAACGCTCTAAATTAATATGAAGAGTTCATGTTCATTACATCGATCTCTAATTTAATAATTGTTTTAAAACGCGTGCCTCTACTATAAAGAACGAAAGATTTGACGGTCATACAAATCTTACTCTTACACCTCCTACACCGTTAGATTCTATGACGATCTAACACTCTAGATTAATTTAAAGAGTCTATGTTAATTACATCTCCAATTTAAAAGAAGATACACCGTCAGATTTTATGATGATCGAATACTCTAAATTAATCTTGAAGAGTTCATATTCATTACATCTCTAATTTAATTTTTTTTTTAAAAACATATGCCTGTAGCACGTGCCCTTCCGCTAATTCTACAAGAGCATCTCCAGCAGCATTGCCATCACACCCGCCATTACCATTTGCCTTGCCAAATCGAAAAAATGCGGCTCCAGTAGCCTCGCTATCGGGCTCGCCAACACTGTAGGCTCGACATCCCGGCTCCATGTATCGGCAAATTTGGCTGGCTGCTGAGCATCGCTATCCCGATTTCCAAGATGTCAGACTCGTTCCCGCGCAACTTCTCCCTTCCCGCGTGTTCTTCTACTTGCATGCAAGCCATTTGCCCGCACGCACAGTGGCCCTGCCCCCATGGCGATGTCGTGTGATGAATCGTCGCTGTGACTACTGTGTGGTCGTTGGAATCCGCTGCTCCGGCTTGTTCCAACTAGCTCACCTGCGAATCTGCCTGTAGCCTTTGTTCCATCCTCGATCGGTAGGCTGCTCTGGTTTTTTTGCAGCTGGTAGATTTGCTGGGTGAGGAGCGACGAGGAAAAGAGAAGCAAGCAGATAGATGTGGCTATGGCTGATTCTAGCTATTTAAATAGTATTCTATGACAGAAGAAAGAATAGAATAAGCTAAGAGCAAGATTAATGGTGTAGCCGGCTGCGGGCGTATAAAGTGCCATGTCACTCGGGCAGTACCTGTGGACCCTGGCTCATTAATGCCTTCTGTGTTCAAACAGTGTAGCGTGGGCGAATGAGAATCAAGGAACAGGCTGCGCCCGCTCTCAGTCGGCGTACGGCGAGTCGCCGGCTTTATATTCTCTCCTCGTTTCTCTTTCTTCCGCGTCATACTTTGCTGGCGTGCCTGGGCATTTCGTCCGCCGATCTGGCACCAGAATACTTGCTCTAAACAAGCTCGTTGTAGCTGGAAGCCAGCGTTGCAGAACAGGCAGAGAAACGACTGGATGAGGAGCGACGGGGATGGGGGTAGATAGCAAGAAGATAGAGACGATGGGAGGATAGAGATCAGAATGAGTGGATGGAGACACTGCCTAATGGGCCCTTCATAGCGATGCTGTATTCACCAATTGGTGGGGGCTAGAAAACTTTTTTTTTACCTCTTGTGAGACCCACTTAAGAATTAAGAATCTACGATTAATTCATGTGTTTCAAACGTCATTAAATATACCGTATTTGTGAACAATTTAATGGTTGAATATAGCCATTGAAATACATAAGTTGTAATTTAAATCCAAATATTAATAAAATATTGATCAATGGGATTTTACAGTGTGAAATGTGGCTAGTCTGTTAGAGCGCTGAGTAATATGAAGAATTTTTTTAAAGTGAATAACCAAGTAAAGATATAAAAAATAGATTTTAAAGTGTCTGTTGGGAGATGTTCTAAAAAGAAAATGAAACTCCACAGAGACAATCAGCCAGCCCAAAGTCCCAAACCGGTGGGGGGGGGCATCATTGTCCGAGGCCTGTGGGCGGCTCTGCGCTGCTTATCATGGGTGGGGACTATGGGAGTGCGTGGCTGACTCAGTGACTGCGTGCCACCGCTTGGAAAGTGTGACGTGGTCACTCAAGATGGGGAGACGTGGAAAGTGCGTGCGCTGCACGCGTTGCACGGATAACCACGCGTAATAAGTCGATCCGGGTAGTAGGCAGGGCATGGGTGCGTTTAAATCTGATGAAAAAATTTGTAAAATAATTTTACAATTTAAGAGCACTAAATGTAGATTAATAATAAAACTAATTACAAATTTCGTTTCAAAATTCCAAGATGAATTTAATGAGAGTAATTAATTCATGATTAGTGGATAATACTTTAGCATCACTGTTGCAAACCATTAGCCCTGCGAGCGGAGCGGGTCGAACCGTTCGCGAGTTCGCTCCGATCCTAAAATAAGCGAACGAATCGAACCGGTTGGACCCTAAACAACAGAGGGGCAACAGGATCGCCGACTCCATCGACCCCAATCAACCCTAGGTTCGAACCTCGCGCTGTCTCCACCACGCCGCCTCGGCCCCCTGCCGATTCCTGCTCGCCGCCGCCTACGAGATCGTACTCGCCGCCGTTAATCCTTCATTGTTTTTATCAGTTTGATATTGAGGCCTGTTAATCATTCATTCACAAACTGGAACCGTCCGCAGGTTAGCAGCCGCAAGGGGGCAACGCACGGCGGTCGGCGGTTGGCGGCAGCACTGCGTGGCGCTGGACGGGGACTCTACGAGGTTCGATCCCCGGATACCCGCGGGTCACGCGGGGCAGGTGTACAAGCGGGACGGTTCGACCCCTGAACCTCGTCTGGCACTGGCGGGGCGGCGGGTCGGCTTTAGGAGCACACCGCTCCAGACCATTTGCAGGCATACAAACCATGGCCTAGTTAGCTCATTAAATTCGTCTCGCAAATTTATCCAGAGTTATGGAATGGGTTTTGTCATTAACACATATTTAATTCTTCATGCATGTAAGATTTTTTTGATGTGACCGGTAAAAAGATTTGATGAACGAATTGAACACCCTCTAATTTATAATTATATATATACTAGCAAACATGGCCGTGCATTGCAACAGATTCAGATTAAAGATTTATTCAATGACCTTATCATTCGGTTTAATTTGTTTTATAATCAAACTTTGTACCAATGTACCATACCTAAATACGCTATGCTTTTACAGACACATATCTTTTAGTATATATATGTTTGTAGCATCGCACACCATCTTTAAAATATATTTTTTTTTTGCTTACATGATTCTCAAGCTCATTGAGATCATGATGATAGTGCAGCAACTAGGCCAAAGTTAAGTGCTTTCTAGTAAATTCTTGATATAAATTAGTTGGATCGCCAGCTGCTATAAATTATGGGCACTATAGGCTTAGCCTCTCAATATATATGATACTTTATTTCAAAAAAATATATGATACAATGCATCGGGTTCGTTCATATAATGCATTGGACCAATGATAGACTTTGCAGGCCGAGTAGCAAGAAAGGCACGCGCTCAACATGTAGGAAACATGTCCTAGTCGATAGCGCTGTAGAGAGGTTGGCCTATATCCGACGGCGTAGGCTTAAAGGTGAGATGTAGTCTATATGGACTCTTTAGATTAATCTAAAGCGTTCGATTATTATAAAATCCGAGAACGTAGGCTCAAAAGTGAGATGCAGTCAACATGGACTCTTTAATCTAGAGCGTTCGATCATCATAAAATCTAACGTACATGATAGATAACGACGGACGAAACAGAAATTTCGTTGTCCTTTATTTTTTGAAAATAATTACTACTAAGTATTTATTAGGCCTGTCTTCTTCGTCCCCCCTCCGTTTACTCCAGCCCCTCCCCCAAAGCTCCTCCTTCCCCGGCCTCTCCATGGATTTGGAGCCTCACCCACGCACGTGCATCGGCGAGAGGCCTCTTTGTGCATGCCCACCGCTCCGGCGGTGGCGACGCCTGCACAGGGGAGCTGCAAGGGGTACACGGTGGCGCATGCGGGCGATGGCCGGTGAGTTGGTTGGTTAATTATTGGATCCCCATCCATGGAGTTAATTTTCTTGCTTAGAAATCTTACCCGTAAGGTCTAGCGGATTTTCCACGCGGCTTGTATCCCGGCCGTCTCAAAGACATGCATGGAATTAAGCTGCAGTCCCTGGCAGATCCGGATCTGGACTCTCCTCAGAAACAACCGGCACACGCACACACGCCATGACGAATTGAAGCCGCCGGAGCACTGTCGCACGCGGCACTAAGGTGAGATTGTCGCAGCCCAAATCTCTTGGATTTATTATTTGGCCCCTGATTAACCTTGCGTGTGCAGGGCAGAAACTCGCCAGCGACCATGTTCACCTTCCACGAAGGCGCAGCGCCGCTGGTGGAGGGGTCTGTACAAAAGAACAAGGGAAAGAATAATAAGGTTATTGCAACTCGGCATGGCTAGCTAGGCATCTGCCCAAGGGACTGTGCTCCCATTAACAACGTGTGTGGAAATTAAAGTTGTCAATCGTGGGACTCCCAAGGTGCATGGAAGCAGCAAGACAGTACGTAAGGACAGGTAATTCGTCCATCTGGTTATCGATTGTCCAATCTTCTAATTATAATTCTGATTTTCAATATTTCGAAAATGTAATTCTGATTTTCCAGTGATCACAAACATAGAACAAGTATCAGAACTGGAGAGACTACATCCCCATAAAATGCGATCATTTTTTTTTTCACTTGTTTGAAGATTTTCTCAAAAGTACCTTGCATCTTCGTTCAAAATTCTCGCATTGGACCAAAAGAGCTGAAATAATTGTTAAGATGACTTTGGTCACGAAAGGTATATATTTGCCTTGTTCGTGTATAATTATGAAACCAAAATAATCTGTGCCACACTGATGGTAATTTACACCTTATTATGCCGGTACATGATTGTATCAATAGAGAGAACTTGCTATTGACAAATGATTGCTTTGTGAGATGAAGAAAAAGAGCAAACAATCAACAAAGGAAGCAATTGTCTCTGGAGCATCCTTCATGACTTCAGTCTCATTCATCCCCCGAGTGAAATATTCATTCAGAGCTTCACAAAGCCACTATATTGAATGACATCATCCACAAATCTTGTCCTGTAAAAGGTCATCCATCTTGACCCATTATTTAGTTTGTCAAACCATAAGCCTTACCTACCTTGGCAAGATTGATTATTGTTGTATAGTCAATACCTTTTCGTGCTTGTCCCCTTCCAATTGTTTCTTCTATTGATTCAATATGGTCCCTAACAATGTTCACCTCCTAATCTCCACCTTAAATGTTATCTACACTAAGCTCTCGCTTCAACAAAACCAATGGGTAACCATTGAGTTCTTTGGCATGGTTGTCTCCTGGGCTAGTTTGGCACGACGTGGTCGCCTTGCATCCAAATCTTCTTGCTGCTAACTTGATATTGCCAAGACAATAGACTCGTCTCAACCTGAAGGCTATAGGCCTACATCACTACACTAGGTGTACCCAGTGCCGTAGGCTCCCGTACTATGCGGGGTCTGGGGGCAGGTTGTTTAGCGCACAGCCATTTCTGCACATAAATGTGCAGAGGCTGGGGCTTGAACCCTGAACCTTCCGGTCACAGGCGGTGAAGCTCTACCACTGCACCAAAGGCCTGCATCACTACACTACACTACACATTAACCAGTACTCCCTAAGAGCATGAAACACAATTGCTGCAAATTTTTATCTATGCTACCGAGTTTGACTTTCAAAAGGATTTGATTATGTTTGTTTGAAAACCGTGAGTAAATTTTTGTAGCGAAAGGTTTCCCAATTGAATAAAGGAGGTGGATTTACCATGCTCAATGACACTTCACACTAACCAAATAACCATGACCCTCAATAATACCAGGAAGTTGATCCATTGTTGAATGGACCTTAGCCAAGGAGACACATTATAATCATCAGCTCAAACTAAGCCCAAACTTGAGAATTTGAGAACATCCTTGACATTAATTAGTACATTTATAGACATGAATGTGATTTGTCAAAGATCTTTTGCAGTCAGATTACCGCCTTTAGTTTGACATACTCTAGGGTTCTCTGACACCAAGCTTCACCTGGCTGGTTTTAAACCCTGGTCTAAAGTTATACAACCACCATGCCAGCTGTAGAGAACTTTGGTTGGCTGGATGATCATGGTTAAGATGGCCTTGACCGCCTATCACTCTGCTAAAAGAGGACTCTAGAAGCCATAGATAAATACCCCCATGCTTTTTCTCTGAACTTTTGACAACGTTTGAATCGGAAGGATGGTATCTGCAAGGTTACTTGGCATGTTGTCGCTTGCTCAAGAAAGAGGGGAAGATTGGGAAAAGCAAACTATCTGCTGCCACATAATGTGTTTTGGTTTGGTTTCATAGAGTTGCAATATATATCTTGGATGAGCAGAAGCAGACGAGTGGATGCAACAATTAGAAAAGAAGAGTTGTTTGGCTGGCTACATGGACAAATGTGCATAAATCTTGCACACCCTGTGGATGCAATAATCTTGTGAAGGTATTTGGTTGCTTGCGTGGGCAGCTGCACCTTAGGACTCGCATGTGGGCCTGTCAATGCTATACTGATGAGTTTGCATAAGTCGTGCTCAATATGGCATAGCCGGTGGATGGCTTGCAACGTAGCAAACGACGGAGACTCGCAGAGGGAGTGCACCCTCACAACTAACTTTCTCTTCTATGGATGAAAGACAATTTTGGGTCTTACAGAAGATGGGAGAGTGGAGCATACGCGAGTATCTCGTGGCGGCATTCGTCATCGACGATGAGTCTACGTCCAAGATCTATGAAGTTCGGGGTACGTCTTCGACCGATGGAATACCAACGACAACTTCTACTCGTCCATGGGCGCAGGGTGTCTTCTGCGGCTCTCTTCAATGCTTTGTGGCAATAATGGAGCTTCATTGGATCCGAGGATGGCGGCGAGGAGCTTCCAGTGGCGATCGTCGGCGCAAGAATCTAGAGGACACGGTTGTCTAGGGACCACAATGTAATTTCTTTGGCTTTAGGGACCTTTGTGCAAAAAGGTTTGGACAACTATCCTCTGTACCCCATATGTCCGTATTTGTACTTGTATGCGTCTTGTACCTTATCTTTTATCGTTAATACAGGTAAGTTTGACTAAAAAAAGGTTGGACCTTGTATTTGTACTTGTATACGTCTTGTACCTTATCTTTTATCGTTAATACAGGTAAGTTTGACTAAAAAAAAAGTTGGACCTCTGGAGGTCATGCTGGTCAAACTGGCAACGTAGAGCATCATTGGACCAAAGAAATAGAGTCAATCCCTTGGGGACTAAGTGGAATGGGTTGGCTCCGACCCAGTCTTCTAGGTTGGGTTCGACCCATCTCATGTTTGGTTGAGTGGGTTGGGTTGGTTCTAGTTTTTTGTTTGATTGAAAGGGGTGGAGAGAGTTGGAATGGATGTCATGTTAACACCGTTAGCAGCAGTTGTACATATGTCCTATATGTCAGCCGTGGGGTCCACCTGTCAGCCCCTTCCTTTTTTCTCTCAACGTCCTATCTTCTACCTCCTCCCTACGGAGCTCAACCGCGACATCGACGCCCATCGGAGCTTGGCCCATCCCTGCCGCCCGGCTAGGATCACGCAGCCGCCATCCCTCGCATGGTTACCGCTCTCCCCCACCGGCCGAGCTCCCCACACTACCTCAACTTGCCTTTGCCTCTCCACCATGGTTGATTCACACTGTCGATCTACTCCCTCTGCTCCGAGCCTCCCTAGCGGTTGCCGGCTCCTTGATTGTGCCTGCTCCTCCTGCCGGCTGTGGCCCTTCTCAGGGGCGGAGCTCCCCAACGGCGGAGCCTGAGCTCAAGCGGATGATGACGGAACTTCGACTAGGGGCGGAG
>CM027121.1:62891590-63055009 GCA_015476505.1 Urochloa ruziziensis | reverse complement strand
CGAACCTGGCGTCGCTCTTCTTCGAGGCTGGCCTCGAGTTCTCGCACCTGGATCAGCTGGGCCTGAATCAGCGCGGCGTCTCCGGTCGTGGGAGGTGCTGGCCGTCGGGGTGCCGCGCTTCCCACGGGTTCTCGCGCGGGTTCTCGCGGCGCGACGATGCCGTTGTCCTCCGTGTCCGGCTCGATAACTGCTGCGACAAAGCACTCCCGCGTGGGGTCGTGATCCCCTGTGCTCGAGTCATCAGAGTAGTCGAAGCAGTAGTCCGCCGCGGCCTGGAACGCCACGAAAGCCTCGTAGTCGCGAAGTTCGAGGTAGTCCCACTCCGGGTCCTCCTGCGAGGCCTCGTCAGCGCTTGTGCCGAGGTATGAGTCGCCCGGCGAGGTCGCGATAAGGTTCCGGATCGAGAGCAAGTGATGTCCAGCGAGATCGTCGTAGGCGTCCATCGCCGTGCTGATGGATGACGAGTACGCCATGCCCGCTCCACGCATCCCATACGGGAAACGCGACGGCTCGGCCTCGCCCTCCTTGTTCGGACGCGTGGTTGGAGGTGCGGGCGTTGGCGTGGCCTTCGTCCCCTCGGCAATGGTGCTTTCGCTGAGGTCGACGTCGTCCAGACGACGCGCGCGCGCAGCCCGGCGCCGCTCCATGCGTGCTTGTCGTGAACGTTGCCCTGAGCGCCTCCTGCGCCTGGGCGTTGGTGGCGGTGGTGGGCTTGTCGCGGCGGTCGTGGCCGTGGCGGCCGCATCCCTTGGGAGGAGCCGCATGAGATAACCGTTGCCGGTTGCCTCAAACCCCAGGCTCCCAAACCAGATAGTGAATCCGGCCGGGAGCGGGTCGGATGAACCGTAGGAGCAGCGGTCAACGAGGCGCTCTGTACGGATCACCATCGAGAGAACTGGTGGGTCAAGAAGTCGATCACAGCGCGAATCCCCTACCTGGCGCGCCACTGTCGGTGCCGGAACCGCGCGGGGGTCCAAACACCTGCAGAAAAGTGCGCTGTGTCCCGTCTCTCGATGGTCGATGCAAGGGCAATGTGATGACACGGGGTTTATCCTGGTTCCGATCTTCCGATCGTACGTCCAGCAGGGTGTGCTTGCGCACTTGTATTGCCTTGCACCGGGGGGTGCTCGTAGTAGGGGGCTACAAGCTTGGCGGGAGAGGAAGATAGGCCTACAGGTCCCTTAGAACGAGTGAGAGTTGGGTTGCTTGATGAACTGAGTGGTGAGTATGTGAGCGAGTGTGTCTGGTTCCCCGTTCTATGGGGCTGCCTCCTCCTTTTATAGTTCAAAGAGGGGCAGTTACAAATAGTAAAAGTACAGTACTTAGTACAGTGACGGCGTACGACGGGGCGCGACTGCGGGCGTGACTCTTGTCTTGGCTCGTGTTGTCGGATTAGGTGACTCCCCAGCGTATGGCGTTCTGGCGCAAGACGCGACGTTCCCTGTACATGACGTGCGCTCCTTGTGCTCCTGATTTTATGGGCTGGCGTGGGTCGTCATCATCAAGTACGTCAGGCCACGGGCCCGTTCGAGGGCTCCCCCTGTCCGTTCGAGGGGTCCCCGTACCGGAGTTGGTGGAACAGGGGAGCGTGACAGTACAGGGCTGTCACATCCCACGGGCTCGTGGCGCCACACAGGTCCGTCACGCTGTACAGCGTAGAGGATGACCGCACGGAGTCAGGGATGACCGCACGGTGTCGGAAGTGACCGCACGGCGTCAGGGGTTGGCGGAGATGACTGGGGATGGGCTGATGATTCGCTGCTTGATTTCCTCGCCTCAGGCCGTGCGGAGCCATTTAATGCTCTTGTCCACGGGTAGGTGAGCCGTCAGCGGGCCCTCGAGCGAGGGGTCTCGAGCGAGGCGGAGTTGGGCATCGAGAGCGGCCTCCGGGCCTCGAGCGAGGAGTCTCGAGCGAGGCGGAGTTCCGCTTCGCTCGAGGGGTGCAGGACACCCTCGAGCTCGACAGCGGATCAAGGCTTCCTCACCTGTTTTTCGCCGGGTTAATTGGTTCCAGCGGTTTAGTTGGAGATTACTGTTGTCTTAGGGCCTCTCCCAGGATTGGCACCGACACCATGACTGTAACGTCCTGATGACACAATTGCTTGCAATTGCGCTAAGAGGTATCTTGCCGAAAAATGTAAGATTGACAATTGTAAAGTTATGTGTGTTCCTAAATGAAATTTCACATAAGGTGATCGATCCAAGGAATTTAATAAAGCTATAGAAAGACGTACACTGACGGATTAGTCATGACGGTTCTAAAATCCATTACTAACCATATGTAATTAGTGATGGTTATCAACTTGTTGTCACGAATGTACAACAATGGACATTAGGCCCATAATATAGGTACACGGCGTCCTTCTACTGCGGCTCGGCGGCCACTACCGGCGGCTTCGGGGTTCACAGGCAAGAAAACTTTCACGTATGTTTGCCACCTACATCACCGTACGTGATGGATTGAGCCTTTATTTTCTGCCAGTGCATGGTGTTTGGCAATTTGCACTTGAAAGTGTTTGTTGAAATGCTTGTTAGAACAAAGTTTATATATGCTTGGATGTGGTTGCAGACAGAACATCAGTAGTAATCAGCAGTACGTACAAATCTTTTTACCTTTGCACTTACGGTTGAGCTGAACAATGCAAGTTTTCTTGCTTTAACCGGATGGTTCCTGCACCTGTACCACTGTTGATTGCGTGCAATTAGCATTTTGTTTTCTTTTATTTCTGATGAAAGCTGTCTATAATTTGTGAAACTAATTTAATGATGCATTGTATCAATCGAACTTGTAATATAAAGTTAGTTGTGGTCAATTTCAGTCTCATGTAGAGTTAGTGGTTAGCTCTAATTATTAGTATTTAAAAGGGATTAAAACCTGGATAGAGGGAGTGAAACACGGCAAGCTAATGCATTAGCTACTAAGACAGGTAGGTTTTAATTCAAGCTTTCGCATGATTGTTTGTAATACTAGCAGAAGGGCACGTGCCGCAGGCACGTGTTTTAGGAAAAAATACTAATTTAAATGTGTAATCTACATCGACTCTTTAGATTAATCTAGAGCGTTCGATCATCGTAAAATCCGATGGTGTAGGCTCAAAAGTGAGATGTAGTCAATATGGACTATTTAGATTAATTTAGAGCGTTGGATCATCATAAAATCCGACAGTGTGGGATATAGATGACGACGGATGAAACGAACGACGACGGACGAAACGAAAATTTCGTCATCCTTTATAGTATAGACTTGGCTACCTATTTGTTTTCTTTTTTAAGCCTCTAGCTCTTTTACTAATATGCAGCTTTATGTTATTTTTTTTTCATGTGCTGATTGCAGAAAGCAAGGAGTGGAGCTGCAAGTGTGAAATCGTGACATGCAAAATTAAATTTGTGCAAATTCAAAATTGTGCAATTTAATACAGGCTATGTTCTTAGAATATGTGATTTTTTATTGAATCAAAACTTATGAGTTGTGTATGTATGATAAGATACTGAAATTTTGTTACATGGCGTGAAAGAATGTTTGTTGGGCTGCAATAGTTTTTTTTTTGGGCTGAATGCTGAATTTGGTGGTTTGGAATTTAAATTGGGTTGGGCTGAAATAACAATGGGCCTGGATTTAGTGGGCTGGAAATTGGTGGCCTACAATTGATATGGGCCTTGAATTAGTGGGCTAGAAATTTGTTTATAAATGAGATGAGATGATGACTTCAGCATCCACGTCAGCATCTCCGACCATGGCATCATCCATGTAGGGGTCCACGTTAGCGTCCATGTATGCATCTCGGGCCATGTTATCATCCATGTCAGCGTCCATGTAATCGTCCGCGTCAACATATCAGGCCATGTCATCATCCATGTCAGCGCTCATGTCATCATCCATGTCAACAATAGTAGCCTTGTCATCATCCACGACAACGTCCATGTCAACATCCACATCAACAGCCAAGTGTCTCGTGATGACGTGGCGATTCTATCTTTGAATGTTTAAACCGTCAATAATACTGGGCTTGGGTTTGGACTTGACTAGGCCTAAGGCTAATCTGTGACGGTTTGATAAATTTGTCATGCGATTTAATCCCTTACGATCAATCTGTGATGGAACCTTAACCGTTATAGATGCACATTGTGACGGCTTTTGAGGTTTTTATGATGAAAAGTGACTGTCACATGATAAATGTTTTCTTGGAGTGGAAAGTCATTCTGTATGTACACATTTAAAATTGAGGCAGTCATCTATATAAGTTATATAACTAATCCCCACTAAGGATTTTTTCAACGCTTATGAAGTCACATCATCACCTTCCACTAAGATACATTAACAGCTCATTAGGATGCATTAATTGTTATTTCTCTCTTATGTGGTGCACATCATCTTGAATTCTGGATTTTTTTGAACGAATTGGCAACACAGCCCCCTACCTACTTTTTTTTGTATATATAAGAAAAGATGGTGTATGTACAAGCGGTTTTACCGGGCTTGCAAGCCCAAAAGATGGAAAGAGAAACTATAAATTAATATTACTCAGCCAAGTATCTCAAGCAAGCTTTACGCTTGGCTTGGCACGAAGCATAACTAAGCCTAATCCATCCCGAATTCTGGATTATTTTAACTGTCTGACCAACATGGTGCATATTTTCTACTCATTAGATGTATGTCTTAATGATTTTTTCTTATCATTCAAAAGTAACATAAAAGTTTATAATTTTTATCAAGAGATAACTCATATGGCTCTCAGAGTAATCTCTACAAGTATACAATTTTTACGAGCAACTAAACAACCACGCAATGATTTATAGTTTATCGAAAACTCCTTCAAATTCTGCAGCAACGCGCAGAGAATCACCTAGTTGAAAGGACAAGCATCTCTTCTCTTTGCACGGAGCCGGATGATTTGTCGTGAACGTCGTGGTAGCTGACTGTTGCTTGTCCTTGTTGGGAACATATGCCATGTAAGAATTGCCAAAAAGCCGAACTGATTCTTGTTATCCATACCAATATGCATGCATGCTCCTAGCTTATTTATTCAAAAAAAATACGTACATGCTATTCAAGCCTTTTCCGTTCTTCCCATTCATGCGAATCTTATATTGTACACCGGGGACCTGTTCTGGCCGTTGAAGAGACCAAAGTGCTTCTCGGTCTCGTCTCCCATCTTCTGGTTCTCGTCGAACATAGCAAATATGTAAGTCTCAAGCGCCCCAGACCTCTTGGGCGTTCCCTTGCCGACATGGTTAATCAGGTTCTGGTTGTATGTCTGCGCGTTCTCCACCGACGCCGCGCCGTCCACGCCGCCCGACGGCCACCCGCTCTCCGACACGACGATGGGCACGCTCGACCCGCCGACCTTCTCCATCGCCGTGTACATCGCGTCAGCCATGGCGTCGAAAAGATTGGTGTACTCGGGCCCATTCGACGTCGGCGAGCTCGGCTTGAAGAGCGCGTAGTTGAGCTCGATCTGACCATTCGCGCCCTTGTAGGCGAAGTAGGGGTAGATGTTGGCCAGCAGCGGCGAGCCGGTGCTCGCCAAGAGCTTGACGATGGGGCCCATGACGGAGGGGTCGGCGAACGTGCCGCTTGATGGCGGCGAGGATGGCTCGGCGAGCACGCTCATTTTTACGGCCGTGGACACCTTGACGCTGCCGAGGCCGGCGGCGGAGAGCGCGGCGTTGAGGTTCTGCATGGCCGGCAGGATCCTCTGTGTGTCGGGGGCTTCGACCTCGTTGCCGACGGCGATGTACTTGAAGTTGACGTCGTCTTTGTATGGCTGGATGTTGGTTTGTACCCAACCGGAGGCGTCGGAGACGAGGGCGTTGAGGTCGCCTTCGTCCACGATGACGTCGATGCCTGAGCCCCGGAGGGCCTGCAGGATGGTGTGATTGGGGGAGTAGATGCGCATGCCGTTGATCCCGTTGGAGCGGTAGAGCTGGACCACGTCGGCCGCCGACGGTAGGCGGTCGCCATGGGTGCCGTAGCACACACCGACGGATTCAACCGCTGTTGATAATAAACCCATTCATTAGTTCGCCATGTGTACAACAATGCAGGAGTATATGGATATGGTAGGTGTATTCACATCGCGGGTAGAGTTGACGTGCATGTTGTTACTTACCTGTTGGGATGGACGCCAACACTCCAATGAGTATTATTGCGGCGGCGGCAAGCACGGAGGCGGCACCTTGCCCTTCCATCGTCAATTCGACTGAGTTCAAGGTGATGCACTCGACTCTTCCCTGCTTGTAGCGCCGTTTCGATCGCATGCAAAAGTACTATACTGAGCTAGGTGGCTAGCTCCCCTATTTATACGCAGAAATAAAGTTGACCAACAGGTTTAGTCTCCTAATAGTCCATTTCCATGTTGCCTACCGCGTACGACCGTACGTCGTTGTCAGTTACAGGGTCATATGGTGTTCGCTAGCTAATAATCAAACCATGCTTGACCAAACAGAAGTCACTGTCATGCCTAGCTAGACCGTGTGATCGAGGTCATCTCGATCTCGCCCGTCAACCACGGCCTGATGGGAGAACTTCGCTTTATATATGAATTATTTCTCAAATATATGGGAGTATGTAGGGCCGATAAATCTCGAAACTAAAAGGTAATTATAGACCGCTCACAATTCAACAAATATATCGGCTACTATATATGTACTTCTTTCGTTTCAATTTATACGTCGTTTTGTCGTTTATTTATGTGCATAACAAAGATAACGAACCTAAAAAAGTTAAAACAACCTATAATTTGGAATGAAGGCAGTACTAAATACAGATGACACAATAGGGCATTAAATAATATGTCGTTTCATCCCTGGCGGATAAGGAACCACCTCCACTAGCTAGCACTGACCAATGGAACGATATGCATTCGTGGCCATATATATAGATATTTAGTCTGTTCTGTTTTTGTGTCGTTTAGCATCCACATCAATTGTGGCTTTGTCCTGTTTGTGGAATTCCACAACGTACATATGACTTGCTGGACGAGTAGTCAATACGTCGTTGAATGACGCGCGCGTTAGCTAGTGTGTATCTAGCAGAAGGCCAGCAGAGCGTGCACGTACCGTGGGGGTAACGCCACACGCATAGTACGGCTGGGTCTGTGGAAACGGAGGTGATGGTGTCCCAATATCTAACATTTGTTTAGCAAAATACATGAATAGCCATTGTAGTCTTTATTCTACTAATTTATTTATTTAGCCAATACCATACATGAAAAACCAAGATAGATGATGCGAGAAAGGTGACGTGTTTTGACGCAGTTACCAGTAACGGTAAAGGTAATAGGCGTCACAACGTTCATAACTTGTAAGTCCTCTAAGTCGAGACAGAACAAGAGTCCGGCCGGTGGGCAATGTGGTGGCAGGGATGGAGTTTGATGCGTTTTTTCCCATGCGAATAAGAAGGGAAAATAGCCAAAGCAGCACCGTAGTTTCCTTTGTTTAGTCATTTGGGTTCATCGGGGACTCTTTAGCATATAGCATGCATGCAGGGAGGTGTTTTGGTTACAAACATCAAGAGGTAACTCGCACATTGACTTTCTGGAAACTTAGAAAGGCATATAACTTGTACGTTGCATGAGAGGTAGGAGAGATCGCTTTGATCTGAACCGTTGTATTTTTGCCATCAGGGTAATGGATGGTTAGATGCTTTTCTTTTTCTAGTAAGTCTGTGATTAGTATAGGTATAGATTGAGCTGGCGACTGCAACTTATTCTCCGATGAGGAGACGCTTGCAGAAGGGGGCTTTGGGTCGCTATACAAAGGATACTTGAAAGAAATGGGGCCTTCACGTTGCCATTAAAAGAGTGTCATTGAGCTCCAAGTAGGGGAGGGAAAAGTACATTTCTGAGGTAAATATCATTAACCGTCTGAGGCGTCGCAATCTTGTCCAGCTCTTGCTTGTCTATGAACTCATGCCTAGCAAAAGTCTTAATGTTCACATTCATAAAGGGCGGGAATATATCATCGTAGCAACTCATGTACCACCGCTACTAGAGTAGTGTAGTACTATACTATATCAACCCCGTGTGCTTTATGAAATTTATTGCAAAATGCTCTTGTTTATTGCATTATTTGTTTAGGCATGATATCGTACTGGGAATCATATCAGTGCTGGGCTTCTTTACCTACACCAAGAGTTGGAGCCGTATGTTTTGTACCATGATACCAAACCAAGCAATAGCATGCTTGCTGCCTCCTTCAATGCCAGCAAGATTATTAATTTCAGGCTTGCTAGGCTGGTCGACCACGAGATACAATTTCACAGAACAATGCTTGCTGGCACGATCAGGTATATGGACCCCATGTCCGCACTAGCTAATTGGCAGTGCCAGCACCTCACCCGATGTCTATAGCTTCGACATCACTATCCTTGAGATCATCTGCGGCCGAAGGCCAATCGTGATGGTAGAAGAGAGCGACGAATATGCCACTATAGGAACATTGTGTCATGGATTTGGGAATTTTATGGCTACGGAAGGATCATCAATGCCGTCGCCGATGACCCACCCCTAAAAGGTGAATTCGACTGAAGGGGAGATGGAGCGCATCATGGTCACAGCCCTCTGGTGTGCACACCCTGTCCGCACCCATGAGACCATGCATGTAACACCCCGTCTCTTTAAGAGCATTTAAAAATATGCATTTTCTATAATTTTTCTTAATTAAATATATTTCTTTTCTCTTGAATATTCAAAATACATTTTAATAATAAAGCTATGCATTTAATCTTGACATGAGTGATGCATTTTGAATGCCCTAGAACCTCCTTCAAATCTTAATAGAATTCGAATTCGAATTCAAATTCAAACCCCTTGAAAAAAATAAATAGAAAAGCTTCTTTTCCCTAGCAGGCCGCCAACCACCCTTCAGCCCAGCTCTCATTCCGGCCCAAAAACTAAAGTCCAAAACCATCCCCTGATCTTTCTCCTCACCTCCCCTCTCCTCCCCTCGGCCGGCCCACTCCCTCTCGCGGCAGCCCAGCTCGCCCTCCCCTTCCGCGGCCCAAACGGACAGCACCACCCTCCTCCCTCCCGCCGGCCCAGCCGGCCGCGGCCCACCTCCACTCTCCCGCCGGCCCAGCCGGCAGCGCGCCGCTCCAGCAGGCCGAGCGGCCGCTCGCCCGGCCCGCGCGCAGCCCTAGCCAGCCGCGCCCCCCCCCTTTTCCCCCTGCAGCCGCGCGCCGCGTCCGGCAGGCCGACCGCGCGCCTTGCGGCCTAGCACGCGGGCGCAGCCCACCCCCGCGCGCGCTGCTCCCGCCAGGCCACGACCCAACCGCGCGCTCGCTTGGCCTGCGTCCCAGCTTTGCGCGCCCGCGGCCCAGCTGACGCAGCCCACGCGCACAACACAGCGCAGCCCACTCAGCGTCCCTCCCAGCATGCTGCGCTGCCTGCTCGCTCGCTTCGCGTAGGAATCACGCTGCAGACCGGCGCGCTTGGCCGTTACGCGCACGCCACGCCGCGCGCTCGCCGCTTCGCGTGAAGTTGAAGCAACGCCGGCCAGCACCCCCTGCGCGCGGCTATAAAAAGGGCATGAAGCCCTCCGTTCCTCGCTGCCTCACAACGAGAGCTCGAGCTCAGCTCTCAGCTCTCGTACACATGCGATAACACACACACTGCGGAAGCGCTGCCCATATACGCAATAGAAAAGGTGCACCAACTGCTGCTCTGCTCTGCTCCCGGGTACGCCCGGAACAGTCCAACCAGCGGCGTAGCTTTAGACATACCACACCGCTCACGTACACATAGGAAAGGTGCGCCACCTGCTGCTCTGCTCTGTTTTCGGGTGCGCTCGGAACTGGCTAACCAGCGGCGTAGCTTTAGCCATTTCGCCCAGCATTGTGGACGATGCCAGTTCGGCTGGCCGCACAATGCCCGACCCCCCGCCGCTAAACCCCATCGCTGCTCGCCACTTCGCGACCCTAGCCGGGATGCTGCCCGATTCCCCAATTTCCAGTCCAGTCAACCCTAGCCGGGATGCTGCCCGATTTCCAAGTTTCCCGCTCTGTCCACCCTAGCCGTTAAAATGCCCGACCGACACCCCGATCCTAGCCCACCTAGCAGTTGCGCTGCCCAAATCCAAACCCCAGATATTCCCCGGTATAGCCATTATGCCGCCCAACAAAAAACCCCGGTTACTAAACCCTAGCCCGGCATAGCCGTTATGCCGCCCAACCAGAAACCCCGGCTGCTAAACCTTAGCCCCATATAGCCGTTATGCCGCCCAAACAAAAGCACCGGCTATTAAACCCTAGCCCTAAATAGCCGTTGCGCTGCCCAAATAAAACCCTAGATAAAACCTGGCCCATATGCTACCCGACCCAAAACCCCAGATATTAGCAAACCCCAGCCGGCATGCCGCCCATAATATTCCCGGAAAATTATATTAATAATTTTCTGGAATATTAATAGAAATTCAATCAATATCCTTAATTATTTAGAAATCTATTTCTAAATAATTGATATAATTATTCGGGAATTATTTAGATATCCAGTAATTCTCAGAATAATTATCCCTGGCCCTTTCTCCCACACTTAGAATTCATTCCACCAGCTAAACCCCTCCTAAGCCCCATCGTCCTATTCATTAATTATTATTCAATAATTAATGGATAATCCGTCAGATATCCATCCTGATCCCTAGGTACGCCCCGGAATATCCATCTCCCCTTTCCCTTTCTAATCTATAGGCATTGATTGATGAATTGATATTATTTTATGTGTTTTATTGTTCGATAGCTTGACCGGGCCCCGACGAGACGCCGGAACTCCAGAAGGCCCGAAGCCCCGCCCGGTCAACATACAGTCTACGCCCGCATACGGAACGTCTAAGGACCGACAATGAAGGCAAGTCTCACCAATAATATCACCCAATAAACTAAAGTTTACCATTCCTGTGGCTTAAGCTGTATGGAGGCTTCACGTGGGTGGAAGCCTGGCCCCGCCGTAGAATGCTTTAAGATTGGGAGTGGAAGGATGGCCTCGCTATGAGGGTCCTAAGAGCCGCTCTGATCTCAGCTAAGGACCGGTTCATGGGAGAGTCTTTCTAGTGCCTAGTACAACCCCGCATGCCAAAAAGGCACAGCCTACGGGAGTGCCTATTTATGTGAGGCCTTGATTCACACCCCACCAGCGGAACTTAGTAACCCAGCCCAAGGAGCTGTATGATTGGTGCAGAGTGCCGACCGGCGAACTGGGTAGCGCCTGGTGCCGGGTCGGGCACGCACCAAGTCGGGAACGGGTATGCCGGAGACAGCCCCAGGCAGAGGACTGGGACTGGGCGGCACGGGTCGACTAGGATACAGGGTCACAGACCCTGAGGGCCGAGGGCCCTGATTAATGCGCTCACAGACCCGGGTCAACATCCGCGAGGCGGATGATTAGTGGCCCCTGCTTAGCCCCTAGTACTACCTGTGGCTGGGGCTAGGGAATGCTGACCAGCGATGGTCACCGGTGGGTACGAGTCTCGTAGGGCAGTACCTGCCTTGACGAAGGTAGGGACTGACCGAATGCGGGGTAGATAAGTACGACATCTGCAGAGCGTAAAACCTATCTTGATAGCCATGACTCCGGAATGAGTCCACTTAGTCAAAGCCCCCATTGATTAGATTTACTTTTATTGCGAGGAGAACCCGGACGGCAGGTGTGCCGATGACTGGGTTCTGGGGTTAATGTCGGGACTGGCAGGGAGGAAATGCCCCTCCAGGCCCAACAATTATATTCTTTTAATTTATATTATATTATTGAATTTGTGAGATTTGCTGAGTATTCAACTCTGAATAACCACTCTTGTTTTCATTGTCATACAGGTTAGAACTCCAGGGCTGTGAGGTGCTACAGCTCATTCCAACTGAGGAACGAGTGCCCGCCCGCGCTCCGCTAGTTTAAAACGGTATAAAGTTATTTTAACTTATACGTTATTTACCGCTTCCGACACTAACCTGTGTCAAAATCCATATCAGCGTACTGATCCAGGGACTGATACGGGTGGTCGAGGGACGTCCCGGCCAAGGGGTCCCCACAATGCATGCATAACAAAGGCAATTAATGTGCTTCGTGTTGAAAGAGTTGTAACAGATAGCTAGATATCGGTTGGTCCTGGCTAGTTATGATAGATGTTGTAAATGTTGTAACAAACGACATCGTTCCCTCTATCTTCCACGCGCCTCTAAAAACTTTCATGGTATCAGAGCCTAGGGAAAACTAGATTGCATCTCCATGATGTCTAGCTCTTCCTCGACGAACCCGCTCCTCGGCATCCAAGTGACCGAGAAGCTTACCCGCCAGAGTCACACAATGATGTCGACGTAGGTGCTTGCGACCATACGTAGCGCAAGGCTAGAGTGTTTCATCAACGGAGAGGTCGTCGCTCCCAGGAAGAGGTGGAGGAGAAGCAATCTGATGTGAACCGGCTAGGGTTTTTTGCCCGATCTTTCGATGAGAGGTGTGGGGGATAACTCGATTGGAGGAGACGACGTTCACGGCCCGACTACAACTCCACAGAAGTTGTGCCTTAGCAATCGATACACCACCTCCTATGGCTGCCGCGATCTTGTGGAGCGCATCACCCGGCCACTAGGGCACCTGTTCTGCAAGCAATCGAAGAACTAGCAAGAACAAGTATGGAACAAGTACTGAATTTACTAGATATGAATGAAGGTTTCAATCTCAAACTCAATCTGAAATATGGCGGGGTTCCGAAGACAAGAAGACGGGCGGCTGGACCAGCACGCGCGCTTACAAGCAAGTAGCAATTGCTAAACTTGATCTAAACAAAACCCGAGTGTTCTTGGCGGCGGCTATGGAGTATATGATAGGGGGAGGACGACCACAGGGTTGCTGGGGTCGTGCTCCAACCCTAGGACACGTCCCTAATGGACCCAACTTGATACACGGCCCGTGGGCCAAAATAAGGTGGCGCAGCACCTGGACAGAAAAACCTTCGGTCAATGATTTGATGATTGCGGCCGCTTCGGGACAGATATGGACATGAGGCTGGATCCATATGAAAGTAGATTTTGTCATGGTTCCAGAAATTACTTGAACGCCCTAATCCGAGTCTGTATGCGACCGTGGCGTCCCTCAGAAGTTAGAGTTTTTCTGCAGTCCGAATCCAGCCAGCGCGAGTCCTTTTCGAGTTCAGTCTTGTCCATGATTCCTAAGCAAAAGAAGGGCACACGTGTCTCCACAATCTAAACATGATGTACATGAACTCAGGAGAGAACTCACTTGTTGATTAAGTTTACGAGCACGAGCACGTGTAATAGGACCCGTAGGAACCGATGGTGTAGATGTATCATCGGCGGGGATGCCCTCATCATCCTCACCTTCTTGCATTTGAGTCGTCCTCGACTCAAGCTCATCTTCTTCTCCCAAATATGGCTTCAAATCTGCAATGTTAAATGTGGGACTAACCCCAAAATCTGTAGGCAGATCAAGCTTATATGCATTATCATTAATCTTTTCTAACACTTTAAATGGTCCGTCTGCCCGAGGTAACAATTTAGATTTTCTCAATTCAGGAAACATGTCCTTTCTCAAGTGCAACCAAACCAAATCTTCAGGTTCAAATGTTAATTCCTTTCTACCTTTATCAGCAGCAAACTTGTATTTAGCATTCATGCGCTCTATGTTTTCTTTAGTTGGCTCATGTAGTTTTAACATCAATTCAGCACGTGTTGTAGCATAGAAATTTAATTTCTCAGAAGATGGCAAAGGCATTAAATCAATAGGTGCACGAGGCAAGAAACCATATACAATCTGAAATGGGCACATCTTCGTAGTAGAATGCAGCGAACGATTATAAGCAAATTCAATATGAGGCAAACATTCTTCCCACATTTTAATGTTCTTCTTTAAAACAGCCCTTAACATAGTAGACAAAGTTCTATTCACAACCTCAGTTTGACCATCAGTTTGGGGATGACATGTAGTAGAAAACAAAAGCTTAGTCCCCAATTTTCCCCACAAATTTCTCCAAAAATGGCTAAGAAATTTAGCATCACGATCAGAAACGATTGTATTTGGCACACCATGCAAGCGAACAATCTCTCGAAAGAACAAATCAGCAATATGAGAAGCATCATTAGTTTTATGACATGGTATAAAATCTTAGAAAATCTATCGACAACCACAAACACACTATCACGACCCTTCCTAGTCCTTGGCAAACCCAAAACAAAATCCATTGAAATATCTTCCCAAGGAGTGCTAGGAACAGGTAAAGGCATATACAAACCATGTGGATTTAATCGTGACTCAGCTTTTTGACATGTCGCGCAGCGAGCAACAAATCTCTGCACATCTCTTTTCATATGTGGCCAAAAGAAATGACCAGCAAGTATGTCCTCCATCTTTTTTGCTCCAAAATGTCCCATCAATCCACCTCCGTGAGCTTCCTGCATCAACAACAAACGAACGGAGCTAGCTGGAACGCATAGCTTGTTAGCTCTAAATACAAACCCATCATTGACGATGAATTTGTTCCATGATTTCCCATCTTTACAGTGCAGCAACACATCTTTAAAATCAACGTCATGAACATATTGGTTTTTAATTGTTTCTAATCCAAAGATCTTGTAGTCAAGTTGATTCAGCAAAGTATATCTCCTAGACAAAGCATCGGCAATGACATTCTCTTTCCCTTTCTTGTGTTTTATAACATAAGGAAAAGATTCAATAAATTCAACCCATTTGGCATGTCTACGGTTCAGTTTTCCTTGACTACGAATATGCTTCAAGGATTCATGATCAGAATGAATAACAAATTCTTTGGGCCACAAATAATGCTGCCATGTTTCTAAAGTGTGCACAAGAGCATATAATTCTTTATCATAAGTGGAATAATTCAGAACAGGTCCGCTCAATTTTTCACTAAAATATGCAACATGTTTTCCTTCTTGTAACAAAACACCACCCAATCCAATTTCACTAGCATCACATTCAAGCTCAAAGGTCTTACTAAAATCAGGAAGTTGAAGGAGAGGTGCATGTGTCAACTTATCTTTAAGTGCATTGAAGGAGTGCTCTTGTGCTGTGCCCCAAGTAAAATGTACTCCCTTCTTTGTAAGCTCATTCAATGGTGCGGCAATGGTGCTAAAAGCCTTCACAAAACAGCGATAGAATCCAGCAAGTCCTAGGAAGCCTCCGCACTTGTGTGACCGTCTTTGGTACCGGCCATCCCTGTATAGCTTCCACCTTGCCTTTATCAACCTCAATTCCCTGTGGAGCAACAACATAGCCAAGAAACGATACTCGATCCGTGCAAAAAGTGCACTTCTCAAGGTTACCAAATAAACGTGCATCACGTAAAGCATTAAAAACAGCACGTAAATGATCAAGGTGTTCATCCATGGATTTGCTATAAATCAGAATATCATCAAAGTAGACGATAACGAATTTCCCAATGAAGGCACGCAAAACCGCGTTCATTAATCTCATGAAAGTACTAGGTGCATTAGTTAACCCAAAAGGCATGACTAACCACTCATATAGACCGAATTTAGTTTTGAAAGCAGTTTTCCATTCATCTCCCAATTTCATACGAATCTGGTGGTACCCGCTACGCAAATCAACTTTGGAAAAAACAACGGCACCACACAATTCATCAAGCATATCATCTAATCGTGGAATAGGGTGTCGATATCGAATGGTGATATTATTAATACCTCTACAATCAACACACATACACCATGTTCCATCTTTCTTAGGTACTAAAATTACTGGAACAGCACAAGGACTAAGAGACTCACGCACATAACCTTTGTCGAGCAGTTCTTGCACTTGTCGCTGAATTTCTTTTGTTTCTTCTGGATTTGTCCTGTATGGCGCACGGTTTGGCAAAGATGCACCCGGAATAAGATCAATTTGGTGTTCAATCCCTCGTAAGGGTGGCAGCCCCGCTGGTGTCTCACTTGGAAACACATCAGAATACTCCTGCAAAATGTTAGCAAAAGCAGGGGTCAAAGAATGCTGCATATCGTGAATGGAAAACAAAGCATCCTTGCATACTAAAGCATAGGCCATGGAAGTCGAAGCAATCAATTCATTAATATCAGATTTAGTAGCAAGCAAGCAATGTCCTTTCAATCTTATCTCATCCTTATTTTCAGCAACAGATTTATCATTTTTATTACCCTTATTTTTAGCTTTGTCAGCTTTAGCAACATCATCACGCATAATAGCCTCAGGTGACATAGGAAGCAAAACAATTTTCTTATCACTGTGCAAGAGTGAATATTGATTTGATCTACCATGATGCATAGAATCTGTATCAAATTGCCATGGTCTACCTAGCAGAATACTACATGCTTGCATAGGCACAACATCACATTCAACAACATCATGATATGTCCCAATAGAAAAATTAATTCAAATCAGTTTAGATACCTTCACCTTACCACTGTCATTCAGCCACCGAATATGATAGGGATGTGGGTGTGGCTTTGCGATAAGTGCAAGCTTCTCCACCATCTCACTGCTCGCCAAGTTGTGGAACTGCCTCCATCAATGATCAGGCGACAAGAACGCTCTTTAACAACACACTTTGTAGTGAACAATGTATGCTGCTGATTTTGCTCTGCTTTCTCCATTTGTGCACTAAGCACACGCTGCACAATAAGGCTCTCATAATTCTTTGCATCTTCTGCACCAATGTGCTCTTCTGGATGTCCCGCATCAGCTGCATGGTTATTAGCAAGCAAGGCAAGTGTATCGTCATCAAAATCACTAGCGGAAGAATACCCACCATCGTCTTTTACCAGCATAACACGCTTGTTTGGACAGTCACGCAGCACGTGCCCAAAACCCTTGCATCGATGGCACTGAATATCTCGTGTTCTCCGTGTGGATGCAACCGAAGAAGCACTAGCAGCTGGCTTCGGAACAGATTTGCTTGCTGAATTTGTGGAGGGAGGCGGTGGTGCTGGACGACTTGGTGAAGGAGTTGGGGCAGGTGCACGGCCGGTCAAGGAAGTAGTCGTACGCTGCTGCCATGATGTAGATCTTCCTGCGGAAAAGTTAGACCTTGCGTTGGCATGTCGTCCCTGCACTTCTCTTTCAGCTTTACAAGCAATATCAAAACATATCGTTATGCTAGTATAATCTTTATATTCAACAATGTCCCGAATTTCTCTATTCAACCCGCCCACAAATCTAGGCAATAGCAGGTTCCTCATCCTCCTCTACGTTCCAACGCAGCATACCCATTTGTATTTCCTGATAATATTCTTCTACACTTTTAGTACCCTGCTTCAATTGTTGCAACTTATGTAACAGATCACGTGCATAGTAGGAAGGAACAAATCTAGCCCGCATGACCTGTTTTAAAGCTTCCCAAGTTTTTGGCACATTATTATGATGTTTCTTACCATGTTCTATCCACCAAACAGAAGCAAAATCAGTGAATTCACTAGTAGCAGCCCTAACACGGGTGTTTTCAGGAAATTCATGGCATGTAAACTTTTGATCAACAGCAATTTCCCAAGTAATATAGGCATCAGGATCATATTTACCATCAAAAGGAGGTATCTTAAATTTAATCTTACTAAAAGCATCATCATTATTATGTACCTCACGGCGGCGGGAACCACCCATTCCTCTACGGTTAAAATGTAGTCGCCGGCAATCACGAGCGTCTCCACCATCTTGTTCTGTATCGCCACCATAATCTTCCCAATTATCATCGTAGTGCTCGTCCTTCTTGCTTTCTTCATCGCGCTTCGTGTCATCTCCACCACCCCCGTCGGTGGTTTTAGCGTGCCAAGTCATCAAATCGCTTCAAGAGGGTAGCGAGACTCTTGACAACACGAGCAACAGATGCCTCCACCCTTGTCAACTTGTTGTTGGTGGAGATCTGTGTTCTCTCCAATTGCCCTATCTTGTCATTCGTCACCAGCAAGTCATTATCATATGCTTCCGTACGTTCCCTCACTAGCCTGTCAAAATGTTGTATGATGCCTTTGGTGCGAGGAGACTGAGGCATATTCTGAGGATCACCATCACCATCCGCTGATCCTGCCATGGTCAAAAACATTGTGGAAACAAGAAAACCAGTGAAGAAATAAAAGCCCTACAACTAATAGGACATCGCTACTGCAAGGCGCTCACTCTCAACCTGTTATACAAGCTCTTACCAATTCTTACCTTGCTCAACAGGAGGGGACAGCTACCAACAAGTCTGCAAACCTGGAATGAAGTGTATCAGTGCTGCAGCAACAAGACCTGTCAAGCTGTAGTCGAATATGTGGAGCTATAAGTGGGCTGAAACAAGGAATAACTAGCACCACGTTAGTTGAAAAAACAAGCTGAATAATCGTTCAACGGCGGTACTGTGCTGGTCCTAGCCTAGACCGTGCTAGAGACGCGAGCCTGGACACAAAGGAAGTCACAAAGCACCACTGGAAACACAAAGAACAGCCCCTTTCTTTCTTCTTTTCTTTTGCTTCTTCTCTTTTCTTTTTTTTCTTTTTTTTGTCCTTCTTCTTTTTTCTATCCTTCTTTTCCTAATTTTTTTCCCTCTTTCAAGTAGCACAAACGGGGCAACACGATCAAACAACTGGCTGGCTGTTTTTACAAAACCCAGCTGATACGCAAATCTCCTAGGACGATTGTGACGTGCTCAGAACGAGTTTCGGGTCACGGTTGGATCCGTTGAAAAGGGCACACGTTAAGCTTTCCAGATTGTATCTAAACACCCTATTTGGACACCGAACCAAGGAAATATGGTGTTTTTCTTTTCAGGCTCAAGATGGACTCCGAATCTGCAATGTGACACAAACGTGACTAGAACTCGAAACTCTAAACGACTAGACTCTAAGACCAGCAACTTGACACCACCGATGCAACCAAAAACTCAGCAAGCCCTAACCAAGTAGCACTAGTAAAGGCTCAAAGGGTTTGTAGGATTGTCAGGGAAACTAATCTACTATTTTTGTTTGGCTTTTCTGGACTATAGGAAATTAAAACAGCAAAGGATTGGATAACTCTCACCGATAAACCTCGCTCTGATACTAACTGATGTGAACCGGCTAGGGTTTTTTGCCCGATCTTTCGATGAGAGGTGTGGGGGATAACTCGATTGGAGGAGACGACGTTCACGGCCCGACTACAACTCCACAGAAGTTGCGCCTTAGCAACCGATACACCACCTCCTATGGCTGCCGCGATCTTGTGGAGCGCGTCACCCGGCCACTAGGGCACCCGTTCCTGCAAGCAATCGAAGAACTAGAAAGAACAAGTATGGAACAAGTACTGAATTTACTAGATATGAATGAAGGTTTCAATCTCAAACTCAATCTCAAATATGGCGGGGTTCCGAAGACAAGAAGACGGGCGGCTGGACCAGCACGCGCGCTTACAAGCAAGTAGCAATTGCTAAACTTGATCTAAATAAAACCTGAGTGTTCTTGGCAGCGGCTATGGAGTATATGATAGGGAGAGGACGACCACAGGGTTGCTGGGGTCGTGCTCCAACCTTAGGATACGTCCCTAATGGACCCAACTTGATACACGGCCCGTGGGCCAAAACAAGGTGGTGCAGCACCTGGACAGAAAAACCTTCAGTCAATGATTTGATGATTGCAGCCGCTTCGGGACAGATATGGACATGAGGCCAGCATCCATATGAAAGTAGATTTTGTCACGGTTCCAGAAAGTACTTGAACGCCCTAATCTGAGTCTGTATGCGACCGTGGCGTCCCTCAGAAGTTAGAGTTTTTCTGCAGTCCGAATCCAGCCAGCGCGAGTCCTTTTCCAGTTCGGTCTTGTCCATGATTCCTCAGCAAAAGAAGGGCACACATGTCTCCACAATCTAAACATGATGTACATGAACTCAGGAGAGAACTCACTTGTTGATTAAGTTTACGAGCACGAGCACGTGTAATAGGACCAGTAGGAACCGATGGTGTAGATGTATCATCGGCGGGGATACCCTCATCACAATCAAATGGGAAGATGGTTAGGGTTCCTAACCCGACCTATGAAGAATGGTTCACCACGGATCAATAGGTCCTTGGGTTCCTTTTCTCTTCCCTGTCTAGCAGTATCCTCTCTCAAGTAGCCACCACAAGGACGGCAGCTAAAGCATGGAGTGAAATCCAAGATATGTTCACCTCCCACACGTGTGCACTGCACTGTCAATGTGCGCCTTGCACTAGCTACAACAAAAAAAGACTCCATGATGATCACTGTTGGCACTCCTTAGCGTCACGTTTTAGCAACGCTCAAGAGCGCGTAGATATATGTCGTTGTATGCAAAATTAATTCTGCAAGCGCACAGAATATATCTCGTTGTAGCACTTCACCTCTGGAGTTACCCCAGGGTATCGTATTTATATTTCCGCAGGGAAGCAGATGGTTAAAGTGTATTGAAGAATGAAATGATATATCTTGCCAGAAATATCAAGCCACAAACCTAGGGGCACAAACTCTAAGTTTGGGTGGATAATGGTCAAGTTAATGACCTGATAGAAGGTCTGAAAGACCAGCGACACACGGAGCACCTATTTCTAAAGAAAAGGAAAGATGTTGGGAGAGACCGGACCTAGACTCTTTCTAACTCAGAGCAAAAGGCACTCTAGCCTTAGCCTAGACCCTAGCCTAGATACCGGGAACAGAGCTCGCTTCGACGGCTAGAACGGGAGAACCTCAGAACGGGGTGAGAGAGGGGGTTCTCCGGGCTCAGCACTACTGTTATGAATACACCCGAACGTGGTGGACTACAAAGGACGGACAGGGCTGTCACCACCTGCCGCCTACCACTGCTGTACCGTGGGGTGCAACACACTTCCTAGTTAATCAACAAGCCAGACACCACGTCTGCACTCGATGATTAAGATTTCTCTTGAGGCTTGTCAAGAGAAATCCCCGTCTTCCCTAAGGCGTCTTACGGCCCGGTCAAGGCGAGCAAACCCGCGAGATAAAACTCGGTAGAGCTAAACTAAACTCTACACTAATACTAAAGGGGAAAAAGGACTTTGCTCTAAAGAGAGCAAGATCTTTACTCTTAAAGAAGAGCAAGAGAGAAATATAAAAGATAACTTAAGCTCTGAAATAAGAAAGTAATTGTATAAATAAACTCTTCAAAAGAAGGAAAGGATACAAGAGCTTTACCAGAACTCCGAAGACTCCGAAGATCCGAGCTAAGCTCGACTCGACTCTACTCCCAACTCTAATCCTAATCTAAGAAATGAAAAAGGTACTAGAGCTCCCTTCAAGTAAAGACTTGAGATATGTGGTGTGTGTCTTCCCAAGGTGAATGAGCATCCTTTTATAGTCTCCAGGGGGTGGATGTCAGCGTCATTAGCACGCCAAGGCTCTGCTTAAGCTTCACGCGAAGGAGGAGACGTGGCGGCCACAGAGGGAGGCCGGCCGGCCTGGCCCTGGTGCCACTTGGCACCGCCCTCTGCAGGAACGGTCCTGATGCTCTCCCAAGGTCGGTAACGGTTGCGTTTAGTTGAAGCTGTCCGAGAATCCTAGGATGTGGGCCCTTCAATCCATGTGCTTTCACCTCTAGGCCTTCCGGGTCCTTGGATCAAACCGACGTTGTTTGCACGGTGCTTGATCATCCTGGGCACTTGGCATGGCTTGTGGATCAATGACGTGGCCAGACCTGGCCAGGGGAGGCCGGTCGGCCTGGCCTAGGCCGGCCGGCCTGGCTCTGTGCCAGGTTTGGCCCTTGTTTCTCCTGATTCATCCTGCAAGCACAACTCATCCAAAACTTGTGGAATTTCTCAGTGAAAATACTTTTATGTATGGAATATGGTATGATCATCCTACCATATTGACGGTCACTACGAGGTTATAATGGCCGTCAACACACCCCCAAGCTTAGACTCTTGCTCGTCCTCGAGCAAGGCTAAAACTCTAGGTTCGGTAGGTCAGGAGTTGCTTCAATATTTATAATCTTAAAATACCCTGTGCTTAAGCCAAAACTCAACAAATCATTTGAATAAGTTGGCATAAAAGAGAACTCATACCATGGTTCCACGTGGGGCTGCATTGATTCACGTTTTGGGCTATTGAGAGCTTGAACGGTCATCTCTAAAGTATTTCCTGCAACTTTTCAGGTTCCATCTCGGAGATATGAATTTTTCAAAAGATGGTTGTTTCATTCCCCGATGGTACTCTCGAGTCACTCAAGGTGTTTAATCCTCACTCTTGGTCGGGATTGACCAATGTTTCCCTACACTAAGGCTGAAGTGGAGTTATAAGTAGGGTAAGAGTGGCATACCTTGGTTACTTCTGTTGTCGAGTCGAAGAGTGGTCCGCGAGCGATGGTACTCGTCAAATTCCGGTCTTTGGAATTCATGGGGTTTGAATGGAAAGGGAAGAGGTGTAATGTTCAAAGGCCTTTGGACTCCTTATTGTTTCTCTCTCATATTTTTGAGATGTTTCTTCTTCTCTCCCCTTTTTTTTCAGATGGAGCTTTTGTCTCCATTTTTTTTTCGAATACATCTCTTCTCTTACTTTGGTAACAGGGAGGGATTCAGCTTTGTATGGAGTAGTTGAGGACCTTTTGGGGTGAGCTTTGTGATGAGGTGAGTGTATGTCATCGACGGTGGACGTCAACCCCGGAGCGGGACTTTGACTAGTCGGACATTTTGAGGCTGAGGTGGATGGGAAGACCGGTAAATGTCAAGTACCTTCTGCAAGCGGACTTCACCATTCGACAAGACTCAAAGCAACTCAAGATAGCATATGGTAGTTTCAACAAATGTATAACTATTTAGGCTCTGGATAGGACATTTAAACCATCGAGGAAGATTCACCATGTAACATTTTATAAAAACTTCCGAGAGGTTCCTTACTAAGCATGCAGTTATACCTTGAAACAAACCATATCAAAACTCACAATAACTTAAACAATGAACAAGTGCTCTTGCTCCCATAGTTTTATCATGGCGGATCCTTAAATGCCAACGAACTCAAATACTCAAGAGTTAAGGATTAAGTACGAGGCACTTAGAGGGCATAAACAGAGCAACCATTCATCATTCCAGAGGTTCTCAACCATAGTTCCATACATAAAGACATCTTTTTGGAGCTTTTATTTTATTTTATTTTTATTATTTTCTTTTTATTTATTTATTTATTTTATTTTATTTCATCATGGCACGGCAAGGCAAAGGCATCGGTAAGGCAACAGCAAGGCAACGGTAAGGCAAACGGCAACGGCAAGGCAAACGGCAACGACAAGGCAATGGCAAGGCAAGGGCGACGGCTTTCGACATACCTGAGACTCCCCCAAGCTTCGATGAAGCTCACTGGTAGTACTGGTCGGGGTCGTAGTGCATGTAGTTGAAGAAGTCGTGCATGTCGGTCTGGATGGATGTGGTCATCCCCCAGTTCTGCTGCGTGAGATCAGTGTTGTGTGCAACTGCATCTCTGAGTTGCTGTTGTTACAGCGTCATCGTCTCTATCCTGTCCGGGAAACCGGGTTCTCGTAGTCATACCTGGCGGAGGCGGATGGTCCGACCTGCGGGCCGTAGCCTGCTGTCCCTTGGTGGTAGTCGAATGCTTCCTCAAAGTTCATGTTGGCCATGGGGTTCTGCTGGTAGTCGTACTCGGGCTGCTGCTGGTAGCGGTACTCGGGCTGTGGCGCGGTAGAAGTTCCGGCTTCGTCATCATGCCTGGCCTGCCTGCCACGTGTTGCAGGGCCTGCAACACTGTGGCGAGCGGGTTCCCTCCTTCTGAGCTGCATGGTTAGACTTCTCACTGATCTCAGCGACAAAGCTGGGCATGGAAGCTCAACTTCATCGATGAAACCAGGATAGCACATGAAAAGAGTATTGCTAGGGCCCTCACGCATCAAGTGACCCTGGATGAAATGGTCTAAACCAATGCAGTACTGATATTCTTGTGTAGTTGGAAGGAAGGTGACTTGAGCGCCCTGCAAGGCACCAACATGGTTGGCGATGCGTGTGACTAGCGAGGTTATGTCAATTGTGGCTCGGCCACTGACTAACCTCTGCCAGTTCTCAAGCATGCTCATGACCGGAGAAAAGCGAATTTTCTTGACCATGGCATACAGGCACTCTAAATCAGGCAAAAGACAAACACATAAATCAGCGCGCGGGTGGACCACCATAGCGATCCACTTCGCCAGGAAACGAAGAGTGGGGTTGTGGATAGCGGTAATGCTATTTTTCCCCGAGGATGGCTCCCCTGTGATGCTATCCCACCATGCGGCACGGTTGTACCGGTGGTTAGTCACCAACAGGTTGGCATCAATGATGCATCTCTTGTTAAAACCAAGAGCCTCACTGAGTTGTTTCGGGGTCAAAACAAAATCCTCGTTGAAAAATCGAAAGCAAATGTTTGTCCCGTTGGGACAAACTTCGATTTTCAAACTCATCAGAAACTCCATAGTAAGGAAATGCGAACCTGTTTCCGTGACGGGGTAGAAGTTTTGCCATCCGGCATTGTTGAACGCCCGTTCCATGTCTCCTTCGAGACCGGTCTTGATCAGCAGCATGGGGTCGAAGTACTTGGCGTTTGTGAAGTAACGGTCCTGGAGCTGATCCAGCACCGTTCTCTCGTCTTCGGTCCGAGCAACGATGTGCTCGACCCGAGTCATGATCCTGATGCGGAGCCTGTTCCTCGGCACCTCCTCCTCCTGGGACTCTGTGTCGTGTCGAGTTGAATCGACAGACATAGTATCCCGGGAAGTAGATGACCCCCGAGAGCGGCGAGAGCTCGAAGAGGTGAGCTTTGTGACGACTCCACGTGCCTTAGTCCACATGATTCCTGCAAAAGATTAGTCTAACAATACCCGAAGGAAATCAAGGGTTAGACAGTCAGATGTTAGGCGTTCTTGTGGGAGATTAATCACCACAACTCGGTTAGTCGTTCTTGTGGGGTAAGAACCACCACAAACGTTCTCGTTCAACCGGCAGGGGTTTGTTCTCACAAGGATTCAAGAATAAATTTTAGCAGGATTTCCTTGTGGTTTGAACTCTAACCTTACTTAGAGAATTTCGAAATTTAAGCGAGGGAGAAGGGAATTGAGCAGGATGCACGCATACCTGAGCTTGGGGCGTCTTCCTTCAGAGCTGGGCACCAGTATTTATAGAGGCGCAGCAGGGGGAGGCCGGCCGGCCTGAGGCAGGCCGATCGGCCTGCACATGGCGCCGGTCGTGCCCATCCCGTGCGTCGGTGGTCACTGCCCTGTGCTTGGTGCTCTGGTAGGTGAGGATGGGACAGCAACGGTGCTTGGAGGCCGGCCGGCCTGGCTGGGGCCGTTCGGCCTGGAGTTGTGTCCAATTTCCTCCATCCTCTCATGTCGTGTCCTCCCACATGATGTTGTTCCTTGCTTGCTATGATCTGGCCAGTGGAGTTGACAAGTGGGGCCGGCCGGCCTAGGTGGGGCCGGCAGGCCTGAAGTTTGGCCGAAATATATTTTTTTATATGCTTCCTAGTGCACAATTGAAATATAAATGCAAGCTTCAAAAATTTAAACATGCTGTGATGAATGAAAAAGAATTGAAATGAAAAACCTATTCTATATGCAATGCAAAGATACGTACCATATACCTTATGGCGAGGGCTCGAGTTTTTCGTCCTGAGCGGAACTCTCCGAATCCTTGTTCGGGACTGCTTTTACCCGCCATTCCTTTCGGACTGGACAGGACTTGGATTTAACCTCCTTATCGCGCTTTGCTTTCTCCTCCAGCGCTTTGGTTCTCGATATTCTTCGCCGTGCATGATAGCGATCATGCCTCTTCTTTTCTTTGGCGACGAAGGCTTCCACCATCTTCATGAGCGTTTCTACGCTCGGCATCTTGGACTTTCGGGGCATGACTTCTTCGACCATATTGACTTGATGGGGATCTCCTTAGGACGGAAAGAGAAACTCTCGGTCCCTCCGTTAATCCTCAGTTGAATGGTCCCACGTCCCACGTCAATGTTTGCATTCGCAGTGGTCAAGAACGGTCTCCCAAGGATGAGAGAGTTCGTTGCTCCGGCTTCCATATCCAGGACGATGAAATCCACAGGGATGAAGAAATCCCTGATCTTGACCGAAACATTTTCTGCGACTCCATGGGGCTAGCGGATGATTGATCCGCTAGCTGCAAACACATGGGTGTAGAGACAAGCGATATATGTTTAAGGTGGTCAAAGACTACCTTGGGCATTACGCTGACGCTCGCCCCCAAGTCACATAGGGCGTTGTCGAAGTCATGGCCTCCAATGGAGCATGATATTGTGGGGCAGCCAGGATCTTTCTTTTTAAGGTGGGGCCCGAGTATAGCTGAGCTACACTCCTCGGTCAGCTGTACCGTCTCCCTTGTGGGTAGAGTCTGCTTGTTGCTAAGTATATCCTTGATGTACTTGGTGTATGTCGGGACCTGCAAAGCATCAAGTAATGGTATGTTGATGTATACCTTCTTGATTACCTCGACGAACTTGTCGAATTGTTCGTCGGCCACGGGTCTTCTCCTCCGTTCTGGGAATGGGAGGAAAGTGGGATCTAGGCTGTAGCTTGAGGCTTGTGGTGCCTCATTCTCCTCCTTTGAGACAGGGGTGGTTTCCTCGTCATCTTCCTCTTCGGCGGCCACCTCGGTTTGGCTAGCTTCCTTCTGTCGAGTACCTGCATCCTGTGGATTGTGTGGGTCCTGCGTGGACTTGCCAGTCCGCGTGGTCACCGCACTAACATTTTCCTTGAAAGGAACCTCCGGTTGCCCGGGTAACTTCCCCGCATTTGGGTTAGGGCAGGATGCAGCCAGCTGAGCTACTTGAGTTTCAATCATTTTGTTGAAGCTCAGCTGGTTCTTAACGACAGAATTAAAAGCTTCTATCTGGGAGGCCATTGACTCCATAACTTTATCATTAGCAAGAAATTTCTTGCTAATGCTATCGTTAATCTATTTTTGGCCATACCAGATGTCCTTTAGCGACGGTTGAAAACCGTTGTTAGAGCCATTACCTTGCTGTTGGCCGAAGGGGAAATTGGGCTTGGAATTCCAACCTTGTTGAGGACGGAAGCCTGAATTGTTGGTATTTCCAATGAAATGGGCTTCCTCTTGTGTCATCGGGCAAGTGTCGCCCGAGTGTCCTGCTTCTCCACATGTTTCACACGTGATTCTCTCCTCCATGATCTGATTCATCTCCTTGCCAGGAGATTCCATCTTCTTCAAGAGAAGGTCCATTTTAGCGGCCAGCATATCTACGGAGTCAATTTGATGTACTCCCTTGCGGGGAGTTTGTCTTTCTCCCATCCAGCTCTGATGAGTGGATATTTTCTCGATGAGCGCCTTTGCTACGTCTACATCCAACGAGAGGAAAGCTCCTCCCGCGGCTGCATCCAACATCTCTTGCGATCGTCGGCTCAGGCTGTGGAAGAAGTTCTGGGTAATCAGCTAATCTTCCACACCATGGTGGGGGCAGGCTGCAATGTACTCTTGCAATCGCTCCCAAGCTTCGGGAATTGTTTCTCCATCTAACTGCTGAAAGCTAGTGATTTTTCCTCGGAGGGCATTGGTTTTGCCCACCGGAAAGTACTTGGCCAGAAATGCGTCTGCGCAAGTCTGCCAGCGTCCATTGAATGATGCCTTGTTTGCATAGAACCACTCCTTTGCTTTCCCAAGCAAGGAGAATGGGAAGAGTTGAAGGCGGATGTTGTTGATCGGTGTGCCATTGGGGTTGATAGTACTGCACACCTCCAGGAAATTCCGAAGGTGAGCGTTCGCATCCTCAATCGCCTTTCCGCAGAAAGGGCTGGCCTGAACCATGTTCACCAGGCCAGTTCTCAGCTCAAATGCACCTTCCTGTGCGTTCAACAGTCCCGGGAAGTTGCTGCTTGACGGGGCTGAGAACTCACGGAGCGTCTTCTTAGCTTGAGCCATAATCTCTGGGGACTCTGGGGCTGAAGAAAACGACGAATCTGATTCGGACTCGGAGTCGGATGACGACTCAAGTATATTGCTTGAGCTGAGTGAAATCTGAGGGGGTACGATTCTCTTTCGCACTACTCTTCCAATGCGTTCTGGATTTGGATCAAAGTTTGATGGTAGGTTGAAACCAGTCATGCACTACCCTGCAAAACACATCAAAAATAGACGAATGTTGCAGTGGTGAGGTCACTAAGGTTAGTGGTTTGGTAAATCTGTAAAGATAATCAAATGATTCAACAATAACTTTAGCCAATTGCTTCCCCGGCAACGGCGCCAGAAATGCTTGTTGGCACTCCTTAGCGTCACGTTTTAGCAACGCTCAAGAGCGCGTAGATATATGTCGTTGTATGCAAAATTAATTCTGCAAGCGCACAGAATATATCTCGTTGTAGCACTTCACCTTAGGAGTTACCCCAGGGTATCGTATTTATATTTCCGCAGGGAAGCAGATGGTTAAAGTGTATTGAAGAATGAAATGATATATCTTGCCAGAAATATCAAGCCACAAACCTAGGGGCACAAACTCTAAGTTTGGGTGGATAATGGTCAAGTTAATGACCTGATAGAAGGTCTGAAAGACCAGCGACACATGGAGCACCTATTTCTAAAGAAAAGGAAAGATGTTGGGAGAGACCGGACCTAGACTCTTTCTAACTCAGAGCAAAAGGCACTCTAGCCTTAGCCTAGACCCTAGCTTAGATACCGGGAACAGAGCTCGCTTCGACGGCTAGAACGGGAGAACCTCAGAACAGGGTGAGAGAGGGGGCTCTCCGGGCTCAGCACTACTGTTATGAATACACCCGAACGTGGTAGACTACGAAGGACGGACAGGGCTGTCACCACCTGCCGCCTACCACTGCTGTACCGTGGGGTGCAACACACTTCCTAGTTAATCAACAAGCCAGACACCACGTCTGCACTCGATGATTAAGATTTCTCTTGAGGCCTGTCAAGAGAAATCCCCGTCTTCCCTAAGGCGTCTTACGGCCCGATCAAGGCGAGCAAACCCGCGAGATAAAACCCGGTAGAGCTAAACTAAACTCTACACTAATACTAAAGGGGAAAAGGACTTTGCTCTAAAGAGAGCAAGATCTTTACTCTTAAAGAAGAGCAAGAGATAAATATAAAAGATAACTTAAGCTCTGAAATAAGAAAGTAATTGTATAAATAAACTCTTCAAAAGAAGGAAAGGATACAAGAGCTTTACCAGAACTCCGAAGACTCCGAAGATCCGAGCTAAGCTCGACTCGACTCTACTCCCAACTCTAATCCTAATCTAAGAAATGAAAAAGGTACTAGAGCTCCCTTCAAGTAAATACTTGAGATATGTGGTGTGTGTCTTCCCAAGGTGAATGAGCATCCTTTTATAGTCTCCAGGGGGTGGATGTCAGCGTCATTAGCACGCCAAGGCTCTGCTTAAGCTTCACGCGAAGGAGGAGACATGGCGGCCACAGAGGGAGACCGGCCGGCCTGGGCTTGGCCGGCCGGCCTGGCCCTGGTGCCACTTGGCACCGCCCTCTGCAGGAACGGTCCTGATGCTCTCCCAAGGTCGGTAACGGTTGCGTTTAGTTGAAGCTGTCCGAGAATCCTAGGATGTGGGCCCTTCAATCCATGTGCTTTCACCTCTAGGCCTTCCGGGTCCTTGGATCAAACCGATGTTGTTTGCATGGTGCTTGATCATCCTGGGCACTTGGCATGGCTTGTGGATCAATGACGTGGCCAGACCTGGCCAGGGGAGGCCGGTCGGCCTGGCCTAGGCCGGCCGGCCTGGCTCTGTGCCAGGTTTGGCCCTTGTTTCTCCTGATTCATCCTGCAAGCACAACTCATCCAAAACTTGTGGAATTTGTCAGTGAAAATACTTTTATGCATGGAATATGGTATGATCATCCTCATTTTACCGAAATGTTGACGGTCACTACGAGGTTATAATGGTCGTCAACAATCACCCAGTACTACGACAAGATGAAACGCTACGACAGCGGAATGGCTGCTGCAGGAAAACCTCTGGGAGATGAAGATATCATGGCTTACATCCTCAACGGCCTCGACCCTGAGTATAATCCTCTAGTCTCAGCTATTGTAACTAGGATAGAACCTATCCCTATGATTGAGTTGTATTCCTAGCTGTTAAGTTTTGAGACAAGGCTAGTGATTCAACAGGGTGGTGGTTCCTCATCTCGAAACGCCGCACAAGAGGAGGTCGTGGTGGCTCATCACGTGGCGGCTTTGGCCGTGGTCATGGTGATAATGGGCGAGGCTGTAACCAGGGAGGTCTTGCTGGGCGTGGCCAGCAGCAATCGCGCCCAGGAGGTCCACAACACCAATCTCAGTAGCGCCGCAACTCCATCAACATCCCCAACACCGAGGCCAATGGGCGTGCCATCTGCCAGGTCTGCTACAAGACTGGGCACACCGCACAGGAGTGCTGGCACAGGTTCGATGGGAATTATGTGCCCAGCGAGCATCATGTGGCTACGGCAATGAGTTAGGGCATCGACACCAAATGGTACACCGACTCAAAGTCGATGGATCATTGAAGGACCGATTAGGCGACCAGAGAGGGGGGAGTGAATGGGAGCCGATAAAAATTTCTCTCACGAATCCGGCTACTCCCAACTCAACTCCAAAGCCTACCAACCGATCTTGCCAAGATCACGTAGCTACTGTGAGGCTACTGACCCTAGGAACAAGATCAACGCAGCGGAACACGAATCGAACAAATCCAACACGAATCGATCGAAAACCACACGAATCAGCAACTCTCAGCCAGGGGCGGTTGCACCGCCCTTGCCTGGCCCTTCAGCCAGGGGCGGTCACACCGATATCCGAGGGCGGTCGCACCGGTCTTGCCAGACAGCAGGGGAAAAAGGTCAACTCGAGAACGGATCTCCCAAATGGCTTGGAGTTTTGAGACGAAACTTTGGGTAGATGATATACACCTCAAGGAGAGGCTATGCCCCAAAAATCTTGGCCTCTAACTCCATAGAACTCCGGGAAATTCAAATCTAGCGAAGAACACACCCTCCACGAGTTCATCCCGAAAACTTCAAATCCAAACCGATTCCCGGCGTTTGGGGGCAAGAGATCACCAGGAAAAGAGGCACAAGGCACTCATGCGTGATTCCCCCAAAGAAATCCGAGAGAAAACGGGCTAGAAAGTGAAGAACGAAAATCCCCCAAAAATGGCTCCGAAAATACCTCCGAAAATGGGAAAAAGAAAAGGAGCACGGGAATTCAAATCATGGCACAAAGATAAGGAGATTAAGCTCAATCAAACGACCATGAATTCACCTATACAAACTATGAATGATTCAAAATAGTTCTAGGTGGAGAGGATGAAGGGAAGGGGAAAACTAAACAAGCCAAATGAAAATAACTTAAGAGGTGACAGCCACCACCCCTAGGGGGTCTATTATATAGTCCAAATGGTGGTGCTTGAAAGACTAAACTACCCCTAAGTGATACATACCCCTCAGGGGTGAATATGACATTTTTTCGCGAAGATTTTTCCGGCTGGGACACCTTCCACCGCAAGCTAGCTTCCCTTCGACGCAAGCCTTGCGATCACGCCGCTTGTCCTCCGGATCGAAACTCCTCGATGCTCACGGGCGACCTGCCCAGGTGGGATCGGTCACACCGCCCCTGGGGCACGGTTGGACCGCCCCTGGCTGGCAGGCCAGGCCGTCGCTACGTCGAGTCCTCGGCCTTGGTTTTGAGGCCCAAACCAAGGGAAACCGTCCACCGATGATTTTGTGGCCAAATCACCAAACCCCGCGCGCAAACTTCGATTGTTAGCCGCTACCTTGCGCCGGCTTCTCGTTCGCGTACGAGCTTCGGTTGTGAGCCGCTACCTCGCACCGGAACCACGTCCCCTTGCTCGTTCTTGCCAGCATGTGAACTGGACTTGATCCATCTGGCCACCGTGTCCCTCGAACCAAGCCTACTTGTCTCTCCGCTCCTCGGAGGCCGCCATGGCTAAGACCTTTCGCGCCTGTTCTTCACCTGCACCAATGCAATCAAGCCGCATTCTACACCTGCAATACTTGAGCCAGGGAAACGTCAATCCACACCACGTTGTCAATCACTCATCACACCAGCAAGCGACCATCCACCGGTCCTCGGACACACCGGGTCCTCAATCATGTTACTAGCAACCTCGAGAAGTTATAAATACATGACAAGTACCATGGTGGGGATCAGATTCACACCGCAAGCGGTACAGGTATGGAAATTAAACATATTGGTCATTCTATAGTTCAAACCCCATCTCGTAATCTACGTCTCAATAATATTCTCCAAGTGCCAAAAGCTTCTAAGAACCTTGTTTCTATATATCGTCTTGCTAAAGATAACTAAGATTTTCTTGAATTTCATCCCAATTATTTTTTAATCAAGTATCAGGCCACGAAGAACACTCTTCTTAGAGGGCGATGTAATAGGGGGCTTTATCCTCTTCCTTCTCCATCTCAAATAAAGCAAGATTTTGGTGTCACAAAGCTGTCCTTTGAGAGGTGGCACAGTCGTCTGGGCCATCCTGTTGCTCTAATAGTTGAAAAAGTCATTAGTAGTTATAGTTTGCCATGTCTTCTAGAGTCCAATATAAAGTATGTGTAAGATGCTAGTCAAAAGGCCAAGAGCATTCAACTTCCTTATCCCAAGTCGCTTAGTGTATTCAATGAACCTTTGCAACTTGTCTTCTCTGATGTTTGGGGGGCCTGCACCCGATTCCTTTGGAGGAAAGAAATATTATGTTAGTTTCATTGATGATTTCAACAAGTTTATTTGGGTTTATCTTCATAAGTTAAAGTCTGATGCTTTTTTATAAATTCCATGACTTCCAACATCTTGTGGAAAGACTCTTTAATAAGAAAATTGTTGCTGCAAACAGACTGGGGAGCTAAATACCAAAAGTTGAATTTTTTCTTTAATAAGGTCGGCATCACCCATTATGTATCATGTCCTCATGCTCATCACCAAAATGGGGCCGCCGAAAGAAAGCATCGCCATATAGTATAAGTGGGGTTTTCTCTTCTTGCTGAAGCGTCTATGGCCTTCAAATATTGGGATGAGGCGTTTCTCTCAGCTACCCACATTATAAACCGAATACTCATTCCACGACGATTTTGGCGCGTTTTTTTCGTGGTGCAAGACCAGCAAACGAGTTTTTGGATGGCAGCGGAACGGGCGCGGCGTCTGGGGCGATTAATGCGGCAGCGGAACAGGCATTTGACTTGCGTACGCGAGGGCAAAGAAGTCCAAAATCAGGCGTGCACGAGGGAGAACGAGTAGAACGCCTGTTTTTTCGGAAACGGGCTGTTGGCCCAGGACGTCCGTTTTTACGGAACGGAGGGAGTACCTAGTAAGGTAACTCAGTATGAAACTCCCCTTGAGCATCTCTTCAAACAAAAACCCAATTATTCTTCTTTTAGGATCTTTAGGTGTGCGTGTTGGTGAAAGTGCATCTAGGCACTTAATCTAGTTTTGGTAATTAATGACAATGTAAATTTGGATATGATGCTTTGCATGAGTTGGCAGGAATAAAATCAAAAGAAAAGAAAAAAACATGAAAGGAAGGTCCCCAATTCATATTTGTATGGTGATGGATTCTAATGGAGGATTTAAATTTATTTATGGTTTGAATTTGAGTATAGGATCACCGTACTATCAAGGGGGGCGTGCTTGATGAATTGAGTATGTTGAAATGCTTATACTTGCGATGACAAACACCCAAGAGAGACACAAACACACACAATTAAATACTCATAGTTTTCTGCTGCGTCGCATCTTAGGCCGGATGATTTGACTAACAAGTTCTGGCGCGCTCTGTCTTGAATTTATTTTCCATCGGAAGATCCGAACCATGCGTCAGATCTTTCATGACTTAGCCAGATTTTCAGAGCCCTTGAGTATCCTTGCACTGCATCGATCTTAGGCCGGATGATCCGACCCACAAGTTCCGGTGCGCTCTATTTTAAATAATTTTCCATCAGAAGATCCGAACCATGCGTCAGATCTTTCAAGACTTAGACAGATTCTGATTTTTTGTATCCCTCTCTCTGACATCGAATCTTTGGCCAGATGATCTGACCCACAAGTCTCTAATATTTATTCCGTTGGATGATCCTAACCTTGCGTCGGATCTTACGTCGGATCTTAAATCGGATCATCCGACCCTACTGTCAGAACACTTCCAGACTTAGCCATATCTCAGTATTTCAACCTTATGAAATTCAAATTTCAGAAGATCAAACATATAGTCGGAAGATCCGGTACCCCTTCGCAGAACACATAAAGACTAGTTTATGGGGGTTGGGTATATATACCCCTTCACCCCCTTCATTTAAGGCTTCATGCCTCCACGACCAAACACACTCCAAAAAAAACATTCATTCCACTCTCTACTCCCTCCCAAATCTTGATTCTTGCATTGATTCACTTAGGGATTGAGTGAGAGAGAAAGATTTGGTGTGTGAACTTTGAGCACTTGTGAGCTTCCACTTGTTCATCTCAAGAAGCACTTGAAGCAAGATTGATTTGTCGATCCATGTTTTTTACTCTTGGAGCTTTGCTCCTAGACGGCTAGGCGTCGCCGGTAGCTCCCATTCCTTTATGGTTTGAGCATCGGAAATTTTGTATTACCCATCTCTTTGTGAGATCAATAGTAAGTGACTCACTCCTCCTTTGTGGTTGGTTGAGGGAGGCAAGGGGTTAGTGACAACCCGGTTCTTTGTGAACCCCTTAACAGGGAAGTAGCTCCTTTGTGGAGTGAACCTCGGTAACAAATCCCGTGTCACCTTTGTTCTTGCTATTGTTCTTGTTGTTCATCACCTTGTTTGTGCCCGATCTATGTGCTAAGTGTTGTTCGACCTTAGAGATCATATTTAGGTGCTTATTACTTCATATAGCATCTTTGTATTCAAAGGAAATCTTGAATAGCTTGTTAGATTTTGAATCTCGAAGTTAGTTATCTCTCTGTGTCGAAAGATCCTACACAGTGTCGGATCTTCCGGGGACCGGAAGATCCGAGACTGCATCGGATGATCCGACAATCTGACATTTTCGTGAGAAATTTGCATAATGTTTTAACAGACTCTATTCAACCCCTCCCCCCCCTCCCCTCTAGGCCTAGTGTTGGTCCTTTCAATTGGCCAAATATCGGTCCAGATAACACACACAAACTCTAGTCCAGATCTAAACAATGTGTGTTCCTGGGTTATAGCATTCTTCACAAAGGATTTAAATGCCTTGATGTCTCAACTGGACGTATATACATATCTATGGATGTTATCTTTGATGAAACCTTGTTTCCTTTTGCCTAACTAAATCCTAATGCAGGTTCTCGACTTCTCTCATAAATTAATATCTTAGATCCTGAGCTACTCAGTCATCCCACATCTGATCAAGGGGGAGAACTCATAGGTGATCATATGTTCAATTCTCTTGAAAATACTAACAGCTTTGATACAGATTCGTAGCTGATGAACACGGGGTGGATGAAGAAATTTTGCCTGGTGCCGAAACTAAAGGATATTTGGTGCTAGGCTCTTCAACACCTGCGCCAGCATCTATGTCGGGATCGCCACCTGTTAGAATCAGACTCCGCGTACTGAATGACAAGCAAACGAGTCCGGGAGCGATGCGTCATTGTAGTCTCCACCATCTTCTCCCGTGTGCGGGTCTGTGCGTGAGGGACAGCACCAACCAGAGTCCACCGACATCTGCTGATCCAACACCATCAGGAGTTATACAAATATGATTTGTCTTGGGATCTGAAGAAGTGCTCCCCGCCTGTGTCTACTACAGATCAGCCAGGGTCTTCTGCGCCAGTTCAAGAGCAGATCAGACCAAGGACACACATGCAAAGTGGGATACGCAAAGAGAAGGTATATACTGATGGTGTAACATCCCAGATTTTTCTGGAATGTTTATAACATCAAAAGTGAGGATTTAAAAAATTTCATGGTGCCCTCTCTTAAACCTTTTCTCAGGATGTCTATCCGAAGGTCTGGTCGTTTGAACACGCAGTTTGAGGCAGCCGCCCAGGAAGAAGCTGAGGCCGCCGCTCGTGGCCATGGTCATGGCCGTGGACGGGGTCGCGCCGCCCCTCCGTCAGTTCTCGAGCCCACGCCTGAGCCAGGTGTTGGTTGTGGCCGCGGAAGAGGACGTGGAGGAGCCGCCAATCCCAACCCAGCGCCGCTCGGACACGACGCACAGCAAGATGCGGAAGAAGAAGAGGAAACTATTGATGAAGAGATTGAGATCGACCCAGTTGCAGCAGGGGGAGGCCGTGGACGTGGTGCACCGCCACCGCAGCAGCAGCAGCAACAGCAACAGCTCGTGCCACCCGTAGCTACAATTGCCTAGGTCTTGGACTGACAGACTCAGGTCATGGAGAGAATGGCCGATGCTATCGCACACCCTCAGGGAGGAGGACACCGCCAAGGACCACTCGTCGAAGATCTACCACGCAAGATCGAGGGGTTCATCCGTCTCAAGGCCCCTACCTTCAGCTACTCAGAAGACCCCATCGATGCAGATGACTGGTTGAGGACCATCGAGACCAAGCTTGACCTCTCCGACTACAATGATGAAGAGTGTGTTGCCATAGCCATCCATCAGCTTGAGGGACCAGCCAGAGCGTGGTGTGATGGCTATAGTGCTATGCACCCAAACCTTGCCACCATCACTTGGGAGCAGTTCTGCAAGGCCTTTCGTGACCAGCATATCCCTCGGCAGATCGTGGTTCAGAAGGTGCAGGGGTTCCGCACAATGACCCAGGGTACGATGAAGGTGGAAGAGTATGAGCGCCACTTCACCCGGATGATGCGCTATGCTACCGAGGACACCAACACCAAAGAAAAGAAATAGTTCTGGTTCCGTAGAGGCCTACACTATGGGATCAGGCAGATCGTGGCGGCAAGTGACTTCCCTTCGCTTCACCACATGGTGAACCGCGCCATCGCCGTTGAGAAAGAGAGACTGGACCATGAAGGTCGACTGAGAGTCAAGAAGTGCAAGTTTGAGCAGCTGACAGCGTGACAGGCCATCTCAGAGGCCGAGCTTTGGACAGACCAAGCCAGCAGAGGAACCCCAGCTACCGTCAGGGTCAGAGTCAACCCTACCGTAGCTACTGCCCAGGTCAGCAGTCAGCCGACCCGCAGCTTTGGAGGAGGCAATGGACAGATTGACGGAGGGAGGAACCCCAACTATCCCTTATCTGGTGGATCCTACGGACGCCAGAGCAGCTCAAGTTCCCCGTTCACTTGCTTCAACTGTGGGAAGCTGGGCGACAAGTCTACGACTGCCCTGAGAAGAAGAGCTCCAAGACACCAGCTCGCGGTGTCGCACCTGGTGGCAGACCAGCCACTACCCCAGGCTAGCCTAGGTGTTGCACGCGGGAAGCTCAACCACATGACCGAAACATGGGCTCTGACCTACTGACCTGGCTCGCTAACGAAGTCCAACCTTGCCCCTCGAACTCGCGGCCACGTCCACCTAAACCCCTAAATCCCCGATCCGCAACACCCTACGCCACCCTAACCCTAGATCGAGGGAGACCCCCACGATATCTCGCAGGGGAGAAACTCCCCTCTCCTCTCACCGCACGCGCACCGTGGCCCGCACGCCCAAAAACCCCATGCGCACTACCCTCAGCCTCAGCCTAAAATATTTTGTATCGGGCAAAGACTTCACCGGCTGATGGTCAGAGACAATCATTTAGTACCGGCTGATGGTTCCAACCGGTACTAAATGACGCCTAAAATATTTGGTATCGGGCAAAGACTTCACCCCATACTAAAATTAGGTCAGTACCATGCAAAGCCTTGACCCGATACTAAACAGTAAAGCCAAAAAAATCTGGCCACCGAAGCCCCCGCCCGTCCTTAATTTACTCTCCTCCTCTTCTTCTACCTTCCTTATCTCCTCTGATTCTATGTTTCTCTCTATCCTTCATTCCTTCTCCTTTCTATCCTCTCTCCTTCCTAGATCTTGAGCAGGGGTGAGCGGATGGCTGGTCATCGAGGCGAGCAAGCAGGTGAGTCGCGCGCGGCCCAGTGGCGGCGACGGCCGAGCCGCACGCGAGCGGGCGCGACCGGCGGCCATGGAGAAGGTCGTGCGTGGCCGGCGGCACGTGAGCTGCATGAGGGCGGTCGCAGCAGCCGGCGCCACGCGCAGCTGGCAGCGGCGGCCGGCGGTTAGTCCCTGCAGGCGAGTTCTCCATTTTGTTTAGACACTCCACTTAGTTTGTTTGCTGTGAAAGATATGCAATAGATGTTGAAGAGATGCAATAGATGTTATGTGATGTGACTTGAATCTCCTCTCATTGAAATCTTATGAGATGTTACTTGAATGTTGTAATAAGGTAGTAATCTCGGATTGAATGTTTGTAATCTGTGATGCTTGTCCGGCTTCTCTTCCCTTTCTCTTAGTTTTTTTTTCATCTCTAACTTTTATTTTTCTTTGGTCTGAGAAGAACTCGCTCTTCTTCAAGAACTGAGAAGAACGAACCATCAGCCGGTACTAAATGATTGTCTCTGACCATCAGCCGGTGAAGTCTTTGCCCGATACAAAATATTTTAGGCTGAGGGTAGTGCGCATGGGGTTTTTGGGCGTGCGGGCCACGGTGCGCGTGCGGTGAGAAGAGAGGGGAGTTTCTCCCTGCGAGATATCGTGGGGGTCTCCCTCGATCTAGGGTTAGGGTGGCGTAGGGTGTTGCGGATCGGGGATTTAGGGGTTTAGGTGGACGTGACCGCGAGTTCGAGGGGCAAGGTTGGACTTCGTTAGTGAGCCAGGTCAGTAGGTCAGAGCCCAAGTTTTGGTCATGTGGTTGAGCTTCCCGCGTGCAACACCTAGCTGGCCTGGGGTAGTGGCTGGTCTGCCACCAGGTGCGACACCGCGAGCTGGTGTCTTGGAGCTCTTCTTCTCAGGGCAGTCGTAGAACTTGTCGCCCAGCTTCCCACAGTTGAAGCAAGTGAACGGGGAACTTGAGCTGCTCTGGCGTCCGTAGGATCCACCAGATAAGGGATAGTTGGGGTTCCTCCCTCCGTCAATCTGTCCATTGCCTCCTCCAAAGCTGCGGGTCGGCTGACTCTGACCTGGGCAGTAGCTACGGTAGGGTTGACTCTGACCCTGACGGTAGCTGGGGTTCCTCTGCTGGCTGGTCTGTCCAAAGCTCGGCCTCTGAGATGGCCTGTCACGCGTCAGCTGCTCAAACTTGCACTTCTTGACTCTCAGGGACTTTGATGGGGCACGAACTTTGATAGAAAGGGAAAGAAAAACTGAGGGGAGAGAGGGATGAGAAGCCAGATAATCCAAGCCTTTTTTTAATGACCAAAATTCGTTTAGTACCGGTTTGTATTGTGCACTGGTACTAAAATGTCCCATTTAGTCTCGAAACTTTAGTACCGGCTGGCTAAATGCGGCTTCACAGCCGGTACTGATGCTCGTTTCTCTACTAGTGACATATATGGAGGTGCGATACAATATGTTGAGAAAAAATTATGAGCGCAGATAAAAAAGTGTATACATTAATGATTAACTAAAACTACTACACTTGTAACATTTAAAATATGTATCATATGTAACAATTAAAATTATTTACTCTGAGCTCTTATTTACGTGAACTGGTAATTAAGGAGATGCTCGGCGTTGGATTTGGGTAGAGATGAAGGGAATACAAGGTTCCGTTGGCATGGTCGTCCATCATTGGTTTGCGTTGTTCCTCTCGGCCTTTAGTGAGAAGACTCCGTCGTGGTTCCTTCAAATTGTTACTGTAAAATTTCTTGCACTACCAAATTAAAAATTATATATTTTTTTTCATTGGCCAAGTGCAGAAGAAGCCAATGTTGGACAGCTCAAACTTGTCGGAACGCGCAGACTTCGAAGTCAAGACATATTCCATTCCATTATCGACGTCCACAAATATCAATGCCCAAGAATTATCTGAACGGAGAAAGGGCACATGTGAAAGTGTGGTACTTCAGCAGATGGACAATCGGTGCTCGCCGCGACAATTCCTCCTCCTGCTCGCCGTCGTCTCGTCTTCTACCGGTGCCCGTGCCGGTGCCGATGGATATGCTAATATCGGATTCAAGGCGTTCGATTTCAGGCCCTTTGGCCCCTATTGCTCTACTACGGGCAACTACACCATCGACAGCCCGTACCAGGTGAACCTCGTAAATCTCATGCACGACCTCGAGTCCGGTGCCATCGCCAGCGGCGGCTTCAATGACAGTGCGGCCGGCCAGGCTCCAGATGCTGTGTTTGGCCTCATCATGTGCTACGCCGACCGTAACTCGACCGAGTGCCAGAACTGCCTCCAAAAGGCGACCTCTAAAGTGCAGCTGATTTGCCCGTACAGCCGGGTGATGAAGGCCTTCGATGACACCTGTGTGATCCGGTACTCCAATGAGTCCTTCTTCTCCGTTGCCGACCTGAGTGATCAACAGCCGGTCTACTCCTCAGACGCTAACTTGGTCACCGGCGTGGCTACAATGAATGCCACCCGGTGGAGTCTTTTGTCCCGGCTAGCAAGGGAGGCCGCCGTCTCCGAGTCTGAGCTGCGGTTCGCGAACGGGAGCGCACTGTACTCGGATTCACAGGGCACCTCGCAGGTGATGTACGGGCTTGCGCAGTGCACCAAGGACCTCAGTGTCAGCGAGTGCACTAGGTGCCTCAGCGTGTTCATCAGGCAGCTCCTAAATTACACCTAGGTTGTGTTTGGGTCAACCAGTGACTGACCCGATCTACCCATTACCAACATTTTTGGGTTTTGGATTGCACTGGCCCAATAGACTAAAGAAACCAGTTAACCCAAAAATGCCCAGAAGATAGTTCGATGTTAACTGCTGTCGCTGCGATCGCGTTGGTCAGCACGGGATCGGCTCGTGCTCGGGCATGCTTCGCTGCCTCCGCCCCTGGTGACGGAGCGGCGGCGGCTTGCAAGACTACGTTCGTGTCCTAGTTGGCGCTGCTTTCCCGCGTGAACCAGAAGAACCTGGCCCGCGACGCAAGGGCAGCGATGATGGAGCGAGGCGCCGCCGCCGCACCAACCGGAGGAGCTCGGGATGAAACCACCCCGATTCGGTTACCCGAACGACCCAGGTCAATTTGGCACTGTTAGACACCAAATTTTTACGGGTCGGCCCAATGGGTATTTACACTATACTACAAAGTTTTGGGTATTGGGTCATTGGGTCAACCCAATAAAATCTGCATCCTGAATTACACCTCTGGCGGGCTCAGGGGCTACAGCTGCTATGTGGCGTACAAGATTGGCGAGGACCTTGGCATCACCAATTGGCCAGCAACAGCAGCACAGCCGCCACTAGGCCCACTACTGCCGCCGCTTCCTGCGCCATGCATGGATGACTCTCCAACCACAAGGTTTGTATTTTTCTAATTAATTTGTAGTCACATCAGTTTTATTTTGGCCGCTAAATTACACATATTGGAAACTCGTCTACTCGTATATACATCTAATAATTCTTACACATATGTGTTCCGTGCAAAAGATCCATCATCGCCACCGCGCCGCCAGAAGGGGGGTCTGGTGGCAGGCATAACTGGTGCTTCCGTGGCTTTTGTTATGTTCTCTGGCATCTTGGTTTGGTTCATGTTGCGCCATCCAACCTTAAAGGCAAGAGAGCACAAACATGAAGTGTTTGGTGATGACCTTCTTGAAGGCGAGTCATTTGATGAAGGAACGGGGCCAAGACGATTCCGGTACAGTGAGCTGGCAACTGCGAACAAGCTTCTTCTCTGATGAGGAGAAGCTCGGTGAAGGAGGATTTGGATCTGTATACAAAGGATACTTAAAAGATAGGGACCTTCATGTCGCCATAAAAAAAGTGTCCAAGAGCTCTCAACAGGGGAGGAAGGAGTACATTTCTGAGGTGAAAATCATAAGCCGTCTAAGGCATCGCAATCTTGTGCAGCTCATTGGCTGGTGCCATGGTGGCGGCGAGCTATTGCTTGTTTACGAGCTCATGCCCAACGGAAGTCTTAACACTCATATTCATGGCCACAACAATGTATTATCGTGGCAACACAGGTACCACTACTAGTACTAGTAATATCTTCCCCTTGGTTTAGTAAATTTAACTATTTGTGTGCACAAGATAAAAATTGATGTTTTATTTGTTCAGGCATGACATCGTACTCGGAATTGGTTCTGCACTTCTGTACTTGCATCAGGATTGGGAGCAGTGCGTTTTGCATCGTGACATCAAACCGAGCAATGTGTTGCTTGATGCCTCCTTCAACGCCAAGCTTGGTGATTTCGGGCTGGCCAGGTTGGTCGACCACGAGCAATCTCACACCACTGCACTTGCTGGCACAATGGGGTACATGGACCCAGAGTGCATGCTAAGTGGCAGCGCCAGCACCGCATCTGATGTCTATAGCTTTGGAGTAGTCGTTCTTGAGATCGCCTGCGGCCGACGGCCAATCGTGGTTGTACAAGACAGTGAAGAATATGCTACCATGCACCTGGTGCAGTGGGTATGGGAATGTTACGGTCGCGGAAGGATCGTCGACGCCGCCGACGCACGGCTGAATGGTGAATTCGATGATGGAGAGATGGAGCGTGTCATGATCACGGCCCTCTGGTGCGCACACCCCGACCGCACCCTGAGGCCGTCCATCAGGCAGGCGATTAATGTGCTCCGGCTGGAGGCGCCACTACCGAGCCTCCCCACCAACATGCCTGTGGCGATGTTCATGATTCCTCTGGTTCATCAGACACAGGGCGAGCGTGGGGCAACAACGGGCAGCAGCAGCGGCAGCGCAGGAAGCGCTGGTTCAAGCATCGCGACCGAAGACGTCTTCCTTGCTGAGATGACAAATCCACCGGTATTGAATAATGCTATTCATATATTCATGGTATCACTTATTTGCTTTTCCTCCAAGATTATGAGCACTGGTCGTCCATCCTCGCAATCAGACTGTCTCTTACTGTTGCGTCCACCAAGACCGTCAAAGCAAGAGAGTAAACATATCTTTTTTTTTTGTAAAATATATGCAAAATTCCAATGTATTTGATTTGGTTTGTACTGAGAATGTACGTTCTGTGAACATTTTTGAGACAAAGATATGATATGTCACAAGGAAGAACAGGATCTTTCTTTATTTGAGGATTTATCTTACACGGATTATGCATCGAACAGAAAATAAATACATTAAGGGGCAACACGATTACGGTAAACAGTCCATCTCTGGTGTGCCAATCCGATCAGAAACATTTTAATGAACTATGCCAAAACAGTACGTTTGCTATCGTAATAGGGAAGAGGTTTCCGTTGCACTGATGGAACCTGTGGTGATCCATGTGATGATGCGGCCACCGGTTGCGGTATCAGATTTAGTCTGCATCTGGTCCAACTGTGATGGCACGAACGTCGCGACCGGCATCTTTAGAGGGAGGATTGGCAGCTGCCTCTCCAGGCGCAGCACATTGACAGCCTCCCTGATGGTGGGTCTTTGGGTGCGGTCAGGGTGAGCGCACCAGAGTGCGGTAACCATCACACGCTCCATCTCTCCATTACTGAATTCCCCGTCGAGGCGTGTGTCGGCGGCATCAAGGATCTTTCCACTGTTGTAAAATTCCCATACCCATTGGACCAGGTGTGTGTTTGTACCTTTGGTAACCTCGATTATTGGCGGCTGACCACAGGCAATCTCGAGAAGGACAACACCGAAGCTGTAAACATCAGACTCAATGCAGGCGCCACCAGTGACCATGCACTCCGGGTCCAGGTAACCCAACGTGCCAGCCACCACCGTCGTGTGTGAGCCCCTGCCATGGTCAACGAGCCTCGCTAACCCGAAGTCACCAAGCTTTGCGTTGAATACTGCATCCAACATGATGTTACTTGGCTTGATGTCACGGTGAAGAATACATTGCTGGCAATCCTGATGGAGGTACAGAAGTGCAGAGCCAATTCCGAGCACAATGTCATGCCTATATAGAGCACAAAACACGTTTAATAAAGTCACATAGGAGGGCAATGGAAGTGACAACTTGATTTATGATGTGTTATTATGCTACCTGATCGTCCATGGCAATACTTTGTCAGGGTTGTGAATGTGAGTATCAAGACTTCCGTTGGGCATAAGCTCATAGACAAGCAAAAGCTCATCACCACGATGATACCAGCCGATGAGCTCCACGAGGTTGCGGTGCCTCAGTCGACTTATGATCTTCACCTCAGACTCATATTCCTTTCTACCTTGGTTAGACTTCTTGGAGACTCTTTTTATTGCGACATGAAGGTCCATGTCCTGTAAGTAACCATGGTATACTGACCCAAATCCCCCATCACCGAGTTTTACCTTGTCCGAGAAATAGTTTGTGGCAACTGCCAAATCTCGGTAGTGGAAACGTTGGGGCACTGCCCCTTTCTCAAAATTTACTTCTTGTTGTTCACCATCGGACACATCACCTAGTTCTATCCCTAGTGTCATATCGTTGCTTCTATTTTGCCAAAAGTGCCAAGCCACAATGACCAAGGTAATGACTAGTACTAGGGAGCCAACAGATACACTGACCACATGCTCAGCCTTCGGGCCATGATAGGGTGGTGGTGATGTAGCAGCTGTCCCATAAAACACACATATATAGATGTAATATACAATTGTTAGATTTTTGTGACATTCAAAATATCAAAAATATTTAGTTGGGTGACACAGAGTTACACCAACTATACTATCAAACCGTGCTCCTGCACGGGGTAATATTTATAAGGCCAGTCTCAGTGGGGGTTTCATCGACACACTTACCTAGAGTGACACATCATCTAAGAGAAGTTTGAAACTATGATGAAACACCCTTCCTCAATGCAAAGTTTCATCTCGTGTTGTCCCAAGACAACATGCAAGACACAAGCTGTCTAGAGTACCGTGTAGAGAGAGTTTCATGAGGATGAAACTCATTTCACATCTCTCTTCATTAATACACTACCACATCATCAAAAATGCTGACATGTCAGTCTATTTAATGCTGATGAAACTCCCACTGAGACTGGCCTAAGAGACGTTATATTAAAATGTTACATACAAACTAAACCCCTAGCTAATAATTAAAATTATTTCTCTACGTCTCTCATTTATTTAGATATTTATTTCTTGTTGTCCAATTGTTATTGAATTTTAATTAGTAATTAACTACACTTTTTCATCCGCATTCAGACCTTATTTTACTTTGCATCATGCCTCTATAAATTGCATTTAACATGAAAATCAATTTTCGGTTGCTTCTCCAATACATGAATACATGGTCTACATGGTGACGTTCATGATGCATATAGACCTTAACCTAATATTTTCTATATATTGGTTTCTTTTTTCGACACTTTTAATAGTAAATATATTGATAATTAAATTAATATTGAGATATTTACTTTAGGTAAATTTCAATAATCGCATATGTAGATAACTGAGATATGTATATATTTAGGACGGTATTTTAAGTTATCTTTCTATAATGATACGTATGCGCAATTTATATCAATATTATGATATTACTATAAATTATTTTTTAAATGATAGAGGTGGATAATATGTTAGATATAACTTTAACAGTTTAGTTTAACAGATTTTTACAATGATAATGGTTGCTATTAAAACATATGGTAGTGATTATTAATAAGAGTATACATGGATTGATGTCCGGATGTTTTTAACTTTTAGAAAAAATTTAGGATTTTTGTGTTTGTCTAGCGCATCTCGTGAGAATTAACGTGTTGCCTCCAATAAAAAAGAATTAGGGCACATAGCTAATATCAAAAAGTATTACATTGAGCCCTACTTATTTTTTTAATATTCTAATAAAATACTTATTTAGATACATATTTATATCTACATTTGATTGCGAAAAAATTCAGTTAATACTTCTGCTTATTCTCCATTGTTGTTATTATTTGTCCACATATTCAAATACAACATTGAGCTATTTTCTATACAGAGAAGTAATGGTATACGAACACCGATCATGAAAAGATATTTTGATAGGAGTACCAGTTTGAGAAGAATAGCAAAGGCAAGTTGTACCTTTTTATTCATACGGCACCAGCTGCTTCAAGATTTAATTGGAATAACAATTGGAGACGAATGATCAGAGGCAAGCGGTTACTACTTTTGTGGTGAGTAGGAGCAAACTCTAGTTCTCTCGATGCAAGTGGAAGTAGGCCCAGGTCTCTTTTTATAGAGGAAATAAAAAAAGGGAGCTCACTTATTATATACGAGTATATAAGTTCCTGGTTTGTTAGTCGTAATGCCAAATTAACTTTTGGAATCTATTCTTTCTCTAATTTAAAGAGATCAAATGCCAAGAGGGTTTATAAATTAGATTTGACCGGTCATTTGGGGCATACTCCGTCCGTCCAAAAAAGAATGATGTTCTAAAATTTTTCAGATAGGTTCAAGGTGAATGGAAAAGACACATGTACACTTAGTTGAGTTGCATGTATAAGTTAAAGCCATTTAATGCTCCAGATTTTTTTTACATGAGGTTTGAATCTGAGAACATGATTCTTTTTTAGGCAAATTTTGAATTGTAGAACATAATTCTTTTTGGGACGGAGGGAGATTAAAGACCAAGAGGTTAGTTACCGGCAAGGTAGTTTTAATGGAAAGGAGGAGATTATCGACCAAGAGATTAATTAGCTATGGCCGGCAAGATAAAAGTAGACCTAATTTTTATAATAGACGACGTGGGTAATTTAAAGTAGGGAATTATTTTAGATTAATCTATATCTATACTAATCACAGACTCTCTAGAAAATCCCACGTTAATCGTAGAAAAAGAAAAAATTCTAGCCACCTATGTATTGTGCAGGCAAACTTCAACGGCTAAGATTAAGAGGAAAAAATTGCTCAAAATTACCCACCATGCCTATTGATTAATACATACTAGAATTAGTCATACTCACCAGGGATATTCACGTAGGGGTATCAAGATTGCATCGGGGCTATAAGATTCCCATCCGGACTCAACCAAAGAGCAACAGAATTAAAATAATGCAGCAAATCCTCACGCAGAGACAATTGATCCCGATGTTTATCTTGGAGACCTCAACGCGACGACTCGACGAACCCATGCAGCATTGTCGATGCTGACGGACCATGCTTTCTGCCCTGAAAGGCTAGACCCCAATGACTCCTATCGCCACTCCCGGAAACCTTGATTCCGTCAGCCCCCGCTGCCTGAAGTGGAGAACTTACAGTACGTGTCGCTTGAATCTTCTGTTCTCAAATCTTTTCCCATATGTTGCCTATTTTTGGTTAATATACACGAAGTTTGTGTACAGGTTAGATGACTCCATTGACATTGCAGGTTGTACGCGAGGTGAAATTGAATCAATTATCTGATGATGCCCTAATTGTTCATCTCGACAATGTGGATCCAATGGAAACAATTATTCAATGAAGTAGGGTTCTAATTGTAGTCAATTAAATTCCATTCACAAAACTACAGAAGATGATAACAGGATGGATAAGCGTACTGTTCCCGGGGACACTGAATCTGTGATTCCTTCGTAGAAGCTCCAAAAGGGTGAGTGGCTTTATACATTGACCATAGCAACGTAAATGTGACCATGATGGTTTCAGGTACGCTTCTTTGGATCTCGCAAGTGTTTTCTCCTTTTCACGTTGAGCCAAATAATAGGTATGCCAACAACTTGGTATAATATTTAAATAATCATATAAATGTTGCAAGGAATTTTTTTCTGTTATTTAAATATCTATTGGAGCATACCTGATGTTTACATTGAAATTTTGTGCTTGAGGGCTGCAGCAGAGGCAACTAAAACTGTGTTCAAAAGATTAAGAGTTCATTTACAGGTCTCAAATTTTTAATCTTATATCTTCCTTTGAGTAGTATTGTCATATTGTGTTTAATTAACCTATCTATAATTGTTGAGGCATCAGACATCTAGGCTACTTTTCATCAGCATTCGTGTTCTTCACTATTGACTACAAAAATACTCTTTTGTCTTTTTTGAGTAATTTCATAGGAATTGCTTCAAATATAAATAAAACTCAGGATTATTATTTAATTTTTTTGTTTATTAATTTCTAGCACTGGTATCCACTGTCATCTCGCAAGGAGGATGATTGGTACCACCTTCGTATCGAAATATTTGCCGCTACTAACTTTTGCTCATCATATTTGACCATTCACCTTATAAAAAACTATATAAATATTACTTTATTTTGTTTGTGTCATACGTCATCGTCAAAGGTATTTAAGTATGACTCTTTTCATGTATATGCAATATGGAGGGACTATTGCAAATGATGGATTTGCAAAATATTAATTGAATGGATATGACAAGCAAAAACAGTAAGATAAAATGTTGTGATAGGTATACAATAATGTTAAGTAACATTTTTCATGTTCTTAATATCATGGCAACAAATAAATGTTTGCTCCGGTCCAATTAAGATGTGGATTTATGCAGCAGTGGTATATACATACTGTTACTTATTGGTATTTACTCTTACGTGCAAATGTCATCTATTGGTCATTCTGTTGATTTATTTGAGATGCCTAGGTTCAGGAACTCAAATCCATCCATGCACAAATGTTTCTGCACACAAGAAGCGAAATACTTCATCGAGGTGAGCATACATGGATCCTCACGTTCATTTACATATTTGAATGTTTCTACATTCTTGGATCCGAAAAAATAACTGTACGTGCTCATGCATATGAAAGTGCTTAACATGTCTTTTAAATCTGAAATATACCATCTTTTGGTAGAAAAAATATTTTTTATATGAAAACAGCACATGTATGAAAACAGCACATGTGAGTTAGTGAAGAAATACTCCATGTTTAATACTGATCTCTCAGGTGGTATAGAATAAACAAATTAAATAACATTATGGAATTCTTTATACTAGCCCGTGCGAACGCACGGGTTGACGACTAGTTTTATATAATGTAAGATGTGGGTAATTTTACCCTATTTTTTAGAGTGTCAACATAGGATCCTAGATGGCTTCACTTGGGGACTCATTTGTATTCTCTTCTTCTCTAGAGTATCCACCTAGGATCCAAGTTGGCTTCACGTGGAGGCTTAAAAATGAGCATCCAATTAATAATAACTATGTGATTCCTCGAGCGTTGCTACGGGATTTGAAAGAGTTTTTCGATAAATTGTAAATCACTGTGGTTGTTTAGTTGCTGGAAAAAATATTGCACTTTTAAAGATTACTCCGAGAGCCATATGAGTTATCTCTTGGTGAAAATCATAACCTTTTATGTTACTTTTGAATAGATAAAAAATAATAAGATATACATCTAATGAACAGAAAATGTGCGCTACATAAGAGACAAATAACAATTAATGCATCTTAGTGGGAGGTGATGATGTGGCTTTATAAGAGTTGAGAGATCATTAGTGGTGATTATATTTATATAAGTTATATAGATAAGATGTAGCGTTATGGATACGAAGCTGCTAACCTTCTTGCTGTGGACTCGTCGGTGGTGGTGCAGGAGGAATGGTGATGCCCAGGCCTTTCCCAATTTGGTAGACAATGTAGCAGCTGTAACCCTTCACGGCGCCGTAGGTGTGGTTCAGACGCGAGCTCGACAGTTTTGCAACAAAATAGGTGAGGCACCTGTTGCACTCGCTTGCATTGAGATCCCTGGTGCACTGAGCAAGCCCGAACATCATCCGGGAACTACCGTCAGAGTCATTGAATTCCATACTCCCATTGGCCAACCGCAATGTCGAGTCAGCAGCCTTCCTGCTTAGTCGGTGCATCAATGTCAACCTCGTGGTGTTCATGCGAACCATGTTGGTGACATTGGCACCAGTCTGCGTGTAGGACTCCATAGCCCCACTAAGGTCGGCAATGGAGAAGAATGACTCATTGGAGTACCGGAGGATGCAGGCCTTGTGACAGGCCTTCATATCCCTGCTGAATGGGCATGTTTCTGGCATGCTGGCTATTGCAGCTCTGAGGCATTTCTGGCACTGATCCCAGTTGCTGTCGGCATAGCACATAGTGAGGCCGAAGATGGTGTCAGGTAGGTTTCCTTCCGACCTTGTAGTGAAGCCATGTGTTTCGTTCGAACCTGGCTCGAGATCGGCCATGATCCTGACAAAGTTCGTCTTGGACAAGCTTGCAACGGGGTACTTGCCTGCAATCGAACAATTGCGCAAAGCAGCTGTGTAGTTCTGGCTGACCACTACTACTGCAGTTTGGGCGAACAACGAGATCGCGATGAGGAGGATGGAAAAGGAGTGCCATGGAGCCATGTTGTGGTGGAGTTGTGACTCTTGAGGATCTGGAACGCTTCGTACGTTTTATCGACTCTCATAGAGTCCTCGTCAATCTTAAGTCAATGGCCGCGTTGCAGTAGGTTTTTGTTATCTAACGCCAATTTCTTTACTCCACTTGCAGAGTGACACTGATGTGAGTTCTACCGTTGTAGCTAATGTAATGGGTAGGTGAAGGAAAGCAGCAAGAATGTTACAATCACCATTGAGACTGATGCTGAACTGCTAACAATTCTTTAAAATACAAGTACCGTGTTTAGTTACTTGAATTACTCCCACTGAAAGGGTCATGTGCAATAGTACCAGCACGAGTGGAACTAGGCCACAGCCACAGTACAGAAATGCAGAAGAGTCAGAGCGAGATCTGCAGGTCTGCAGCAAGAAATAGACATTTACATTCCTGCATTTTATTGGACGAACCCAACTAACAAGAGCTCAACCTTGCTGGAAGAACATTGAAGTTTTCCTGTACCTCTTACTTTCTCAAAACCCCATCCATGGGAAGTGCATTAATAAGTAACTAATTCAGCACTGAAAATAATTGTCTTCTTATTGCTAAAATTACAATACCAACCCAAGAACATCAATTTGCATTACATAGTGCACTATAAAAAGCTATGTACCTTGAATTTGGCTAGGTATTTGTTTGTTTAAAATGCACGGAGGGTAGGCAAGAATGTACAAGTGGAACTTTGTTGCCAGCAAGTAGGTAGGACTTCACTTTGTTACAAGAACTACTCAGTTGTTGATATGATTGACACATCTCCTCTGCTGCTTAGTTGTTTAGAATATAGAAAAGCTTTTGTTTTCAGCAAGTGATTTCATCAGAAATGCACGAGATCTGGTGGCAACTGCTTCATTTACTCAGAAGGTGGAGACAACTTGCGTGAAAATAATGTCACAATTTGCACAACTTAGCTGCCAAATGAGTAGAAAGCTGGCCTCAGGTTCTCATGCAATGTTCTTGCACAATCGTGAGGCACAGGATCTAAGAGAAGCAGGAGAAAGGAAGCTTACTCCGGGAATCTAATAAAAAACAGCCACTAGAGGCTCCACATTACTGCACACAAATTGGATGAAATTAATCAAGTCACCTACAGTCGTTCCTGATAAAAACTTTGCGGTCCATACTCTATATATTTGCTAAACAACTAGCTATAGTTTGGTAAAAGTGAACTTGATGCGACATTGTTCATGATTGTGAGGCCCTGCAGAGATCGGGTTTTGAAGTTTTGCTTGTGCAATAGAGAAGAATCCTACATATTTTGATGCATCCTATATATTTTGAAATTTATAATTTTAAAGTAGACTATGTAGCATTTGACCTTGTGGATCCTATTAAAACGGAATATTTACATCTCATACATTGTACATGCCAAATTTTGAGAGATTTAAAATTTAAATACTATTTTATTAAGATAAGCTAAAGTGAGTAAGTTTAACTTGTGCCCGAAGAGAAATATAGTCATAATATATAGGCTACTTTGAAATTATATATTTCAAAAAATATAGCACGTAAACTCGTGCTTGTTACTAAAATGGATCGTTTAGATCTTAAATATTATGCACGCAAAGTTTCGTGGTATTCGAAGATCAAACGCTATTTTATTTAGATGATTCAAAGTGGATGAATAGGAGGCGGAGTCTCCTGCCGCACTATAGGCGTAGTGGGCGCGACGAGACTCCTTTGCCGCGCCACATGCAGGGGCGCGGCAAGGGGCCTCCACGTCGTCTGGCCGCGCCACGTTGGCAGGCCCGCCGCGCCGACGCATGCGGCGCGGCAACGTTATCGTGCCGCGCCGGGCCCACCGGCGCGGCCAAAAGGGTCAGATCTGAAAATATTGTTCTGGAGGGGTTAGTATTAAAATAAAATTAAAAAAAGGTTAAAAATTAAAAAAAATTACCGTCATTCCGGTTTTGATGGCTCTCCTGATTGCGGCTGAATCAGCCAGCAGGAACACCTTCCACCCGGAAGACGGACAGAAAACCATGTGCTACTTGGCTAAATCCTGTACAGAAGCATCGTGCAGAACAATGTGCGTAAACAAGGGTAATAGTTTTCGAACATGCTTCGTGGATGAGCATATGATACTCTATTGCTGCTGCGACATCAATGTCAACCATCTTGTTCGTTGACTTAAGCTTACTTCATGACTGAACAATTGGATATTTTGGTATCAGTAAATGTATGAGCTTGTCATTAGCATTTTTTTGCAACACACCTTACTATGAATTAACGACCATATCTTAACGACATTTTAGGATTTGTGGTACTCGGGCTTTGTTTTGAATCGTTCCTGCATAACAGGTGGTTGCAAGGTTTTCTGTTTTCTTCGCGGTTGCTACTCGTTAGTATTTGTGCAGATTACAGATCCTAGTCCAGCAGGTCAGCCAACGCGTATATCGTTGCACTTCTTCTGAAAAGATAAGGGGCCGGTATCGCTTAGCTGGTAAAGGCTCATCAGTCAGATAAGCACATGGCCTTCGGTCCACAAGGCCCTCTCTCGTCCCAATATCGTGTGCTCTGCCGCCTACGTCCGTTACCATCTGGATAAAGGTTCTTCACCTACACAATCGCTTCGTCTTCCCTGGCTCTCCTGGATCGATGCCACTAACCATAGGGCATGCGAGCAGAGCAGATGGACCAAACAACCACAAGATCGGCATCAATTATTTTGATACATAGGCCGCCCAGATCTAAATCCGCCGACAAGTATAGCTGCTTCTACTAGGCACAATTTGTTAACTATATCCTCAGCAACAATCTAGTTTTTGTTTTCATTGAGAAATTAGGCATGCAAATAAATAGTCTCAATCCTTAATTCTCTTGAGATGGAATGTGGTTGAAGAACAAAGTTGGAAATAGAAGGGCACAGATAGGGTTTTAAAGTTTCCTGGCGGTTGCAAAGTTTTCTGTTTTATTCACGGTTGGTACTCGTTAGTATTTGCACATATTACAAATCCTGGTCCAGCAGGTCAACTAACGCATATATCAGATCAGATCAGTACATGGCCTTCTCTCAACAAGCCCCTCTCTCATCCCAGTCTCATGTGCTCTGCCGCCTACATCTGTTCTCATCTAGATAAAGGTTCTTCACCAACGCAATCGCTTCATCTTCCCTGGCTCTCCAAGGATTGATGCCACCAACCATAGGGCATGCAAGCAGAGCACATGGACCAAACAACCACTAGATCGGAATCGATTATTCTGATATTTAGACCGCGCTGATCTAAATCCGCCAACAGGTATAGATTCTTCTAATACGAATGGTTTGTTAATCATATCCTCAGCAATGATCTAGTTTTTGTTTTCATTGAGAAATTAGGCATGCAAACAAATTGTCTTAATCCTTAACTCTCTTGAGATGGAATGTAGCTTTTATAAGATCTAGTGACTATTAATAAGCTCTAGGAGTATATTAGCCACTAGTTTTTATAAGCTCACTCCCGGGACTTCACACATTCTGTGATTTAAGTAGCCACTAGATCTTATAAAACATAGTCACCAGAGGCTCCATATTACTGCACACACATTTGATGAAATTAATCAAGTCACCTACGGTTGTTCGTGGTTTAGACTTTGTGGTGGTATAAGATACCAAGAATATACCTCGGTCGCGGAATGATCCTCGGCGCCACTACTGCAGAGAGCACTATCCTAAGCGGCGCGAAGACCTCATTCACGCTGGCGCCAGCGCCGTTTCCCTTTTAGCGATGTCAATAAGAGGGTCATCCTAAGCAGTTATTTATCCGCTTCTAATGACTGATTTAATGTGTTGGCGTCCTCCACACCGTTTAGAATGACTGCTTATTCGAATCGGTTTGTTGAGTCCCACAGCGTTTGACTTTGTATACCAATCGATTCGTTTAGCGCCTCGTAGTTTTATTAACCTATTGCTACCGGTTAGGATGATGACACGCATGTTTAAAAAGATGTGTTCGTTTCGGTCATTTAATCTGAAATGAATACTAGCTAGTTTATATAGGAATCATTATGAATGAATGTCTTACACAACAGATTCACATTCAACGAAATGAGAACGTGTATATCGGCGCCACCGATATACATACTTGTATGGAGAGTTCAGCGGCAATGAAATGGAGCGTCTGATATGTTATCAAACATACCAATGACTCCGTATAAAGTCATGAGAATCATTAGTATTAATATATTGGTGAGGATGAAATTCGATGCAATATATTAGCAGCCAATAAAAGCATATAAAATGATTTCATATTAGCTAGCAGGCAGTAAATGCGTACCTAATAAGTTCTATATAAAGATGTGGTTTTAGTAGCAACATTAATGAAACGAGAACATGAAGGCATACCAATAACATAGGAAAAAATAAAATGCCGCATTGAAGTTTGAAGAGAGAACGGTAGGAATTGATTGTTTACCGTTTCTTTGATTGCTGCTCCACTCTATATAACTGCAAGTACCTGTAGAAAGAAGGAGCCTCGCAAACAAACTCTCTACATTGAAAAGCATAGCTATTGTCATGGCCCTGTTCACTGTGTGCTCCAAGAGGACAACTACTTTTGTTGTCCTCATTCCGGTTTTGATGACTCTCCTCATTGCTGTTGAATCAGCCAGCAGGAGCCCATTCCACCTGGAAGAGGAACAGAATACCATTTGCTAACCGGCTAAATCCTGTACAGAAGCATCGTGCAGAACAATGTGTGTAAACAAGGGTAATAGTTTTCGAACATGCTTCATGGATGAGCATATGACACTCTATTGCTGCTGCGGCTTCAGTGTCAACAATCCTGTCCATTGACTTAAGCTATTGCTTGATGAATGAACAATTGAATGTTTTTATTTTGATAAATGTATGAGCTTGTCATTAGCGTTTTTGCAACATACCGGGAATTAACGACCATATATCTTAACGACCGCTTAGGAGTTAGGATTTGTGGTCATCGGTCTTGGTTTCGAATCATCCCTGCAGAAAATCGTGTGGTCTGATGACCACATAAATGGTGGTCGCAAAGTTTTCTGTTTTGCGGTCATTACTAAATCCTGGTCAACCAACGCATATCAGATCAGATCGGTACATGGCCGTCGCTCCACAAGGCCCCCTTTCTCATCCCTACCTTGTGTGGTCTGCTGCCTACGTTCGTTCTCATCTGGCTGAAAGGATCTTCACCAACGCGACCCCTTCATCTTCTTCCCCGGCTCTACAGCTCCCAACGTCACCGATTATAACTCCAGGCCTCGCCTGGGATGCTGCCAACCACAGGGCGTGGGAGCAGATGGACCAAACAACCACCAGATCGGCATCGAGAATTCTGAGATCTAGGCCACCCTGATCTAAATCCGCCGACAGATGTAGCTGCTTCTACCAAAAATGTGTTATGTTTAATAACTACATCCCTTTAGCTTGATATACAGAAATTAGGCATGCAAATAATTATTCTCGATCCTGGATTGAGATCGAACGTGGTTGAAGCACAAAGTTGGAACTAGAAGGGCATATAGATAGGGATATCCGTAATATCATGATAAGATAAACTTAATTTTTTTCACAACATAGTTGAAGTTGGATTCAAACACACCCTTGACTTGGTGCTAAATGCTCCTACATGGGTTACTATACAACGAATGCATCTATCTCCCACTAACATGTGTTGTGTAGGTAGGATGGTAATAGTGGTTCGCATGAGGTTTGACGTCATGCGTTCGAGTCCCACGCACCGTGCCTCCAGCGTTCGTAATAATTTTTCTTTATTTTCTAGGTGCAAAATCATTTAACATCTATCGGTGTTACCTGTCCGGTACTAAATTGACCATTTAGTATCACATGAGCTGTTTGATACTAAATGCGAAATGAATTTGCATTTAGTACCGAAGAGGCAAACATGTAGTGGGGTGGGGTTCTACATGGTACTAAAGTTGAGTCGTTCCGTAGTGATTGACCTAAGTTGACGTACTCATTCCAGTAGGACCAGAACTGTTCATGGAGCTGCTGAGGGATCGAGCTTGGTGTACATGGTGGTGCCTTCTGATCCCTAAGGCTCATTGTCTTTGGCAATTTTGAAATGGTAGTAGCCTAGCCTCTTGGCTAGGTAGACAGTAGCGGTGACAAAGGGATTATAACAATGCTTGATTAGATATGCCACAGTAATTTCTGTCTCATCGCTATTGCAAACGCCAAGTTGATGAAGCATCCTACTCCCTCTGTCCGGCAAAGAAGGGTGCTATGGGAAACGTGTCACTGTTAGTTTCTCAACTTTGACTCAATTGGTAGAAAATACGTGCAATATTTATATCTTCAAGTAAATTTGTTAAAAAACTAGATTCCAAGATCTATCTAATGGTACTAATTATGTATTATAAATATTAATATTCTTTTTTATATAATTGTCGGCAGTTGAAAAAACTTTTGCTCTCGGGAAGCGAGAACTCCTCTCTTTCTGGAGTATGAACAACTCATCAATTGGTGCCGACCGCCATTAGACATCGCGAAGTCCAACCATATATCTCCATCTAGATTAAAAGGGACACAAATTAACATTCAAAAATAATTTGGCTATGAAATTAAAAAAATTGTACTTAAACTTTTGATGAAGGGTCACCATTGTTCATAGGAAGCAGAGAATCGAGGAAACAGAGAAATAAGGGGCGCGAAGAGGATGTTTGAGTGAACGATGATCTGAATCATCGATCGATGAAAGGCCGGGCACAGACACAACTGGTATTTATATTATTCGATGCCTTGTAACCGTTATCGAAAATGAAGACCTGTAACCTCCTTCTCTCTCCACTTAACATCCCATCATCGGTAAGAAGCTAAGTGCTTCAACTTGCCTTGACACTTTCACACATGTAACCATTTAAATTTATGAACCAATTGATCAAATCGGTCAACTTTCAAATATGTCCCGCTGTGAAATAACACCAGCATGTTTATTTTTTTCGTGTTGGCTCTCCTCGTTGCCTGTGCGAATGGATAAAAATGTACTGGTGCATTTTGCCCCAACACGAGGGTTGATACGAATGGCAAAGAACCTGCTAGTTCCCAGCACGAGAACAAGATCATGTCTCCATTACGCCAGCGTGATTTCTATGTGGATGCACTTGAGAGCTCGCCGGCGACGTGCACGTCATCTCTCCAGTGATCTCGGTCAAACCATTTTACAAATAAGCTTATAATAATAATGATACCTCTTATGTCTCAGCCGTTGATTTCATCCTGATGGACGATCCTTATTTGTTTCAAGTATTGTAAAATTCCTCAATAAGAATATGTTAATATATATACTGGCTATGTCTCAAATCTATAAAGGGAGACTCAGTAAAAACAGTCAGGAGAATCAATAGGATTAATATTGGTGAGATGAAGCACCCAAAGAGATTTCATATTGATCCTATTGATATATATATAAATGTATATATATAAATTGTAGACGAAGATGTGGTTTTGGTAGCGACCAGGATTGATGAAAGGAGAAGATGAAGACATACCTCTAAATTAGGACCAAAAACTAAATGCCAGCATTGAAGTTTGAGAGAGATTGGGTAGAATTGATTGATTACTAATACCTTTTTGTGCCTCACTCCACTCTATATATAAGCAAGTACCTGTTGACTGAAGGAGCATCAAGAAACAATTAGTCTCTCTACATTGAAAACCTTAGCTAGCCTCATGGCCCTATTCACAGCGTGCTCCAAGGGGACTACTGCTTGTGTCGTTTTTCCGCTGCTGATGGCTCTGCTCAATGCTCATCACCGTGGCTGTGTCTGCCGGCAGGGACACCATCCAGGTGGACGCTGAGCAGGAAGATATTTGCTTCCCCAATCGTACTGGCTGTACGGAAGCATGGTGCGAAGCAACATGCAGAGCCAAGGGTTTGCGTCCTATATCATGCCTGCTCATGATTGGGGGGGGGGGGGGGGGGGGGGGGTGCCCAGCTGCTGCTGCCACCAAAGTTCTTCTGCCTCCGTCGCTGCTCATCGGCTTCTACATTGACATGCCGCTTGCTTTCGAGAAGGAGGCGACAGAGTGATTTTTGCTTTTGTCTACTTTCAACGTTGAGACGAAAGGATTCTCTGCTTGAAAGGGATTCGGGGATGCTCAGCTTGCCGCCTTTATTCTTCCATCTTTATTCCTTCCACCGGCTTGTTCATTCAGCTACTAGAAAATTGAGCATTCATCGATGAGCTCTTTTACGGTACCCAATACTACCTAATGGTAGTATGGTAGTATAACCTGGTTTTTTGTTGTAGAGAAAAAGGTAATTTGCACACAAATATATCATTAAGAATTCATGAATATCGTGAGATTAGGTTAGATAAAACATTTCATATATTTGATTTCGTTTATTACAAAAATATTTTTTTGGTTTCTAATCATACCCTTATACTGTCTATGAATACTATCCATACTACCGTAAAAAACCGATAGTACAGAATTAATTTCAGCTATCGAATCTTTCGAAATAGGTGCTTTTTTATTACGTATGAGTCCTTTCTAAACGGCGGTAAAGGTTATCGTAAAAGACCTCTCGATCGATAGAGTTAGGACGGGCTCCAATTTGGGCCCATACTAACGCATGAATTTAGTACCGGAAATCACGTACAGTGCTTTGAAAGTTGTTTAGTGCTGGGTCAAAACACCACCCGACATGTGGTATTCGGGCAATTTTTTAACAAGCTAAGGGGCGAAAGTTATATTCAGCATTGGTATTATTTGGTCACAATTTGAGGCGGCCACTAAAGGAAGATAAAGGAGAATGCATTTGCATGCGCCCCATTCCAATGGAGCCCAAAAAAGTCTTCATACCCCTTATCTCTCCTCAAATCACAGAAACATTTCGAGATGTACTGAAATATTTTGCGGGTGTCCCCTGCGAGCAGTATAGGCTGTACTGAAGTATTTTGAGGGTGGCCCGAAGGTGCACTGAAATCTTTTGTGGTACAACTTAACTAGCTAATTAATTGAGCATTATGTGAATGCAAATTTCAATAACCATTTATGGCAACAATGAGCTTTCGCGGCCATCAGTGATCTTATCCTGAAACTGTGCCTGTTGCACACAACCGTAGCCAAAAACATATCTACTCCCTCCGGTTCGGTAAAGGAAGTCGTTTTGGACAAGATTTGAGTCAAACATTGGAAATATAAATCGTGAATAACTTTTAAGTCGTTGAGTTTGAAAATGTGAAAGCTACATGAATAGATTTGTCTTGCAAAATACTTTCATAAAAGTATACATATGTTAGTTTTTAATAAATATCTTTATAAAAGTAAGAAGTCAAAGTTGTACTTTGAAGACCGTGTCGCTGTCCTAAACGACTTCTTTTACTAAACCGGAGGGAGTATGTATTCACACGCCCGCATGTGCACCTTTGAGCTCCTTTACTACAAATTGCTTTTTATTTCCCAGAAAGCATAATAATTACTACCTCCGTTTGAAATTATAGGTCATTTTGGGTTTTCTATGTTCATAAATTTTTGTTCGCGCCCAAATTTGACATGTCTGACCAGGGCGGTCTAACCGGATTGACAAGGGCGGTTAGACCGGCCTGATCAAAGCTCTCCGATTCCAATTTGTACTTCACCATTGCGTAGCCCTCGTCGAGCTGATCAAAATGCATATGTGGATCACCTAATTTGGAGTCCGGATGAAGGAGATATGACCCCGGGAAGATCTACACTTGCCAGGGGCGGTCAGACCGGTCCCAGGGGCGGTTAGACCGGTTTTGGTCTATGTAATCCGAGTTGAGTTGTATTTTAGCACGAAATTTATAAGGGTTTCAACTCCTAATGGGGCAAGACCTCGCCTCCCTATAAATATAAACTATAAAGGGCCACAACCGATTGAGGGTATCCCAATCGAATCTATCAAATACTTTTATCTTTTTACTTTTTCTTTGCCCTAAACTTTTCCAACCTCATACTTGTTGTTCTTCCTTCGTCTCTACGGCGATTGAGAGCGTTCTAGGTGGCCTGCCGACCCTAGGACAACCCAAGGTGCGCTTGCCCCGACGGGGTCCCTCCCGGGCGAGCGTTCGTTGGTTTCTCGTCGGGCTGTCCGGCGAAACCCGGTCCAACCGATCTCCAGTCCCGGTGTGACCGCCCCTACGCAGAGGTGCTGCAGCGAGCTCCTCGGCGCACCACGTGATCTAACGCGTTCGCGTGTTGGCCCGATTTTAGCGCCAACATATTTTGGCGACATTGCTGGGGAAGAAGAAGAAAGATCCATCGTCCACCATGGGTGATGGCAAAAGAGCTATTGCTGATCTCGACCTCAAAAACATCATCGACATGGCCGATGGTGATGTTCCATATGAGAACCGCCAAGCCTTTGAAGAATTCCAGAAGGCTTGAAGGGATGTTGAGTGGAAGTAGCTGATGGCGAGCTTCGTAAAGACTCGTCATGGAGAAGTGCGACAAGTTAAAGAATATCAACTTCCTCCTGTGAGTAAACAAACTGAAGTTAATTCAGAGGTTGCTAATATGATTGATGGAGCTGTTAGTGCTACTGTGAATAACAAATTTGCTGCCATGAGTGATAAATTTAAATCTATAATTAATACTCGTTTAGAGCAGCTAGAGGCCAAATTTGTTACGCAATTTTCTGGCAATGATGTTAATGCTTCTACTTCTAATGCCGAAAAATTGAAAGGTAGAGCGCTAGATGATCTATCAAATCTCAATATACCTAGAACTCCTGGTGTTCCAGTAAGCCATATACAAAGTCGTACTGTCATTGGCAATTCGGCTAGTGGAGGGAGTTCAATGGTCGCTACTAATGCTATGATGCCTCATTCAGTTGTGTATAGTGAGCCCCCTGTAGGTGTTCCTAATAGTAATGTGCAACATATTTCCAACACATTGCCGAACTCAGCACATGTATTTAGCACACCACGGCCTACTGCATCTAGAACATCACATCCCGGATCGGCTAGTAGACCTAAAGCCGTTAGTGGGATGGAAGGATTTAAAGAAGAGATGTATGAGATGTTTAGACAAACTTTTGGTATAGAGCCTAAGATTAAAAGTCGGTCATATCAAAGACCGTATCCTGATAATTATGATTGTGTTCCATATCCACAAGGATTTAAATACCAGAGTTTGTTAAATTCAGTGGTGATGATAGTAGGAGTACATTGGAGCATGTAGGCCAATTTATTATACAATGTGGTGAAGCTGCTTCAAATGATATTTGCAAATTAAGTTTATTTCCTTTATCTCTATCGGGTGCTGCATTTACATGGTTTATTTCATTGCAACCCAATTCAGTTTTTACCTTCTCTGATTTAGAGAATAAATTTCACGATTATTTCTTTACTGGTGAAACTGAGTTGAAATTGTCACACTTAACATCGGTTAAACAAAAAGCAAATGAGTCTGTCTCCGAATATATTAGAAGATTTAGAGACACTAGAAACCGATGTTTTAGTTTAACACTTTCTGATAGAGATTTAGCTGATTTAGCTTTTGATGGTTTGATTGATATCCATAAAGAAAAGCTAGATGGTCAGGAGTTCCTAGATGTGAGTCGGTTATTGCAAAAAGCTTTAGCTAATGAAAACCGACTTAAAGAGTCTAGAAATTCACAAAAGTCTAATGAAAAATCTAGTCGTCCAGTTTATGCATTTAATTGTGAAAATAATAGTTTCGGACGATGAATATAAAAATGTGTATGCTGCTGAATTTGTTTGGTCATCTAAAGATAAGCCTAGTACTTGTGCTTCTCTCAAGCCGGTTCACAAAATCGGCAAGAAGATATGAAATTTACTTTTGATATAGCCAAGTGCGATAGTATCTTTGATGAGTTGCTGAAAATAGGAAAAATCAGATTGTCTCATGCCATACCACCGCTTGATGAGTTGAAAAAGCGTGCATATTGTAAATGGCATAATTCATTTTCTCATGCAACTAATGATTGCAATGTATTTCGGAGACAAATACAGTCGGCCATCAATGAAGGACGACTGACATTACATGCAATGCAGGTTGATCAAAATCCTTTTCCTGCAAATGCCTTTGTAAACACCATTGAGTTGCAAAATCCTAAAGTATTAATTAGGCCAAGTCAGGCTGAAGGAGCTAAAGGAAAAAATGTGATCATTGGTGAGAAAAGGCCTGAAGTGCAACCACAAAAGCCCCTCAAGATACATTGAAGGTTTAGCACTCGGGGGGCAAGGCTGCACAGGGGCGGTTAAACCGCCTTTGAGGAGCGGTTTAACCGGGTCATCCAGGAAAAGTGGGGCTGATCTGAAGAAAAAGGTAAGGCCGAGCTTCGAAGAAACTTCTAGCCAAGTACAAGAAAAAATGGAAGCACCAAGAAATATAAGAGTCGGCCAAAGGGAGATGAGAAGGTAAAATCTTCACAAAAACAAGAAAGCCAAGCGGGTTTCTGCTCACCTCAAGGTAATTATGGTGCTGTACCATATTCATATTTGCATCAACCACACCATGCTCTTGGTCATATCCTTGCTATTACTCGCCTTTAAATTATAGTAGTATGCATATGCAACCATATATTATTCAATATTCTCCTCCATATGCAAATTGCTGGCTCAATGCAAAGACCGTTTGTTGCTAGCAATGATCTGGTCAGAAGTGCATTTGTTGATGTTAAAAAGGTGACAAAAACAGCAGGAAGGATCTAAATGTCTACAGCCGAGGTGGTGTCCCTCTGGCTTATCTCACACTCAAAGAGAAGGCTACAACGAATGCGAAAGCAAGGATCAATGGAAAACATGTAGAGGTGAAACCAGCAGGGTCTGCAGCTGTCAAACAGGTATGGAGGCCAAAGCAAAGTGTTTCATCATTTTGAGTTGAAGGCAATTTGTGGCCAACAAGTAGATTGTCGCCCTTAGAAAAATATATATGGCCGATGTATTGATCATCATCATCCCTAGATAATTTGGTCCAGAAGAGTATTTTCTAGCACGCATGCTTTGCTAAAAACAGGGGGCATATGTTCGCACCCAAATTTGACAGGTCTGACCAGGGCGGTCTAACCGGGTTGACAAGGGCAGTTAGACCGGCCTGATCAAAGTGCTCCAATTGCAATTTGGACTTCACCATTGCGTAGCCCTCGTCGAGCTGATCAAAATGCATATGTGGATCGCCTAATTTGGAGTCCAGATGAAGGAGATATGACCCCGAGAAGATCTACACCTGCCAGGGGCGGTTAGACCGGGTTCCAGGGGCGGTCAGACCAGTTTTGGTCTGTGTAATTAGAGTTGAGTTGTATTTTAGCACGAAATTTGTAAGGGTTTCGACTCCTAATGGGGCAAGACCTCCCCTCCCTATAAATATAAAGGGCCACGGCCGATTCAGGGTATCCCAAATCGAATCTATCAAATACTTTTATTTTTTACTTTTCTCTTTGCCCTAAACTTTTCAATCCTCATACTTGCGGTTCTTTCTTCGTCTCTATGGCGATTGAGGTCGTTCTAGGTGGCCTGCCGACCCTAGAACAACCCAAGGTGCGCTTGCCCCGACGAGGGTCCCTCCCGAGCGAGCGTTCGTTGGTTTCTCGTCGGGCTGTCCGGCGAAACCCGGTCCAACCGGTCTCCAGACCCGGTGTGACCGCCCCTGCGCAGAGGTGCTGCAGTGAGCTACTCGGCGCGCCGCGTGATCTAACGCGTTCGTGTGTTGGCCCGATTTTAGCGCTAACAATTTTGTTACAAATCTAGACATAACGTTTATCTATGTGCATAACAAAGATTATGAACCTAAAAACTAAAACGACCTATAATTTGGAACGGATGTAGTATTATTTTTGTCTAGTTCGTGCACAGATACAGATTATGTCAACAAAGGAGTGATGCCCGTAGTCGTCATCCGTATATATGGCTACACCTCCAGTACCGCAAGTCCACTACTCTTCTCATATGTTCCTAAGACTAACCAAAGAATATATAGCTAGCTTGCGCAAATCATTCACCACAAGACATGTCATGGGAGCCATATTTTACCGGGGGCGTTCGAACATATCACACGTGTATGGATTTGGAGGCATCAGAAGTTCAATGGTTTGGTCTCTTTGTTGCAAACAGAGTATTGTCTCTTGTGGTTCCAAGAGCTGGCGGGGAGTAATGTTTTCATATATGTCTCATTTCAGTTCTGCCGAGGACAAACAAACAGCACGACCATTAGAGATCCAGGGGCCAAATTGATGAGAAACTTATCTGTATCAGCTCAATTGCTCGCTTGATTACTCTATCAACCCTTGCTCCCGCACAGGCTTATAATTTTAAAAGATATTGTATAATAAAGTTAATTAAAATTATACTTTCTAACTAAAAATCAAAACTTTTTACTTATACAACTCTATCATTTATTTAATATTCCTAACTAGTAGATGTGCACTTTCTTTGTCCAGTTTTGGTTGACTTAATTAGTAACCACTCTTGCAATTCTTGCTATACATATTGACATTGCATTCTTTGTTGAGATGGAGAGAATCTATAATCCTAAAAAGCACAATTAGGCGAATGGTGTCGCTGTGACACCACGATGTCACAGCCCGCCTCCCCCTTTGTGATCCTCTGCCGCGCCGCCAAGTGGGCCTTCGATTCCTAGCGAGAGAGACCGGGAAAAACGGGAGGGTTTCACTAGAAGAGAATGAGGCATCCGCACCGGTTGGGAAACCCCCTTCAGCACCGGTTTCTCAACCGGTGCGGATCTTTCGGTGCTAAAGGGGTACACCTTTAGCACCGGGTCATTTACCCGGTGCTAAAGGCCCCTTTAGCACCGGGTCTCGAAACCAACCGGTGCTAAAAGGGGCCGCGCACATGGCCCCTGCGCGAGCCCCTTTAGCACCGGTTGGTTTCGAGAACCGGTGCTAAAGGGGGACCATATAATTTTCTCTTTTCTAGCCTTCATATTTATTTGTTTGTATACGTATCTTGCCAACGTTTTTCGCCTACGTATTTGTTCTAATACGGATGTCGTACTACACTGCACTAGTATTTGTATAAGGCTCGTATAAGCATAAAAAAGACATATATTACATATCTTAGTGCCAAAAGAGTTACATCATCTCATAGTGCTAAACGAGTTAAGTTTTCTAACTTAGTATCCATAAATTACGATCCTGCACTTGGACGAGCTGATGATGAACTAGGACGAGCAGAGGATCTAGGACCAGCGATGGAGGAACGAAGACTTGAGGTGTCCGTATTGTCCCATGCATCATCATAATGAAATTCTCCATTCACATTGATGATCTCGTTCCAAATAAATCCAACGAGTTGTTCTGCAACTGCGTCGATCTTATGCTGCTCTAGGCTTTTACTAGAGATGGACATCATCTACGAATTGTAAACAATTAAAATTAAAGTATAATAATGGTGAAGTTGAATTAGAAACTTGTAAATAGATATTGCGTACCATAATATCATGGTTAGTATATATTTTTTTAATCCAGCTATGCATGTACTCGCAAACGTAGTATCCGCATAAATTATTGCCCGGCCCCTGTTGATGACACTGTTGGCGAAAACAAGTTAAAGATATTTTTTAAGTTGATTAGCAAAGACGTATATGTACAAATTGCATGCGTACCGGGAATTCAGTATTCCATACGAGCTTTTCATATCCAATACCGGGGTGCTTTTCACGAATCTCGTTCCACATCCTACAATTACATAATCATGTTGTTAGTCTCAAATTTGAGTTCAAATAAAATAAGTCAATAATGTAAGTATATAGAAAAATTTGAATTGTTGAAATTTACTTATATATACGACCTTGTAAACATGTCAATGATTTCCTGATACTCTTCTTGTGGTTTCCTCAACGAATCGAAGACGTTAACCACACCTCTTATGGTAGGGTGATTGTCAAAATCTGGAATTTCTTCTGTTTTGAGATATTTCTTCCACAATTTTGTCTTATAATTTTGAAATTGAGTTGCCATCTTTTTCAGCGTCCAATCTTTCAATTTCTCTTCACGATCTAAAGGAAATCCGAATATTTCTTTCACATCAGTCCATATCATTTCTTTCTCCGTATTAGCCAGAACATACGGTTCACTGGGGTCCGTAGATCTCCATTTCCTGATGCTAATGGGAACGCGTTCACGAACAATAACACCACATTGAGAGACATATTTTCTGGCAATTTCTTTGGGCTCAGTTGGCTCCCCATCATCCTCCACTTTGGTGATGTGCAATTTGACCTCCTTCAGCCTCTTAGCGATACTTCTTTTTCCAGGGCGTTTCGTAGCGGCAGTTGTCGACGTAGATGGCTAGAATAATTAGACGTATAAATTAGTCACAACATTAGGTTAAGATAATGTATATAATATTTATGAGAAATATTAGCACCTGACTAGACGTGGGCTCATCGCTATTACGTTGACCCACATTAGGTTGCATCTGGTCCAAATTATCGCCACCAGAAATACCTTGCATTATTTTTCCATGCTCGGTGGCCGATCAGTGTTTCCACCCAAATGAAACTGAGCTCCTAAGAATTCATCATTATCCTCCTCGTGGATCGTCATCTTCAAAAATAAATATTCTATGTTAAATAAATAATTATTGAACGTTAAAGAAAATATTCTAGTCAAATAAATACTTATAAGTATTGTACGCTATAGAAATATATTTACGTCAAATAAATAATTATTGTATGTTAAATAAATATTCTACGTCAAATAAATAATTATTGCATGTTAAATAATATTTACGTCAAATAAATAAGTATTGTACGCAAAAGAAATATTCTACGTCAAATAAATAATTATTGTATGTTAAATAAATATTCTACATCAAATAAATAATTATTGTATGTTAAATAAATATTCTACGTAAAATAAAAAATTATTGTATGTTAAATAAGTATTCTATGTCAAATAATTAGTGTACGTTAAATAAATATTCTACGCCAAATAAATAATCACTGTACGTTAAAGAAATAATTCTAAGTCAAATAAATAAATTCTAGTAAATTTATCGTTAACCCTAATCATTAACAGTAACTATAAAATAAATACACATGCAGTTGTCGGGTACGTTCTCCATGCACGTCGGAAAGGGCTTACGTGTGGCCGGCTTCAAACGAGCTTGTGTTCGCGCGGCGGTCGGCGGCGGTTCTCGGCAGTCGCAGGGTCGCACTCAGCCGGCTTCAGACGAACAGCCGCTCGCGAACGCGGATCGCTTGAGACGATCGAGCTCGCGGATCGCTTGAGACGAGCTCGCGTTCGTCGGGGGCTAGGCGGCAACGGCGCGCTGGAGGCGGGGGCTAGGCGGCAACGGCGCGCTGGCGGCGCGAAGGCAGGGGCGGCCGAGCGGCGCGACGGCGGGGCGGAGCGGCCAGCGACGGCGGGGCGGCGGGAGGCCGCGTGGAGGGCGGCGGCGCGTCCGGGCGGCCGAACGGCGCGCGGGTGGCGGCCGGGCGCGTCGGGGGCGGCGGCGCGTCCGGCGGCGGCGGCGAGCGGGGGCGTCGTCGGGCCGGGTGGAGGCCAGGCGTCAGTGGAGGGGCGGCGCCGGGGGTGGCGACGGTGCCGGCAATGGTGGAGGGGCGGCACCGGGGGTGGAGACGGTGGCGGCGACGCTTGGGGAGATGCGGCGGCGATGGGGGCGACGACGGCGGCGCTTGGGACGGGAGACGCGGCGGCAATGGGGGACGACGGCGGCGCTTGGAGACGACGGCGGCGGCGCGGTGGCGCTTGGGGATGACGGCGGCGGGGTCGGCGAGGGCCGGCGGGCAGACGAAGTGGGGAGTGGAGAAGACGAAGACGGCGAGATGCGAAAATTTTCTAAGTGTTGGTTATATATAGGGCGGAGCTTTAGCACCGGGCGCAGCCAAGGCCCGGTGCTAAAGGTCAGCCGCCGGGGCGCCAACCGAAATTGGGGACCTTTAGCACCGGGTCTTAGATCCGCCCGGTGCTAAAGGTGTCCCAGTTCCGTTTGGCGCCACTTTTTTGGCGCAATTTTATATTTAGCACCGGTTTTTACAAATACCCGGTGCTATTTAATTTAATTGACTGCAAGAGGAGTTACAACTATACCCGGTGCTCACATATTTTATATTACATCTAAATGTTTAGTATTATTTATTTAATTTATACTTGGTCTTATTTATTTAGGTTATAGTTAGTCTTATTTATTTAGATTATAACTAAAACATTATTAGCCACGTCATAATGCAATTAATATATAAAAAATTAATATATTTGTTATATATGAAATGAAAGAGAAAAAAATAGTTAAAATATTACAGTTTTCATCATAGTGCAATTAACTTACATCATCATTGTTTACTTGAACACTAACAAACTTTCTCCTCACAAATGTCCCTTGATTGTGATCGCGACGTAGATAGGGTGTCTCCTCTGCTGCTAACAGGACGGTTGGGTCAGTAGCCACCGAGAATGGAGGTCGACCGTCGAGCATATCATAATCTTCATCTGTCTTATCCTCAACTCCTACGATTTTTCTTTTTCCAGGAAGAACTATATGACGCTTTGCCTCGTCTTTTGATGGGTCCGATTGCTTGCTCGTCCCTTTCTTTGGCTTGCTAGCCATGTCTTTTATATAAAAAACTTGTGTCACATCTTTGGCTAGGACGAACGGTTCGTCTAGAAACCCAATCTTGTTTAGGTCCACTATAGTCATCCCATACTCATTAGTTGTAACTCCTCCTGCAGTCAGTTTCACCCATTGACCCTTAAACAGTGGGATCTTTAAAGGTCCATATTCCAGTTTCCATATCTCCTCTATGACACCATAGTATGAGTTCTTATTGCCATTGCTGTCGGTCGCATCCATCCGGACACCACTATTTTGGTTGGTGCTCTTCTTGTCTTGGGCTCTTGTATAAAATGTATACCCATTTATGTCGTAGTCTTGAAATTTTAAGATCGTGGTCGATGGACCCCTAGCTAGAAAGGCTAGTTGCGCATCAATACCCACAACAGCCATCAGATGTTCTCGCAACCAATCTGCGAAACTACTATTGTGTTGACGTTGAATAAATGTCGCAGTCTTTCCTGGATTTTCTTCATACAGAATCTTCATGTGCTTGTCGATGTATGGAGCAACTAAGGCTGACTGCTGCAGAATTGTGAGATGTGCTTTACGAAATGTCAGCATGTCTCTGATTACCATCGTCTTTCTTCCTAGTGTGCCCTTTCCACCAAGTCTCACCTCATGATGTGATTCAGGCAACCCAATCGGCTTGAGGTCTTCGATACAGTCAACAAAGAATTCAATCACCTCCTCTGTTTCGTATCCCTTAGCAATGCATCCTTCTAGACGAGCACGACTACGTACATACTTCTTCAGAACAGCAAAGTATCTCTCAAAAGGGAACATGTTATGAAGAAATACCGGGCCCAGTATACGAATCTCTTTGACGACGTGAACCAATAGATGTGTCATAATATTGAAGAATGATGGTGGAAATATCATCTCAAAGCTGACAAGACATTGGACCACGTCGTTCTGTAGCCTATCCAAATCTTCAGGATTGATCACCTTCTGAGAAATCGCATTAAGGAATGCACATAGCTTCACAATCGCTTTCCGCACATTAACTGGTAGCACACCCCTCAGTATGACGGGAAGCAGTTGGGTCATCAACACATGACAGTCGTGAGACTTGAGGTTTAAGAACTTTTTATCTTTCATGTTAATTATTCCTTTAATATTGGAGGAATAGCCTGACGGGACCTTGATACTGTTCAACCATTCAAACATACTTGCCTTCTCCTCTTTGCTGAGAGTGAAGCTAGCGGGACGCAGGTACTTGCGTCCTTTGTCTCTGTTTTCTGGATGTAGATCATTCCATAGATTCAAACGTTTAAGTTCCTGTCGTGCTTCCAGTGTATCTCTTGGCTTCCCATAAGTACCAAGGAAGCTGATCAAGTTCACACAAAGATTCTTCGTCAGATGCATCACATCAATTGCGTTGCGGACCTCTAACAATTTCCAATAAGGAAGCTTCCAAAAGAGAGAATTTTTCTTCCACATCGCGGCACGCCCATCCTCACCTGCCTTGACAGGTTGGCTTCCATCTCCCTTTCCAAATATTACTTCTACATTTTTCACCATATCAAATACATCTTGTCCATTGCGGTGTATCGGCTTTGTACGGTGCTCCGCATCCCCGCCAAAGTGTGGACATTTCTTTCGTAGTTCGTGCTTCGAAGGAAGAAATCGACGATGACCCATGTAAACAACCTTTATACAATGCTTCAAATAGATGCTTTCAGTATCATCTAAGCAATGTGTGCATGCTTTATATCCTTTGTTTGTTTGTCCGGACATGTTACTTAGTGCAGGCCAATCATTGATGTTGATGAAAAGTAGTTCCCTAAGGTTAAAACTTTCCTGTTTGTACTCATCCCACATAGTAACACCTTCTTCCTTCCACAGTTGTTTAAGTTCGTCAAGCAATGGTCTTAGATAAACATCGATGTCGTTGCCAGGTTGCTTTGGACCTTGGATAAGCACCGGCATCATAATGAACTTCCGCTTCATGCATAGCCAAGGAGGTAAGTTATAGATACATACAGTCACAGGTCAAGTGCTATGACTACTGCTCATTTCACCAAATGGATTCATGCCATCAGTACTTAAACCAAGCATTAAATTTCTTGCATCAGCATCGAACGTTGGGCATGCTCGGTCAATGTTTCTCCACTGGGATCCATCGGCGGGGTGCCTCAACATACCATCGTTTTTACGTTCTTCCTTGTGCCATCGCATCAACTTGACATGCTCTTTGTTCCTGAACAAACGCTTCAGACGTGGTATTAAAGGAAAATACCACACCAGCTTCGCAGGAATCTTGTTCTTAATAGTCTCCCCATCAACCTCACCAGGGCCATCTCGCCTAATCTTGTAGCGTGTGCATTTGCAAACAGGACAACAATCTAAATTTTCGTATTCAGCACCACGATATAGGATACAGTCATTAGGACACGCATGTATCTTCTGCACCTCTAAACCAAGAGGGCAAACAACACGTTTTGCTTCCCACGTTGTTGATGGCAATTCGTCACCCTCGGGAAGAATCTTCTTCACGAGTTTCAATAATTCCTCAAAACCCTTGTCAGTAACACCATTACATGCCTTCCACTGCAAAAAATCAAGCGTGATACCCAACCTTTTCAGCCCCTCTTTGCAATTTGGGTACAAATCAGTTCTGTGGTCCTGTAACATACGATCTATCTTTTTTCTTTCCTTGTCATTGTCGCAGCCTTGCTCGGCATCACGTAACATTTGACCAAGTGCATCATTAGGGTCATTTTGTGGAGCAACATCTTCCTGGTCAGCACCATCCTGATCTGCATAATCCATTGCAACATCCGGAAAGGCACCATATTGAATGTCGTTATCATCCTCCTCTTCTTCATTGTCATCCATTATGACTCCTCTTTCACCGTGTTTCGACCAAACCGCATAGTTTTGCATGAAACCATGGGTCATCAGATGGAAGTGAAGAACCCCTCTTGATTTGTACGATTTTTGATTTTTACATTGCCCACACAGACAAAACATGTCACCTGACGGCGACTTGTTGTCCTCCGCCACATCGAGAAAAGCATGCATGCTATCAACCCACTCCTGACTGCGTCGGTCCGCCAAGTGCATCCATTGCCTATTCATCTACATTTAGCAAAGTGATCTAATTAATTCATACACATTTCAAAATTATCGAAATATCCAACACGACCAAGGTTCATAATTTATTCATACATTACAAAGTGATCTAATTGAAAATAAAATTGTATTTCTCAAAGTCATAATGAAACACGACCAATGTTTATAATTTATTCAAGATGTCGTACATAAATTTCTCCACATCCAACATGACCTATATCTTTAACAATCCTTCGGTGGGAAAGTAGGATGCTCTGATATATTTTTTCTGGTGCAGAAGATGGTGGAGCTGGACCGTAGCGCCGCAACAGATCTTGAAGATCAAAACCAGGTTCCTCACCCCTTGCAACACATTCTTCATGTGTTTTAATCAAAAACTTAAGTTGTGCTTTCACCCAAGGTCCTGGTTTTTTCGACTTATCATGAGGTGGTACTGTAGTTTTGCCCTTTCCGCGAGACGAACCACGATCACTATCACCGGTCCCACTTCCTCCAGCAGTAGCCATATCGATATATCCACAAGGCTTTTATTTCTCAAAAAACAATAAATGTTATTGAAAAAATACTCATTACAACATACGAACTTCTGTCAAAATAAACTAACCAATTTCACATATCTCCAATTAATATAAAAAATTACATAACACATTTTTAAAAATCATTATATTTCATTTATAAATAAAATACTAAAAAGCATACTCAAAAAAGATTTCTAACAAAATTTGTCCAATACATACCTAACATTAAATTTAAAACACTATGAACACACATATATAACCCTTTCTCTCTCTTCTCTTTTTTTCTTCACAAATTTCATATTTATAAAGTATAATAACAATATAAACTAAACAAGAACATGAGAGGATGAAATTGTGTACCTCGTAGAATGCTTCAAAAGAAGGAAAGCTTCACAATTTTTGAAAATAAAGGCAAAATCTCCCCTCAACCCGAGCACACCATGAACACAGCTCGGAGCGTTCATGCTGGCTCGGGCGTGGGGAGGAAGGAGGGAATATATAGGTAGATAATCAGCACCGGTTGCTGGCTGCAACCGGTGCTAACATCGGCTATTTAGCACCGGTTTCTAGCTAGAACCGGTGCTAAATGTTGCTCCAGAATTAGCACCGGTTGCAGGCAGCAACCGGTGCTAATGGGTAGATTTAGCACCGGATGCAACCGGTGCTAAAGGTCCTCCCCCTCACCAACGCGCGCCGCGCGCGCCTGCGCGCGGCTGCTAGCCGTTGGACCCGGTGCTAATACTCCATTAGCACCGGGGCCAAAAATGGCCGTTGTTTATGTCGTCCGCGGATGCCTCATTCTCTAGTGTTTCTCTAATCTTCGTGTCACCCCTTGCGAAACCGTCACCCTTATGCGCACTCTCTTTCTCAACCTCTCTCCCACGATACCTTTTCCCTGTTCGTGCTTTCTTTTTTTTTTGGGAACCGCCGCCCTATGCGGCTACGCTTTCTCCCTATCCTCATCGTCCAGCTGCCAGAGGTGGTTCGTCAATGCTTCGTACTGATCTCATTCTCGTCCACTTTGCCAGGCCCCATACGGCGTCGTCGACGTGAGGATCGACTCCGTGGTCTTCCTCACTGCGGCCATGCATGGACGATTTGCTGGTCGCCCACCCACAGCGGCGGCGCCGTCGTTGTGAGGATCAATGCCATGGGCCAGGCTTCCTAGTCCGCTGCGGCCAGGGGAACAACGGGTCCCCCTCGTGGGGGACTCCTCGCTAAGTAATACACGCGCACTCATGTTGCTCCTCTCCGATTTGGTTGATCTTAGATCGATGCCCACCACAAAATCCAGTGTCTTGGGGTCATTTGTGTATCCTGAATTTCTGGTCGCATCTACATCAGGTGTGTGAGTACAAAAACTCAAGGTTTGCTGTATAATTTCTACCTTAATGCCATGTTATACCGACTGCTCCGGCTATCGAGTTTCTGCATATGTTTTCATGACTTTCGGAGTCCAGGCCTCTAGGGTCTCATGAAACTGACATCTGGTTCTTTTCATTGCGTCCATGATAGGTCTATGTCTATCACCACGTCATCCTTCAAACAAGCTGTTGAATGGAAAGAGTTGGCCATGCATGGCCGTGATTCTGATAGTACTTCATCTGCTTGCCTGCGTGCTAACCAACAGATCGCGATCCTTGCATAGTGGTTGCCACCGTCCTGACGGAGTCATGTCTCTCTAGCACCCGATATGTTCATTTGACAGCTTTAAAAGCTCTACTTAGTCTCTTTGTTGTTGCCGTTGGAAACAGAACTGATGCATTGCTTCAATCTTGGACTTCTACTACCGGATGTGCAACAGTACCTAGGATGTTTCAGAAGAAGGCAGGAAAAGAGAGAAGCAGAAAGTTTGCAAGTTCAGGATCAATTTTGTAGAATTTTGGCAAACTAAAGGTAACTGTTTTGAAACAGTGAGATGTATTTACCTCGTCAACTGAAGGTCTGTATCTTATAGAGAGGAATTCCTCTCGCTGGTCAGATACTGGAATCTACCTGTTTAAGCTGTTCCTTTGGTCACATTTTAAATAGAGGAGTTGCAGATCTTAAGATTTGTCATTATGACTTTTTCTGCCTTCGATACTGTTACTATATATAATGATTTTGATACCATAAGTGGATCAGGAGAAGAGATTGCTATGTAACACCAATCCTTTTATAGAGACATTGTTTCTTTTCCTTTTTCACAGAGAGTATATATCAAGATGTAGTGCTTGGTAGTAGCATCTGGCAAACGTGATCTACATTTCCTACTGCTTCACAAGTAGTGCATGCAAAAATTTGGAGCTTGAGATCAGCAACATCTAGATGGCAAGCATAAGTGTTTATTAAGGTAGTTCTTCAGACTAGAAATAACTACCTTGATGAAGTGTTACTTCCATAGTACGTCTCACTTGTGTCTTTTTTTTTTTTACCATAGTACGGCTCACTTGTGTCTTTTTAGAAGGAACATGTATTGATCTTAGCACAGTACACCGGCTCTTTTACAAACAAGAACCCAAAAAAAAGGAAAATTACAAAGAAGTTTAAAACTCCTAATCATCTTCCTCGATGACTTCAGGGATCCGTTCGTCACCGCCGTCCAAACCGCTTCCCAATCGTCGCTGGACACCAGAGCCAAACTCCACAAAGTAGAGGCCGCAGAGGAGGGCTTACTGCTAGGCGCAGATGCCGAGTACACTACCTCCCAGGCGCATCGGCCAACTCCGGCACCCACAACGCAACCTTCAGATCCAACGCCGGCAACCCGAGCAAAACTCGAATTTCCACCAGAGATCATATTCCTCAAGATTAAACAGGTCAGCAACATCATCACCGGAAGAAGACGACGATGCGCCAGCCCTGGACTCCAACACAAGTCTCCCCGGCCTCTCCATTGGCGTCGGAGTAGATCGCCACCGGAGAACGGAAGAAGCCAGGAGAAATTATCCCCCTGCAACGCCGTCGCTTCCGCATCGCCAACGCCGTCAGAAACAAGAAGCCGCATAGAAGCCACGCTCCTCCGGCAAACCCTAGTTCCGCCGCCAAACATCGACGGTGAACAAACCCTAGACCTAGGACTCGATCTACTAAAGGATGGACCCCCATTCCCTGGCCACCGGCTAAAGGCTGGCGACGGAGAGAAACGGGGGCCAGAAGCGGTGGTGGCGGCGGCGGCGGCGCGCGAGTCGCCTAGGAGCGGGCGGTTACGACGACGCGACAAGTCCGTCAAGTCCGTCTCACTTGTGTCATTGGCGAGTCACACCTTCAACAAGAAAGCCTTCTCCTGCATGTTCCGAAAGGAATTTTTTTTTTAAAAAAAAGAATTGCATGCCGTATTTTACTTGTTATGTATCCAACAAGAACTGCAGCCCCCTGCATGTTCCGAAAATTAAAAAAACAAGAACGTTACCTAGATTTGTTTTCCCTGTAGCAATGCTTGCCGTTCACTTCTCTCACCTTGAGTTTTTTTTTTTTTTTTTTGTCGCAGATTTTTAGAAAACACAGAGCGATAGCACTGGAATTAGGAAAGGGTCTGCAGAGGTTTTAGGGAAAAATGGCTGACGTCTCAAGAATTAGGAAGGGGAAACCCACTTCAGTCATGTATAGGGTTAGCTATTTGGTAACCAAGAAGATATGGAAAGGGTTATGTGTTTGCTTTGGCCTAATCAACAAAATGATTATCTCCAATGCTTAAGGTGAAAAAGATTATCGTTCTTGTGCGCAGGTTACTGACATCAGTACATGCTTCAAACACATACTTACTTACCAATGGATTTCATGGAGCAGTTGACAGTCGTTCTGTAAGAGACCATTGTAACATCCCAGATTTTTCTGAAATGTTTATAATATTAAAAATATGGATTTAAAATTTTTCGTGGAATTAATACTAGTTAGGAAAAATATAAGGTTGTCTTCATTGGACCTTTCCCAAAATTCTTAGAATTAAATAATAAATTAAATATTTTGTTAAAGTGTCTATGTCTTAGTGTGAACATTTGGAATTTATTTGGATTTATTTGAGTGTGATTTGGATTTGAAGCGATTCAAATCCAAATCAAATAAAGGTTAAATCTTAAAGTTAACTTGGCTCTAACTCTTTAACTCTGCCTACTAACAAAGTCTGAAACCGGTCCCTCTACTCCCGGCCCGAATCAAACCAAACCCTCCGGCCTTCCTTCCCTTTTTCTTTCTCCGGCCCAGCTTCGCGGCCCAACTTCCGCCGGCCCACCTCTACCTACTGCCGCCGTCCCTTTCACCCGGGACGCTGACATGCGGGGCCCGCATGTCAGCTTTACCCCTTACCTCTCCTTCGCCACCGCCACTCTTCTACCCGCCGACGCCGCGCTCTCTCGCCACCGTCGCGCCTTCTCCTTCTCTTCTTCTCTTCCTTCTTAGCGTGCGACGGCGGCTTGGCACGCGAAGAAGGAAGAGAAGAAGAGAAGGAGAAGGCGAGTGCGAGGAGAAGGAGTCGGAGCCGGAGCTGCCACGAAGCACCGTCACCGGAGCCGCGCCGCCACCGGAGCGCCGAAGCCAACCCGGAGCAAGAAGACCCCGTACTGATCCCTGTCGCGGCTCTTCGTACCACTACACGGCATCCACGACGTTGCCTTCACCTCACTGAGCCGAGCCTTGACCCCTAGGTGAGCCGTCGCCGCGACCCTCCTTTTTCCTTGCTCTGTTTCGCCGCCGTCACGCCGTAGCTTGGCCGTGCCAGACCCAGCACGGCCACGCCTCGACTCAGGAGCCCCTGAGACCCACGCGTAGGCTCGCCTAGGGCACAGGCAAGAGAAAAAGGCCGTCTTGGCCGTCGCCGCCGCCGCCAACCCATGTCCGCCGCCGCCGACGCCCAAGTACTTCCCAAGCCGGCCTTTTTCTCTTGCTTGTGCCCTGGCCTTCGTGCCAGGGATGTTTACGTGCATGTTCCCGTCGAGCTCCCAACCTCAACCCCGACCTTAACCACGGTCGCCCGATGAACGTCCCTTTGGGGCAATTCGTCGAGCACTCGCCGTGCACCCGAGCCTCAACCTAGATCTCGCCATAGCCGGCCCTAAGAATCTTTCCCTAAGCTTCTTCACCCATGAACGCTGTGTGCAAGGCCATTTGCCGCCAGTCCGTGCCCTTGTTGCTGGATTTGGCCGAGGTTGAGTCGCTGCCGGCGTGCCTCCATCGCCGCGCGTGCGCACTCTGCTGCTGACCGCGCGTCGAGCACCTCGCGGGCGCTGCTCTCGTCGCCGCCATGCGTCACGCTCTCGGGGAGCCGCACGCAAGGCCGCACGAGATCCGCCGCACCCGATCCGTCTCGGCCGCACACGGATCCGGTGGACTCGGTCCACATGAACCCGTGACACGGCTCACGGTGAGCCAAGTCCACCAGATCCACGCCAGCCCTTTTTTTCAACCAAGCCCCTGTCTTTTTACACAAAGGCCTCTAGAGTTTCGAAATCCTTTCAATCTAGTCCCTGGCCTGTGACTTTTTCACCGAGCCCCCTGGACTTTTTAGAAATAGCATCTAGGCCCTTCTGCTGACGTCATCAGGGCCCACTGATGACGTCATCATCCGGACCCATCTGGCAGTTTGACCGTTGATCGTTGACCGGTCAACGCTGGCGTCAGCAGGGCCCACTGATGACGTCAACATTTTGGCCGACCGTGGACTTTTTATAAAAAACACCTAAAATTTTCCAAAATTACAAATAGGTCCCTGGTTATTTACTAATAGGTCCCTGGTCCCTTTTCTTTTCTTTTTCGGAATTATTTAAAAATTCAAAAAAGGATTTAAACTTAGAAAATTCATAACTAATTCATTTTAACTCCGAAAAATATGAAACCGTATCTATATTTTTCTAAAATCATGACCAAGCGCTTGGTATGAAGTATGAGTCCATTTTACTCTTTCTTGAATTGGTTTTGTTGGAGTTATTTGCTATTAAGTCCCCGTATTTACTTTAATTACGTATTTAGGACCTACCGACGGCCAGGAGCTGTCCGGAGAGGAGCACTACCAGGAAGACTTCGTGGAGGAAGAGAACGTACCCTCAGGTTCACGCCCAGCCCATCTTTTGAATGCCTATTAGACATTGCAACTAGATGAGCTAGCGCTTTGCTTATTGCAATTGGATGATGCTTGACCCTTGCATAGCCATGATTTATTCCGTGATTGCCTTGTTACCTACCATTCTATATATGATATTGCTATGCTGCTGCTTGCATGTGTATGGGATCATGTGGATTAGGACTCTTGGCGTGTGTGGGGATAAAACTGGCAGGAGAAGGTGTTTTTGGGAAACTTGGCGGGGGTGAGCATTTTATAACAACTCGGTCTTTGACCGAGGTGCCGGGAGACCCTGCCTCGAGGGGGTCCCACACCGTACTTGTGGCAGGTACATGGATGGATAGGAGCATAGAAGTTTGCGGTGGTACCTATAGTGGGTACTGCGACTTGCGTTCTTTTTCGGAGGATACGCCTTTGGGACGATGACGCTCACCCTGGTCTGAAATCGAGTGGGGTAACTTTATTTGGGCCCCACGTAATTACCGCTTACCCATATGAACGGGTTCCAGCCAGCCTAACTAGCGCGATGCCCGGATTGCGAGAAGATCAGGTGGATGGTGTACGAGAACGGGAGAGACCGTTTCCCCGAAGGACTATGGCCCCGTCTGGCCTCATGAGGGAGAGTTCGACACAGCTTCCGAAGCATTGAATTGCGAGCCGATGGATCGAGACCGGAAGAGCAAGCGGGCATCGTCGCGGTTGGGGTCTGTGCTGTGGGTTGCGTCTCGAGATGGCGGCCACCATCTCGCAGCCCGAGTGGGTCCAGTTGTACAAGATCTCGAGAGTCTAAAATCTATACTTATAGCCGCGTCCTCGGTATGGACATTGCCCACTTTCCCTGTTACCTCTCATATTATGGGATATTCTAACTTCCCCCTTTCTAGCCAGTTTTGAGAGTGACTAAGGTTCGCAGCTACGGGCGGGGAGAAGGGAAGTTTGCTCCCTTTCCTTTCAGGATCCGGTCGTAGTTGGTGAGGTGTGAGGAGAGGGAGCTCTCGCATCGACTAGACGAGTGTGGAGATGGAGATGGGAGTCCGGCGTGCCGGAATAGCCCGATGTGGTGAGATATGGGATGGATGGAAATGGAGATACTTATTTGCTGCTGCATAGGAAACCCTTAGCCTATCCTTGATATACCTTTATCCCTTTATATGATAGTCGACTTAAAGCTTGCATATACGGTTGGTGACGTAAACCTATCCCATTCCTTATGGGATAGCCTTTGAGGAAGCAGGATCTGATGATGAGCACGAGTTCAACTACGATGGATGGTACGACTGAGGCATCGTCTTGACGCGCAAGTTGCCTGTGGAGGAGTTCAAGAAGATGAAGGCTTCTACGTCTTCTACGTCTAGATCCGCTACGTTGGATGCTCTTTTGTTTGTCGTTCAGCCCTGAGGGCTTGTATCAGACGTATTATCATGAGAATGATGTAATAAATAAGATATTTGTACTTTATTTGTGGTATGGATGTGATATTCGCTGTGATGAGTTCTGTACGTGATATCTATTTGATCCAGGGAGTATCACAAGGGTACAGCTAAATCGAAAACCCGGGTCGTTACAACCATTGTCCTGAAGCGGGCGGTTGGCATTCAACGTGAACTACAAGAGGAATTTGACGAGAGGTCTCATGTAGTCCAAAGCTTGAAGCTACTTATTTTGCAGTACCAGGAACAAACGAGGACATTAGAGGTAATAATCATGGAGTCCTTTCCCCACCTAATACGTTTTTCTCTGTTGACATATCAATTGAAACTTTTGGGTTTTGTTGCATGTATTGCAGATAAACAACTATGCCCTTACAATGCACCTCAATCCGGCTCAACGGAACAACTCCATACCTGGGCGTTTCAATCTTAATGTTTTCTAAGTTTAGCTACAGGATGATCCACTGTAGATTAATAATCTATGACGATATCTTATTTACCAGCTATACCGCTTGATATCACGGTCTGGGTGTGGTGGATTCATCACCCGTTGCTCCAAAATTTTCATGTAACAGTATTGATTTAAGTGAGTTGTCGTCATGCACTTTGGTTATCCAATATATAATATTTTCTTATGCTGTGATGTATGTTTATTGATATATGATCTGTATTACCCGTAGCCATGTGCGGGCACGAATCTATCACAGTAAAAATATCACTAAAACAACTATAAGTCAATTGCTTACAAGTTAATTACCAGAAATTTATACGGTGAGTGTAAAATGCTTTGTTTTAAGGTTATTTGTGATTTAAAATATAGTTCAATTAATTTCAGAAACTTTTCTTCTTAAGATTAAATTAAATGTCATTATAATGTAGGTATTTGATTTTATAGTATTGTTATCTAAAATTTTATTAAAAAATCATTATCTTATAGTGCGATCCGTGTATATTTATCAAAAATTGGATGTTCCGTAGCAGCGCACGGGCATGCCACCTAGTAGTTATAATAACTAGAGTTTATAGGATTGATGCCCATATGTTTCGGATTTTTGTGAGAATTTATAATATTTATCTTCTATTTCCTAGCGCATCTCATGATAATTGCTGTGGAGTCTCCAGTTGAAAAAAAACATAGCTTAACAATTAAAAATATTACTTTTACATCTCTCATTTATTGAATATTCTAACACTTGAATCTTTAGGGTTTGAGGAATAAAACGATTGTGTGTCTCGTTTTGAGATTGATGTTTTGACTTGTCAGGTGCGACTGAATATGAACAAATGCCAAGATATATACGACAGCTATGAGACATTACCTGTGACTTGGGAGCAATGAGAAAATATGTGCTAAAATTTAAGCTGTGCTAGTTTGACCAACACCACATGAACGTATGGGATGGCCAGATTTTTTTTCTCTATCTCTAGTTAGCGTGATAACATTTTTTTTGAAAGAAAATATTTAAATTGGGCTGGATATGATCTATAGGGTACTGTTGGACTATTTTTTTCTTTAGTGGCACATGTGGGTAATTTAGACATGAATATAGGGGGGCGATTTTAAGTCATTCTTCATAATGGCATAGGCGATATAGGCCCTTTCAGAGATCGATCGGAAGGGCCATCTCTAAAAGGGCCAAGACCCTTTCGGTGGCAACCTTCTAGCCCCTTGGCCAAGTATAAAGAACTGGCTCCGTAACGCCTCACAATATGCGTGGGTCGAATTACGGAGTCCAAAGGGGAATTGGGGTGGGAGGGTTGTCTACTTCTCCGTAGTCGTGATCGACTCGTCCGAGTCCGAGTGACATTTGGGGACCGCTTGGCTCAGAGAGTTGGCGTGTCCTGCCATGACTCGGACTGGGACGTCCTGCTTCGAGTCTTTGACGGACTCTTGCCCGCGGATGAGGTCCGCGAGTGTGATCTCGCTGAATTGTTTGGCCAAATCTTCCACGATGGGCGCTTGCTCCTGCTTCAACTCGACGTAGTAGCTGTAGAAGCCACCCGAGCCGTCGGCGACGTAGACCCACGAGCCAAAGCGGAACGTTGTGCCCTCCTGAGGCGCTTCAGCTTGAATGTAGGTCACCATTGCATTCTCCACGGGATCGAAGACGAGGAGGACCAGACGAATAAGTTCCAAAAGCCCAAGAATGTACTCATGGTCATCATGGGGGACGACTATGGTTTCGCCACTCGGAGGAAGCATAAGCTCGCTCTACGGCACATAATGGCAATTGAGCCAGCCGTCCCCAGATACCTAAAGTACTCGGAGGTTCCAATCACCTTCTCCAGGGCAGACCAGTGGAACAGCTACGACGAACCAGGGCAATTGCCACTCGTCCTAGACCCCACGGTGGCAGGATTACAACTCACCAAGGTGCTCATCGACGGCGGGGCAGGGCTGAACGTGCTATTCTATGGCACCCTGAAGCGGATGGGACTCGACATTGAAAAAATGTTGACTCCCACCAATTCCCCGTTCTACGGCATTGTCCCTGGTAATGGCAGTCTTGCCCTCAGCCAAGTCACATTACCAGTCATATTCGGCACGCAGGAGAACTATAGTTCGAGGTGGCGGACTTCGAGACTTCGTATCAAGCGATCCTCGGACGTCCAGCTTTGGCCAAGTTCATGGCCATACCACACTATGTCTACCTCGTCCTCAAGATGCCAGGACCCAGAGGCGTTATCTCTATCCGCGGCGACTTGCGACGATCATACAACTGCGACAGAGAAGCTGTGGAGTTTGCGGCTACCACTCAGGTACCCAACGCCATGGCCCAGCTCTTCGCAGCAGCTCAGAAGCTGAAGCAGTCAGAGTACGAGGTCCCCAGCAAGGAGCCCAGACCACACAAGGCGGCTGTCCCTGAAGGCGTGGCGACCAAGGACGCACCACTACTGGAAGGAGACCAGTCGAAGACCACCAAGATTGGGGCAGGCTTAACCCCGAAATAAGAAGGCGAGCTCATCAGGATTCTGCAAGCCAACCACGACATCTTTGCGTGGAAACCTGCGGATATGTCAGGAGTGCTAAGGAACCTGATCAAGCACAGCCTTAACGTCGATCCCAAAGCTACACCCAAGAAGGCGACAAGCGAGAGGCGATCAAGACGGAGCTGGCGAAACTACTCACCGCAGGATTCATCAAGGAAGTCTTCCACCCGACTGGTTGGCAAATCCAGTCTTGGTGAGAAAGAAGAACAACAACGAGTGGCGCATGTGCATCGACTACACTCGTGCAGAAGTTTCGGAGTTCCCTTTGATACTTGTTGATTCAACAAAGTATACATCGGTCAAAATCCGAAGAGTAGATCACATGACTACTTTCCAGGATCCCTGAGTACTTAGATGTAACTAAGACCAGGCTGAACACCTGTAGAGGCCAGCTAGCCTTATAAAGCAACTACCCGCAAGTGGTAATTTCAAATCTTTGAGTACTTATTTGTAAGTACTACAGAGTCTACTCCACAAGGCGAGTAGTAACTTCAAAACTCTGAGTACTCATTTGAAAGTACTACAGAGTCTACTCGGCAAGAAGAGTAGCGATTTCAAATCTTTGAGTACTTATTTGAAAGTACTACAGAGTCTACTCCACAAGGCGAGTAGTAACTTCAAATCTTTGAGTACTCATTTGTAAGTACTACAGAGTCTACTCAGCAAGAAGAGTAGTGACTTCAAATCTCTGAGTACTCATTTGAAAGTACTACAGAGTCTACTCGGCAAGAAGAGTAGTGATTTCAAATCTTTGAGTACTTATTTGAAAGTACTACAGAGTCTACTCCATAATAAGAGTAGTGATTTCAAAATCTCTGAGTACTTATTTGAAAGTACTATAGAGTCTACTCCATAATAAGAGTAGTGATTTCAAAATCTCTGAGTACTTATTTGAAAGTACTCTAGAGTCTACTCCACAATATGAGTAGTGATCTTCAAGTACCAGTTATCAAGTGCTTTGAAGCTTAACTCGCAAAATGAGTTCAACTTGCCGGGGGCTTCCCGAATACACTGCAAGAGTGGTTTGGATGACTTTTCGGGCGCATCATGATCAATGGAATTCATCAATATGGTGGTCGCCTCAACCCGTTGCGAAGTTCTCAAGTCAAAGTTCAACTTCAGCTTGTGCCGCGGGACTGCCGCATCAGCAATATGCTCGTGATGAACTCAAACTAGTCGGAATCAACTCTGAACTAGTCGGCTTCATTGACAAACGACATCAAACAAGCTAAGTTACTTGTTTCAATTATTTTTATTTTATTCTAACAAAATTGGCCAAGTGCCGAGTACTTTGTTTGGATGACAACTTTCTAGGCCGCACATCATGTTATCACATCTTCGCCAGCTTTCAGGCTCGGAGGCTGACGCTAAAATCACAACTCGGTTAGCCATCAGGCTTACCTAGTTGTCTTTCTCCAGCATATTTGAGTCGCCAAGTACCAATGATGGGACATCGACTACATTGGCACCTGACTCCTGACTCCTGATTCTGGGGAGATCGCGGCGTGACAAGTCAACCACGACCTCCTCTGTTTTGCTACTCTACTGATGGTGGCTATTTCGACTACATACTACTCGATGCATCTCCGCTGGCTCCTAAGCTCGGGGGCTGGGTACAAGAAAACCACTCGGATGAAGATCTCCAAGATGATTCGATGTGACTACTATTTCTGGGTGCAAATTACCACTCGGATGATGATCTCCAAGATGATTTGAAGAACCCTAAAGCTCGCTGGACCCTTGAATTGATCATTCTGAATCGTTTCAAGGCTCGGGGGCTGATAGGCGATATACATCGACTGCTGATTTTATTTTTTCTGAAGACTAAAGACTTAAATCAAGACCCTCGGCTTGATTCGTTGATTCAACCCAAGGCTCGGGGGCTACTTGATATCAAGTGCAATTTTTCCAAATTGCACATTTCAAGAACAAGATGAAGATTCAAGATTCTGTGGACCCTCAACCTGATTCTTCGATTCAACTTAAGGCTCGAGGGCTACTCCATATGGAGTGCGATTCTTATCGCACACCATATAATATTTTGAAGACTACTGATTTAATCAGAATAAACGGGGCTTAAGCACCTCATGGCCTCGTGACAACCAAGACCTATCCAAGACTGATCAAGCACTCGAAGAACTCGAAAAAGTACTCGATTGGCTTGGCAAGCATGAGGACCCGGTGTGTCCGAGGACCGGTGGATGGTCGCTTCCTGGTGTGATGAGTGATTGACAACGTGGTGTGGATTGACGTTTCCCTTGGCTCAAGTATTGCAGGTGTATAATGCGGCTTGGTTGCATTGGTGCAGGTGAAGAACATGCGCGAAAGGTCTTAGCCATGGCGGCCTCCGAGGAGCGGAGAGACAAGTAGGCTTGGTTCGAGGGACCCGGTGGCCGGTGGATCAAGTGCGGTTCACATGCTGGCAAGAACGAGCAAGGGGACGTGGTTCCGGTGCGAGGTAGCGGCTCACAACCGAAGCTCGTACGCGGACGAGAAGCCGGCGCAAGGTGGCGGCTAACAACCGAAGTTTGCGTGCGGGGTTTGGTGATTTGGCCACAAAATCATCGGTGGACGGTTTCCCTTGGTTTGGGCCTCAAAACCAAGGACCGAGGACTCGATGTGGCGAACATGGGCCGCTGGGCTGATTGTATGTACTAGGCTCGGCAGTGCCGAGTTGAACAACTCGGCAGTGCCGAGTACATACACTCGACTGGGCCGGCCCAAAACTCGGCGTCGAGGAGCTTCGATCTGGAGGACACGCGGCGTGATCGCAAGGCTTGCGTCGGAGGGAAGCTAGCTTGCGGTGGAAGGTGTCCCAGCCGAAAAAATCTTCGCGGAAAATGTCATATTCGCCCCTGAGGGGTATGTATCGCTTAGGGGTAGTTTAGTCTTTCGAGCACCACCATTTGGACTATATAATAGACCCCCTAGGGGTGGTGGCTGTCATCTCTCTAGTTATCTCTTTAGGTTTTCCTTTGAACTAGTTTTCCCTTCATCCCCTCCACCTAGAACTACTTCGAATCTTTCTTAGTTTTGTATAGGTGAATTCATGGTTATGTGATGGAGTTTGTGCTGCTCATCTTTGTGCCATGATTTGATTTCTCGAGCTCCCTTTCCTTTTTCTATTTTCGTGGCTATTTTTGGAGCTATTTTTGGGGGATTTTCGTTCTTCTTGTTCTAGGGCGTTTTCTCTCGGATTTCTTTGGGGGATTCATGTATGAGTGCCTTGTGCCTCTTTTGCTGGTGATCCTTTGCCCCCAAACGCCGAGAATCGCTCTGGATTTGAGATTTTTGGGATGAACTCGAGGTTATGGTGTTCTTCACGAGATCTGTGATTCCGGGAGTTATACTGAGTTAGAGGCCGAGATCTTTTGGGAAAACACTCCACAGGAGGTCTAGATCATCTGACCAAAATCTCGCCTCAAGAGCTCAAGCGGTTTGGGAGATCCACTTTTGTTTTGACTTTTTCCCGAGCCACCCAAGCCCGGGCGGTTTAACCGCCCCCTGGCCGGTTTAACCGCCCCCCTCTGGGTGTGTTAGATCGAGCCGTGTTTCGGGTCGTTTTGGTGTTCATTTCGATTGGTTCGAGTTCCGCTGCTCGTTTCTTGTTCCTAGGGTCAGTAGCTTGACAGTGGCTACGTGATCTTGGCAAGATTGTTCTCGGAGGTTTCGGAGTTGTTTTGGGAGAATAGCCGGATCGATTAGAAAGAATTTTTATCGGCTCCCATTCACTCCCCCCCTCTCTGGTCGCCGTTTCGGTCCTTCAATTGGTATCAAAGCCGGTTAATGGTCTTTGCGACTCTAACCAGTCTAAGATCCAAAGATGGCGTATCAAGATCGGGGTTCCGGGCCTCCGCACTTCGATGGGAAGAACTACCCGAACTGGGTTGCGCGTATGGGCGCTTTCTTGCGAGGCAAAGGAAAGTTGCTGTGGGATGTGACGAAAGATGAAAACTATGTCAATCCCACCAACTTAGATGCCCAGGATGCAAAGGATAGATTTGAGGCGAATGCCCGAGCTGTTGACTACTTGTTCCGTGCTTTGTCCGCTGAGGAGTTTGAGCGTGTTTTGAGCGAGGACCTAGCTTGCCAGATCTGGCAGAAGCTCAAGGTAGCCCACGGTGGTGATAGCCATGTCAAGGCTAGGCTTTTCTCGATGTACAGGAGAGAATATGAGAATTTCGCTCCTTTGCCTGGAGAGTCGGTTGATGCTTTGTTTCAGCGTTTCAATTCGATTGTCAACAACATGAAAGCCAACATTACCGTGCTCCCATACTCGGATCATGACCGAGCTATCAAGCTCCTGCAAGCACTTGATAGATCCGTGTGGGGTGCCAAGGTTGAGGCGATCATGGAGTCGGCAAACTATGAGACTCTTTCTGTTGATGAGCTTTTCTCGAAGTTGAAGTCTTCCGAGGTGGACAGACAGTTGCTTGCCAAGGCTAAGAGTTCGACTGATCCCCATAGTCTGGCTCTAGTCGGTGGCTCTGGATATGGACATGCTAACACTCCTAGACACTTTGCTTTGTCTTCTCTTGTGTCCCTTCCAGATGAAGAGTATGAGGTGCTGAGCGAGGAGGATCTCGCGTTGCTCACGAGAAGGTTCGAGTGGATGTACCAGAACCGCAAGGGTTCGAGGCGTGCGGGGAGTACGTGCTACAGATGCGGGAAGATGGGCCACTTCATCGCCGAGTGCCCCGAGGAGATCAAGAACGACTACAACCGCAAGCACCGTCCGCGAGACGACCACAAGCACCGTCCCAAGGACGAGTACCACTCCAAGCAGAAGAACAAGGACGAGAGAAGATCCAAGAACAAGCACGGTGGACACAAGAAGCACAGATCTCGAGCGATGGTGGCTGATGCGAGCGACATCGACACAAGCTCCACCAACACGTCGTCAAGCTCAAGCAGTGAAGATGAAGACCGCGGCCACCGCAAGGAGAAGAAGAGCTTGAACCGCAACTTCAACGGCATCTCCTTCGCCGCCGTCAACTACTGCACCATGGCGCACGACTCCGTGAAGAGCAAGGACGACTCCGACTCCGACTCCGAGGATGAGGTATTGACAGATCCCACCTCTTTGCGTCAGGAGATTGCTAGGTTAGAGCAGTTGGTCGATAACCGCGATGATGTGCTTAGGAAGACCAACAAGGAGAAGAGGGAGTTTAGGTCTTTGCTAGGAGAGTCCAAGGATAGAGTGGCTGTGCTTGAGACCTTGCTTTCTGAGACTGGAAAGAAGGCTATGGAGTTTGAGTCTTTGCTTTGCGAGTCTAGGGAGAGAGCAGCTAAGCTTGAGTCTGAGATTGCCATGTTGAAAGATGCTCCTCTTGTGTCTGATGAGGTTGAATGCTCATTTTGTGATGTGCATATGGCTGATCTTGTTGTGCTTAAGGAGAAACACATGACTTGCTTGGATGAACTAGAGGGTGCTAGGGTTGAGCTTGCTGAGTTGAAGTCTAGGTCATCTTTGCTAGGTGCTTGTACTTCTTGTCCTGCTTTGCATGCTCAGTTGCTTGAATCACGCACCATGATTAGTTCACTTGAAGCACAACTTAAATCTCCTATTGCAAATTCCTGTTCTGCTTGTGATGTTGTTGCATTGAAGAATGTTGAGCTAGAACAGTGTGTGAATCGATTGCAAGATGAGAATGATGAGCTGAGACAGTGTTTGGGTTGGTTGTCTGGTCGTGAGCCTCAGCTCAAGATGTTGATTGCTAGTTTTAAGAGAGCTGATGGTTGTGGTCTTGGTTCTGAGAAGGTTGGTGAGAGTAGTGGAGAGAGAGAGAGAGATCCTGAGAGCTCCACCGCAAACATTTCCACAAACCCACCAAAAACCATTCTCAAGAACACTTTCACACCCAAACCAAACCACCTACTGAACAAGCTTGACACCACTCCAGATCCTCCCAAGTTTCCACCTAAGTCAGAGAACTTTCAGAGGAGAGTGACCTTTGTGAGGAGTGGGGTTTACCAGCCGAGAGAGAGGGCACAGCCGAGAGAAACCCCAAAGCCAAAGCCAGTCCGCTTCCATTGTGAGTATTGTGGAAGGGATGGACACCTTGAGGAATTTTGTTGGAGGAAGAAGAGGGAGGTGAGAAGAGAGAAGGAGGTGGGGAACAGGGACAGGTACTACTCTTCTCGTAGTGTGCCTGTGTCTCGTTCACCCTGGCCGAGAGGCGACGCCTTTGTGCGCACAGTTCCGGTGGTTGCTAGTCGTGGTGTTTCAGCTGTTCGTGAGTTTGCTAGGCGGCCTCCGTTTCGTGGTCAGTTTGGTTCAGGGAGGTTCGACCGTAGCTTTGAGACTAGGAGAGAGTCTAGGCCACATTTTCCCCCGCGTGGTGCTAAGGTCCGATGGTGAGAGACGAGAGGGTTCCACGCGGTAGAGTTGATTTTACTAACCCCTCTTTTGAGCAGATGGCCTGACACTGGTTTGACTCGTTTTGTGCTAACCCCAGTGTCGAGTCATTCGCTCATTCTCGTTCTCGGTTCTGATTGTGCAGGTGGGAGGCTTGGAGAACTTTTGGTTGATGGATTCTGGCTGCTCGAGACAAATGACAGGTAATGGTAAGTGGTTCTCCAGTCTCACCCCGGTGGTGTCCAGGCAGTACATCACTTTCGGGGATAAGGGTAGAGGTAGAGTGTTGTCCGAGGGTGCTATTCAGGTGAGCGACACTTTCATGTTGAAGCGGGTTGCTCTTGTCAAGAATCTTGGTTTCAATTTGCTCTCAGTTTCTCAGCTTCTTGATGAGGGTTATGAGGTTCGTTTTAAACGTGGTGATTCGAAAATTCTTGATTCTCGAGGTGACCTTGTGTGTATGATCATTCCTGAGGGACAGATTTTTCGTGCTGATTTTTCTCGATCTTTCGGTCCTTCTCGGTGTTTGATCGCTGGTACTTTTTCTGAGCTTTGGAAGTGGCATAGGAGATTGGGTCATGTGAGCTTTGATTTACTCACACGCTTGAGTGCTCTTGACCTTATCCGAGGATTGCCCAAGCTCAAGTTCGAGAAAGATTCGGTTTGTGCACCTTGTAGGCATGGTAAGATGGTTGCTGCTTCCCACCCACCTTTGACAGATGTTATGACTGAGCGTCCAGGGGAGCTTTTGCACATGGATCTGGTTGGCCCCGCTCGAGTTCGTTCAGTTGGTGGGAAGTGGTATGTTCTAGTGGTTGTTGATGACTTTTCTCGATATGCTTGGGTGTTCTTTCTGGCGTCGAAGGATGAGACTTTTGATTTTGTTCGAGATCTGATTTTGAGGTTGAAAAACGAGAGTAATGGTGGTGCCATGAGAGCTATACGTAGCGACAATGGTACGGAATTTAAGAACACTCTTTTTGATGCCTTCTGTCGTGATCTTGGTCTCGAACATCAATACTCTTCGCCATATGTTGCTTGTCAGAATGGTGTTGTTGAGAGAAAGAATAGAACACTTTGTGAGATGGCTAGGACGATGCTAGATGAGCATAGGACTCCTAGGAAGTATTGGGCAGAAGCGGTGAACGCAGCTTGCTATGTTTCGAATCGGATTTTCCTTCGTGCTTTCAAGAAGAAAACTTGCTATGAGCTTTTCCATGGTCGTTCCCCCCGTGTGAGTCACTTTCGGGTTTTTGGTTGCAAGTGTTTCATCTTGAAGAAAGGAAATTTGGACAAGTTTGAGTCTCGTTCGATGGACGGAATTTTTCTTGGTTATGCTAATCACTCTCGAGCATATCGTGTGCTCAATCTTGAAACTAACCAAATCATGGAGACTTGCGAAGTCACCTTCGACGAGACCATTCCGTGTAGCTCTTCTGCTTTTGAGTGTGCAGGTGATGATGACTTGGGACAGCTCATCTTTGAGGAAGAACAGCCTGATGATGAAGATGATGAGGAAATTCAGGCACCGTGTGGAGATCGTGTACCTTCTACTTCCACTACTACCACGACGTTCGACGACAGCCCCTCTGCTACACCTTCGTCGAGTCGCGCTCCAGATCGAGTTCAAGTGGAAGCTGATGTTGAGGGGGAGGCAATCTCGAGGCGAGAAGCTCCCCGGCTGGTACAGAGGGATCATCCACCTTCGAAGATCATCGGGAACATGGATGAACTGCACTACACGGTCGAGGTCACAGAACATCTCTCATTATGCTCATTCTGCTTTTGTCGCGTCTTTTGAGCCCAAAAATGTTGGACACGCTTTATCTGATTCTGATTGGGTCAATGCCATGCATGAAGAGCTTGAAAACTTTGAGAGAAATCAGGTGTGGAAGTTAGTAGAACCACCTCCAAATTGCCATCCCATAGGAACCAAGTGGGTATTCAAGAACAAGAGGGATGAGAGTGGTGAGATTGTGAGGAACAAAGCGAGGTTGGTTGCTCAGGGGTTTTCGCAGCAGGAGGGGATAGATTATGAGGAGACATTTGCTCCTGTTGCCCGTTTGGAGGCAATTCGGATCCTTCTAGCATTTGCAGTTGCTAAAGGGTTCAGATTGTACCAAATGGATGTGAAGAGTGCCTTCTTGAATGGGGTGATCGAGGAAGAAGTGTATGTGAGGCAGCCCCCGGGTTTTGAGAGTGAGAGATACCCACACCGAGTGTACAAACTCCACCGAGCTTTATATGGCCTAAAGCAAGCACCCAGAGCGTGGTATGGCAGGTTGAGAGGGTTCTTGCTTAGCAAGGGGTTTGTGATGGGGAAGGTTGATAAGACGCTCTTCTTGCTGAGAAATGGCAATGATCTTTTAATCGTTCAGATTTACGTGGATGATATCATTTTTGGTGGCTCTTCTCATGATCTTGTTGCCAAGTTTGCAGATGATATGAGCAGGGAATTTGAGATGTCGATGATGGGAGAGTTGCAGTTCTTTCTCGGGCTGCAGATCAAGCAAACCAAGGATGGGACATTCGTGCACCAAAGCAAGTACACCAAGGACATTCTCAAGAAATTCGACATGAGCGACTCCAAGCCGATGACTACGCCGATGAGCACGACTACAGCTTTGGATGCGGATGAGGACGGAGAACCAGTGGACCAGAAGGAGTACCGGAGCATGATCGGCTCCCTCCTCTACTTGACGGCGACGAGGCCGGACATACAGTTCAGCGTGTGTCTGTGCGCTCGTTTTCAGGCTTCACCGAGGACTTCACATCGTCAGGCCGTCAAGAGGATTTTCAGTTATCTCAAGTTTACTCCTGAGCTGGGTCTTTGGTATTCTGCCGATTCCACTCTTGCACTTCATGGTTTTTCTGATGCGGATTTTGCTGGATGTCGTGTTGATCGCAAGTCTACTTCTGGTCAGTGTCAGTTTCTTGGATCGTCTCTTGTGTCTTGGTCTTCTCGCAAGCAGTCTAGTGTAGCCCAATCCACCACAGAGGCCGAGTATGTTGCTGCTGCTAGCTGCTGTTCTCAGTTGCTTTGGATCACATACACCTTGAGAGATTTTGGCTTAGACATGTCCCATGTTCCACTTCTTTGTGATAGCACCAGTGCCATAAGCGTAGCCAAAAATCCCGTGCTCCACTCTAAAACCAAACACATAGAAGTGAGGTACCACTTTCTGAGAGATCATGTAGAGAAAGGAGATATTGAGCTTGCCCACGTTTCTACCCAAAACCAGCTTGCAGACATTTTCACTAAGCCACTTGACCAAGTTACCTTCACCCGCTTGCGAGGAGAACTTGGTGTGTGTGCGGTTTTCTAAGCTGAGTTTTGGAGGCTTCTCTTGTAGCATATGTATACTATTGTACCATCTTTGTATCTTGATGTACATTTTTCTGCTTTTGTATCTTGATTTCATCTTTTGTATCATATCTTAGGATGAGCTTCTCCTATATGCAGTGATTGGTACAACTTGCTACATTTTAGAGTTTAGGCAGGCTGGCTAGGGATTGCTTGTATGGATGGCTATGCTCTTGATGGTTTTGATATATATTCTATTGAGATAGTCTCTTTTCGAATTAAAATGACAAACTGAACTTAATTCCTTCATCCATGAGTAAATGCCTTTGCATGTCTTGTTTGAGCCGAAATGGCTATATCTTGCTTAAGATCATGTTAGGGTGTGATATTCTTTTCAATTGGGTCAAAGACCTGTGTCATTGTAAATGTTTAGCCCATGCTTTATCTTGCTGGAGGAGCATAAGCTTCTTTCTGTCGCAAAGACATTTCATGTACCATGCTTAACTTGAAATATTTGAAAAATGAGATGTCTATGCATGAAAGAAGAAAGATGAGAAAAAGAAATATTTGCAGAAATTTATGCTCATGTCTCTATGCTTTCACCATTGCACACACTTGCTCACATGGGTGCTAAGCGGTTGCATGTTGTTTGCCGGAGAAGTCTCCCATGAGAAGTGAACACATGGCTCCGTGCTTTGACATGACATGAGGTAGAATTTGGGCGTTTATGATGATCTTTTGTCAAGAATGCTTGTCCTTTCATAATTTTGGTGAGATGAAGTTTATTTTTGCTTAAACAATCCATGTTTAGGACTTTGCTCATGTGGTGACATTTTTGATAAAAATCCACAATTTGCTCATGGCTTTGTCAATTGGATATATGTCTTCACCTTCTTGATGGCAATGCCCGTGTGACACGATGAACTATCTAGTTTGCCTCCTCTCTAACTTGTAGAATTTTGTATTGCTCATTGTATATTTGAGAAGCTTGTAGTTGCATTTTGTACATTTTTTCCTTGATGTGTGCATTGTCAACAAGGGGGAGAATTTCTGGAGCATTTTGCAAGGGGGAGATGTTGCTGAACTTAGAAGAAAGCTTTTGCTCTAGATTTTGCCGGATTTGTGTGAGAGATTGAAAGTTTTGCCCAAATGTGGTTTTCTGAAAATTTGTGAAGTTTCTGAGAGTTTGATCATTGGAAAATCTTGCTGGGCACATGTGGAAGGTTTTCAAGTTGGAACGGCATCGTTGCGAGTTGGTTTGTGAAATTTTGGTTCTTTTCACTTTGGTCATCTGCCAGGGGCGGTTTAACCGCCCCCCTAGGCGGTTTAACTGCCCCTGTGCTGAGTGCACAAAGTTTGTGATGGTTTGAGCCATTTTCGTGTGTTTTTCGCACGCACAAGTTCACTTGTTCAGGGGGAGTTGCATCTTTGCAGCGGGAGTGCTTTGAGAGTCCTGAAAAGTGAGTTGGAGAATTTGAAGGTTGTGATTTGTGCTTTGTGTTTTTCTCTTTTGCCGATGGTGTTGAGCCCTTTCGCTTCTTCTTGAAGGGTCGGCATTTCTGGAGCTTTCTCTTGCAGAGTGACTTTGTTCTCGGCTTGTTCTAGCTTTTAGTCACTTGCTTGAGTCTTGTTTTCGATTTCTTTTACATTTTCTTCATATCAATTGGTTACTATGTGTGTGTTGTCAATGCACTCATCAAGGGGGAGATTGAGGACCCGGTGTGTCCGAGGACCGGTGGATGGTCGCTTCCTGGTGTGATGAGTGATTGACAATGTGGTGTGGATTGACGTTTCCCTTGGCTCAAGTATTGCAGGTGTAGAATGCGGCTTGGTTGCATTGGTGCAGGTGAAGAACAGGCGCGAAAGGTCTTAGCCATGGCGGCCTCCGAGGAGCGGAGAGACAAGTAGGCTTGGTTCGAGGGACCCGGTGGCCGGTGGATCAAGTGCGGTTCACATGCTGGCAAGAACGAGCAAGGGGACGTGGTTCCGGTGCGAGGTAGCGGCTCACAACCGAAGCTCGTACGCGGACGAGAAGCCGGCGCAAGGTGGCGGCTAACAACCGAAGTTTGCGCGCGGGGTTTGGTGATTTGGCCACAAAATCATCGGTGGACGGTTTCCCTTGGTTTGGGCCTCAAAACCAAGGACCGAGGACTCGACGTGGCAAACATGGGCCGCTGGGCTGATTGTATGTACTAGGCAGTGCCGAGTTGAACAACTCGGCAGTGCCGAGTACATACACTCGACTGGGCCGGCCCAAAACTCGGCGTCGAGGAGCTTCGATACGGAGGACACGCGGCGTGATCGCAAGGCTTGCGTCGGAGGGAAGCTAGCTTGCGGTGGAAGGTGTCCCAGCCGGAAAATTCTTCACGGAAAATGTCATATTCGCCCCTGAGGGGTATGTATCGCTTAGGGGTAGTTTAGTCTTTCGAGCACCACCATTTGGACTATATAATAGACCCCCTAGGGGTGGTGGCTGTCATCTCTCTAGTTATCTCTTTAGGTTTTCCTTTGAACTAGTTTTCCCTTCATCCCCTCCACCTAGAACTACTTCGAATCTTTCTTAGTTTTGTATAGGTGAATTCATGGTTATGTGATGGAGTTTGTGCTGCTCATCTTTGTGCCATGATTTGATTTCCCGAGCTCCCTTTCCTTTTTCTATTTTCGTGGCTATTTTCGGAGCTATTTTTGGGGGATTTTCGTTATTCTTGTTCTAGGGCGTTTTCTCTCGGATTTCTTTGGGGGATTCACGTATGAGTGCCTTGTGCCTCTTTTGCTTGTGATCCTTTGCCCCCAAACGCCGAGAATCGCTCTGGATTTGAGATTTTCGGGATGAACTCGAGGTCATGGTGTTCTTCGTGAGATCTGCGATTCCGGGAGTTATACTGTGTTAGAGGCCGAGATCTTTTGGGAAAACACTCCACAGGAGGTCTAGATCATCTGACCAAAATCTCGCCTCAAGAGCTCAAGCGGTTTGGGAGATCCACTTTTGTTTTGACTTTTTCCTGAGCCACCCAGGCCCGGGCGGTTTAACCGCCCCCCTGGCCGGTTTAACCGCCCCCCTCTGGGTGTGTTAGATCGAGCCGTGTTTCGGGTCGTTTTCGTGTTCGTTTCGATTGGTTCGAGTTCCGCTGCTCGTTTCTTGTTCCTAGGGTCAGTAGCTTGACAGTGGCTACGTGATCTTGGCAAGATTGTTCTCGGAGGTTTCGGAGTTGTTTTGGAGAGAATAGCCGGATCGATTAGAAAGAATTTTTATCGGCTCCCATTCACTCCCCCCTCTCTGGTCGCCATTTCGGTCCTTCAAAGCACTTGGTTGACGATACTCGACGATGAAGCGCTTGGGGGCTTGTTGGAGGTACGACCATGGGCCCACAGGGACACATGGATTCTCCAGTCAGAGTCGTACCAGGCGTGAAGAACACGAGTAGAGTACTGCAAGGATTCTTCTCGATTTGGAAACCAGTCGTAAGAACACGAGGGTCCCTGCCCAGCCTTATATACACGGCGGGCAGGGACCCTCTCCAAAGAACACGATCTCATCGATACCAATCACCACACAGGACATAGGGTATTACGCCTTCTAAGCGGCCCGAACCTCATCAATACAATTCATTCACACTATTGCCTTTCACTTTTACACTGCAATACGTTATCATGCACGTCGCCCTCCACTGAGAACCAAGAAAGCACGGAGGTCATCAGGCTTCACACCAGACACAGAACAGAGGCAGGAAGGCTTCAAGAATAGCAAGGCATAATGAATCCCGGCGACTTACACTTTCTTGCAATTATGGATGGTTTCGTCGTCAATGCTCTTGCCGACTCTTGTCGCTGGTGCCCCTGATGCCGTCCCGGACTGTGCTTCCTCACACAGGGTGGCCGCTACTTCCAGAGGCATGGACGTTGTTGTGCGGGTCGCAGTAGTGGCCGTCATCGCCACTCATTCCCTCGTTGCCATCGCTGGGCTTGTCGCCCTGGCAACCACAGCCTCCATCGCCCTCCAGCAAGCCTAGGCCAGTGGCCTGGAACATCAAGACCGGCGACGACGGCTTCAAGTACTATCACTAGTGCCTCCTCCAAGCGCACAAGAACGACAACACCGTTGTACACCAACGACATTGTCCACACTAGGATAGACAGAGGACCACAACAGTGCTTCGTCTTCTAACACCCACTCCACTAGAGGAAGAACCACCTCGTCGCCCTCTAGTCCTTCGTCTTCGGCGCCTGGGTTGCACAGCATCGGGGTCGTCCCCTACCTCAACTCCCCTATAGCAACACCGGTGAACGGCAGTTGTTGGTGGCTATTAAGTACCAAAGATAGCCGCCAACATTTTCTAATAAAGTGAAGGATTGACATTTATTACACGCATTTTTCGTTTCAAAAAATGTAGTTCCACATGTACTTGAAGAATATTTGGTTATAGGTGCTTTGCTGCAGAAATAAAGGAGAATCTATCATCATTGATCCAAGTGACAACATTCCAAAGAATCAAAAGCCGCCACACATTCTTCACATGGATTGAAGGGCCCACAAGAGACCCAAACCACCTAAATTCAGTGTGGACATGTGTAGCAACACTCAGGGCCCACATGACAGACATTTGGAAGAAGCACAGCACGAGGGGGCCCACCAGGGGTTCGTCCGAACCCCAGGATCGGCCAAACCGCCTTAGGGACGGTTCATCCTGGCCCTCCATGTGGCATTCTATGGTGCTTTCCCAAGGTCGGTTCTGAGGTGCTCCAGGGAATATTTCACTCGAGATGTTGTCACTTGAGGCCTATAAATATGAGTGGAGGGGCTTCAAATAAGACACATACATCTTTGGAAAATCACTCTCTTCCTTTAGACTCTAGGCTTAGTGGAGTAGGCTAGAGTAACTCTATTCAGGTTCCAGGTGATCTTGGAGCTAGGGTATGGCTATTATATCTCTTATTTCTAGGATGACTTTATTCTACTTTGATTGTCACACCTGGTTCTGAAAACAAAACCGAATGCATATCGTATGTGTGCCAGGATCAAGTTGCACACATACATTAGACAAAAATGAATAATCAGCAACAGTATCACGAATAAAACAATATAAACAACTAAAAGACTATCATAGTTTTACGGCTTAATCTTGGAGACGGAGGCTCCAACTCCATAAGTAGTCGACCGGGGGTTGCGTATGCTCATTATCATCTTCAGGAGCATCACACACCTTCTTCTTCTGAGCAGCGGTTTAGTAAGGGTGAGTACACTTATGGTTGGTATTCAGCAAGGCCACAAAAATTAACCATAGAACGATTTAATATCAACTTCAAGAAAATTACTCATGTGAGGGTCCAGAACACTCGTGACCGTGAGCACGACTGTTATAACAGTTTTACACTCCGTAGAAGTTGTACACTTTCATCACGAGTCGCGTAAAAGTTCAATAGAACATTAGACCCAAACATGCTGCACCACATAGCCACGTATCACTCTTTTGAGGTGTGACTGCATAGGGACGCTACGAGGCCTTTACAAAGACTTCCCTAGTGTGTGCCAATGTAGGAGGTTTCGCGATTACTGCTCCCTCTCAACCACCAGCCCAACACTAAAGTCCTCTAATTACTCAGCCTAGACCAAAGCCCATTAGTCTCATGGTTGTACTATTTTTTCTGGGTGGTCGCTCCATGTTTCAATTAATGCAATGTATTCTTATAATAAAGCATAGGTAGAAAGATTGATAGAGTCACTTACCTTTCACCAAAGTGTAACTCTGCTCAGAGTCTTCCAATTCTTCTCAAGCTCTTTACCTTCAAAGCTCTTGGATTGCGATCCTTTTACTTGCGGCAATCGAGATATTTGTACGGTGATCACCAGGACATGGCCGTGTGCGTTTCTACAACAAAAACTGCGCCCGTTATGGAGTCCGGGTTGGGCTCGAGCGTGAGGAGGCAGAAGATGAGGCGTGTGACATGAGCCCGACATCAACGACCGGTGCAGTTAGTCCCTTCACCTTGTCCACTTTAACGTGGAAGTCCGGGTTGGGCGCAGTTAGTCCCTAAAACCCCTTTAACGACGACGGTGGCCAGCAACTTGTTGGGTTTTGCCTAACTCGTGCGGACGAGAGGAAAGGTACAAGAAGACAAAGACCGTGGAGGAGATAGGCGTGACCAGACTTCACAATTGTGCAAGCCCAAAAAGAATCTGTTAAGGAAAATGGGAAAAGAGATTTTCTTCACCCCATCGGGTCTAGTTTTTTTTGGAAAAGAGATTTTCTATATGCTGTGCATGTGCCAAGGAAAAGGCTAAACTATTACAGGATTCTTCAAAGGTCTTATTGCAAAATCTTGGGGTTTCTTCCCATGGCGGATGGGCTGCTCGGCTAGCCGGCTCGATGGTGCTCTGGTGATCTGGAGACCACGAAGAGAAGGCAAACAAGGGAGAATGAGGTCGAGGGGATCGCGGAGGTGAGCTCACCATCGGCAGGGCACGAGCGGCTTCGTCGGAATTGGAACTGCGGCAGCCATAGACCTCCGCATGGTGATGGTGCTCAGGTGGGGAATTGTCGACGATAATGGCGTGGATCACCAGGTCATGTCCGCCTTCTTCTTGTAGGACTTCCATGTCCGAGTCCGAGTTGTACACGGGGTTCACCTTCATGTGGGAGTTAGCGTGACCTGCCCTGACTCGGACTGGGACGTCCCGCTCCGAGTCCGAGGCGGACTCGGTCTGGCTCTGCAACGCCTCGCAATAGACGCGGGTCGAATTGCGGAGTCCAAACGGGAATTGGGGTGGGAGGGTTGCCGCAGTCGTGATCGACTCGTACTCATGCCCGCGAACGATGTCCGCGAGCGTGATCTCGCTGAGTTGTTCGGCCAGATCTTCCACGATGGGCGCTGGTTCTTCCTTCCTCTCTAGGGGTGTCTCGAGGTAGCTGTAGAAGCCACCCGAGCCGTCTGCGACGTAGACCCAGGAATCGAAGTTGAACCTCGTGCCTTCCTGAGGCGCTTCAGATTGGATGTAGGTCACCATTGCGTTCTCCACGATATCTTCGAGGAAAACCCCTACCTGGCACGCCAGATGTTGGTGTTCTACCGTCGATCCTACCGAGGGGTATCCCGAGGTAGTAGAGTTCGGGTGGGGTTTCTCCGAGATCAGGAACGCAGAGGCCAAGAGACTCAGGATTTTAGACAGGTTTAGGCCGTCGAGATAGCGTAATACCCTACGTCCTGTATGGTGGTTTGTATTCAATGATACATGTTCTTTAGAGGGGTCGCTGCCCAGCCTTATATACACGGAGGGCAGGGTTCCAAGGTCGGTTCCGAGTAGAATCCTAACCTAATACAACTCGTAGAGTACTTTACAAGTCAATCCGAGTAGTTTACAAGTCATACGACTGGTTTCTATAACGAGGAGAGTCCTTGCAGTACTCTACTCGTAGTTTTCACGCTTGGTACGACTCCTTTAGAGATTATCCATGTGTCCTTATAGGCCCATGGTCGTACCTCCAACACCTTACCTCCAACACCTAGGATTGACAAGACTAACCGAAACTATTCATAAATTATTGTAAACAAAATTATTAAAGTGTGAGAAATAATTATATTTGCTATTGCATAGACATTCTTATATATATAGGATGATAGATTGATCTAAGAAATTACACTAGCAAACATGAAGAGATGTATATAGTTCCCTATACACTACGGTAGGAGTGGATCAATATGAGAACACTACACTAGAAAATATGTAGAAAGTAAGTAAGCTCATGTGCGCTAGCGCAAGCACGCCCCGCTCCGGCAATATTGGTGCTTGCTAAGCTCCACCACGTGTGTGGCGATTTCTCGCCAACTAGAAACAAAACAAAGGTAATAATTAGAAATGAGATTGTGTTCTATGGTAGGATAATGCTTGCAACTACTTTTGTCTTTATGAATTCTCTTACTAAATAAAATAGAGAAAAGTGTTGTGAAACACGTCGTCAACGGTCGGATCTTCTCCCTCTCACGCCTCTCAAGACAAGCACACGAGAACAAGTATAAATTAGACAAGAGACAATATAGTGGAGGTTCTCTTTATTCCTCAAATCGATCTATTACAATGAGGTGCTCCTCCGATTATATAGTCCGAACCAAGTCTAGAGTTTTGGTAAGAGCCCACAAACAACCGGATAAGGTCTACGACTTCTAGTCCTCCTTTCCTTCTCGGAAAGTCCGGTTGTTTTACAACACTCCCCCTTGGGCGATTACCGCGAATGCATATGCCTCATCAAAAACTCTATCCGAAAACCCAGTGAGAAAAACGGTTCTTGGAGAAAAGAGTACATATCAACCGCAATTGTATTGCACATGTTGTCTCATTAAAAACCTTATGTGAGAAACCTTCAAGTAAAAACTCACAAAGGGAAAATGAGTACAACATTAAACCTTCTGGTTATACATAATTCTATATTTACTATTCTTCATGAATAGTGATGAATCTTCAAGATTTATGCATGAACTTCATGATTCTTGCACTAATAATCTTCATGATCTTAAATAATCAAGTGGTAAACCTTCACGGTAAATTCAAAAATTAGTCATCAAATTGATTCCTTTTGAGTAACAACATGATTAAAAATATGCTCCCCCTCATGACGACATCCTTTAAACTTAGTGTTCAATAATGTCTTAATTACGTTCTACATAAATGTGTACGAGTACAATAATTAGTCCTTCAAAGACTTAACTATGATAAAGAGCAATGCTTCAAGCATTAATAACCACTTATTAATTGTGCAATACCAAATAAACTTTATCCTTCCAAAGGAATATGGGGCTAATATGTTTCAATTTCACATATCTTCTAGATATTTGATTTCAAACTTCAATATTCAAATTTGAAATAATAACAACTCTATCTAAGTGGATTCTAGTTTATAACCAATAATCTATTCACTAGATCTTCAAAAATGGCTTATTCCACTATAGATAAATCAGTCTTCACTTTGACATTTGAGGGGATAATTCAAATCGCCAATCACCAATATACCTTCTGTGGTATGTGAGAATACTTACTATCAATACTAGATAGCTATGCACAAGTGCTTAAATGGTACATTCAGGACCATATGATTCCTCTCTTCATTCTTAATTTATTTGGGTCTGTATAAAGTTAATTCATATCTTCGAGATTATTGGTGTTCATTCAGGTAAATGACTGATAAGTCATTCATTGACTATATCCTTCAAGGATTTTGTAATTCTTCAAGAATAATATTTCTCTTATGTGAGAAATCCTCTCATGCAAGAGAGAAGTGATTTACACGATCTTTTAACTTGAGTTCTTCAATGAACTATTTTAAAAGTGTTATTCACAATAAGTCATTCTATGACTTTATTTCCTTCCAGGATTTAGCTCTTTTAGAGATTTTAACAGAAATATTATCTACCTTAGACATTTAATACTTGGTATGAGATTTACTTTTAATTCCTTCTAGGAATGATGAGTCCTTCAAGGATCAGCTATGGATTTTCCGAATCCACCAATTAACTGCATAATATTTAATTTATTCTTTCCATTTGCCAGATAAGTAGCAGAATATTCATTCATACATAATGGGAGTTTGTTAGTCTTTTGAAAGACCTATAAACCATTTCATTTCACCATATCATTATTCCATAATGACTTATGTAACTTGAACTTGCAGGTTCAAGTATATTCTTAATGGTTTAACCTCAATTGCATATTTTTTCATTGACCCGATATGAGCGCTTCATGCGACTCTGTCATGGACTTTATTTGTGGATCCATGTTCTCATTAGAGAAACATTTGCAATGATAGAGGTAATGTTGTTGACATTTATTCTTTTCTCCTATATCTTCAGGATAAAACTATGATATAGTCAAATAATATCTGCTATCCCAACACAAAATAGTGCGCACGCTTTGTAGTGTTAGGCTTTCATCTTCATGATGACCATTCTTAATTTGTGAGTTATTTGACCATGATGGTCTTCTTTCCGGAGTTCTATGGAGGTTTCAGTAAAATTTGTATGACAAGTTCATTTAATCCAAAAACAACTGGCGTCCCGTAGATTTTAAATTAATGATCCAGTCATTTGCTATGGTGAGTGTATTATTAAATACCCGGGATATACCACACATAGCATTATGTTTACTACAAGTAAACTTAACTTCTGGTTAATAACTTCATGTTGTTTCTCCTAATCTCCAGTTTCCCATTTGTGAGTATTCATTATGTGCACATTCTCACTGGGATAAAATCCTACAAATAGTTTCACTTCAAGTGTGTTTTCACATCAGGTGGTGCCCTTCATGGGCTTCCTCACATTTAAATATTCTGGCATTATACTCAGCTTCATGCGAGTATGATTTAGTGCGTGTTTTTATTCAGTGCTTCAAGCTTCCAAGAATATTTATGAAGATCATTATTCCATTCAATACAAGGCATTCATATAGGCTTTCTCTCCCCCTAATGCCGGTATTACATCTTCATAAATAATAGCATACTTCCAATAATATCCCCATGAGCTTTACATAATGGAATTTCAGATCCATATTTTTAAACTTCAAGTTAATGCCCATGTATGCTAATATGGTGAAATTAATAATTTCACGCACCTAATTTCAAAATTTAGGGGTTATTTCTTATGCAGTGATTGAGCTAGACCTTATTTGTATATTATACAATTTGGTATGTTCTGCATACCTACAAATTTGCAGTTCTAAAAAGTCTACAAGACTATTTTATTGTCTAACTTCTTTATGTAGCCTAAAATATTTCAATTCAAATACTCATACGATATACTTTAAGTAATTTAGAAAAATAAACTTCACGTTTATAGTTTGCAACATTAAATCTACATGAAATTTCTTTTAATTGCTTATTCATTCAAGAACTCCCCATATGCCTTAAGATTTTAAACCCATAAATACAAAGTAGTTTTTCACACAATGGACTTAGCAGGTCCATCTTTTATTTGTCCGCAAGCTCATTCTAATTGAGTCAATCAATTTCTAATTGATTGAATAAAATCACTATTGTTCCAATTTTAAATTGGTTTGCTCCCTCTGATCTCAACCTACTTGATGACTTCTAGTCATATTGTACATCTGCATGAAATGCACAAATTGGGTCAGCGTGCAAGCTGATTGATAGTGCGTTGTGATGGCTAGCTGACTATCTTAACAGTGAGAGCTGCTACTCAACAGGAGAAGCTTGAGTATGTATAGCATGCGAGCTAATACAATGAAAATAATAGTATTGTGGCTTCTAGCCAACATAAAGCGGAATTTTAATATAATACCCATGCAAAGGCTAATAATGTAGTAACATGCAGGTTCTCACATTATTATGGAAAAACTATTAACTAGTCATTCTCAGTGACACAGTGGTATATATGGATTACAGAGGCTATGCACAGAGCTTCAAGCTTAGTCATTACAATGACCATGACTACAGGTCAACTTGCGCGTTGGTTTGTCCATCAATCTAACAGGATGCAGCTCGAAACCAACAATACTACAAGATTAGGGATATACCTATTAGATTTTTCAAATTTATCCACATTCTTCATATGTCTCCATGCCCCCCAATTTCTCCTTGTTTTCATATCGTCATTGCACTTCAGGTGATGCTATCCTTCAAGCATAATCTATGAACTATTCCAAATATTACATAGAATTAAACAATACTGCTAGTATATTTATGGATGATATGAAATCCACATAGTTGTACAGTTCAGTGTACAATAATATGGTTCTAGTTAAAGGGCTTATGTATTCGGTAAATAGTTGAGTAATATGCAATTTCATAACAAATTGAATCTTCTGGGTTCAATTTAAAATCATGTATATTACTAGTTAATGTGCTTCATAAAATTCAATTTTCATTCTACCTACATGGTAGTAATGCACAATAACGTAACCTTCATGGTCATTTGAGACTTTTAGTGGAAAAATCATTTCAAATGATTATCATATAGGCATTTTGAGACAATTATTTACAATATTCAGCATGTAATTCTTTATTCCATGAGATTAAAGTGAGATAAAAATTGCTACAAGCAAGTGGGCATAAGATAAGGTGAGAAAAACCTATACTGAGGTAAGAAACACTAATATATTTAATTTGCCATTTTATTCTGCGAAATATTCTTAAAATATAGCTAATCTTCTAGTATAGAGCAAAACGTAATTGTTCTCTCTTCGTGAGCATAACCAAATTCTTCATGAATATAACTAATAATGCATCTTATGTAGAAAATTCTATTTATGTATGGTTAAGGGGTGAGTATGAAACTTCTTTGTTTCAATGCATCTCCCCCTGATCCTAACATCACTTCAGGAATGTACCTTATTTTCCTTCCAATTCTATGATTTATGCATCGCATAAAAATATTTTCTATATTGAGTTTATGCATATTCATCTTGAATTGCAAAAATACCTACGTGGCAAATAATGTTTTTCTTCAAGAAAACACATAAATTTTGTATACCTTCATGTTATTTATAAACTCATATAGTTGGCATACTACTTACGAATTTACTGATATTGTAAAATCATAATGCCGTGATGGAAGAAAACTAAGTTGTTTCACATGGATAAAATAACTTTCAGAGTTTATATAGCATTTCTTCTTGAAATTATACATTACTATACTTTAAACCATTAATAAAAATTTCTTCTAGAAATAGTGAACTTCATGTCACTTCCTACATTATTCAAGCACACTTCATGTGTTTAAAAGCATGAAACAAGTGCAAAATTAATTAAGGATGGTTAATCTATTCAACTGATAGTTTGTTTATTTTCCCAGAATTTTCCTAACAAAATTATTTACCCCATTCATGATTGCCAGGAAAAATAAATAAATATACACTCTCAGAGGTGTAACATGTCTAAGGTTCTTCAAGATTGAGAGAGGTCATAAACCTAAAATCATTTTCTATGATTAAGGTAAATTTGTAGCCACTTCGGGGGTTAATGGTTCAAATTTTCAGAATTACATATCCATTAAACATGCTAGAAAAAGTTCAAATATGAGCCTCAAAGGGGTTTCAAATACGAGAGCTCATATACCTAAAACTGATTATAGGTATTATTTTACTGAATTCATGCGCAAAAAGAACCATTATGCCATAAACAGTAAATAAATTCGTGAAATAAATTTACAGAAGGTGTGACTTTAAAGAACACAAAACTGCGGATAAAAAAATTCGAGATCTTTTCTGCTAGAAATAAACTGAATACTCGGATTTCATTTAAACTGGAGGTAATTTACAAATGTATCCAGCTGCACTCCAAATCCTTAATCCTTCATAGATTTCCCTTTAATTTTGCCTAATATTCTGCTGGAACAATATATCTGTTCATTGCTTCTGGCGGTGACGAATGCAAAGCCAGCCTCGACTGGGGCACTGTGCGACATGCGAGCTGTCGAGCGATGCAAAGCTGCAGAGCTCGGGCGTCGATGGCGCGCATGCAAGTGAGAAGATGGACGGGGACAAGTAGATCGGACAGCCGTGCTGCGGCGTGCAGTGGCCCATTGCTGCGAGCAGTGGTGCGTGCCTGTATCCTGTAGGCTCGCTTGGGGGCACGCGGCAGGGTGGCCGGTGGCGCATCTTCGGATTTGCATCAGGGCGCGCGTGGTTTCATGCTGCGACACGGATTGGAGACTTCGAGCAGCTGTGGTACAGTACGGACTTGAAGCAAAGGCGTACGGGTTCAGGGCTCAACTAGTACTAAGTTCGGCTTCAGGCAAGACTCGTTAGGTGACGGGACTCTAGCAGCGTACGTGCACGTCTACAGGCGACGGCGGCTTCGAGCCGCAGTGTACTGCTAGCTGCGGGTAGCAGATTCAGTTCGAGATCGGCGAGTCTTCAGGTGGTGTATATATGGCACACGGGGCTTGGTTTTTGAAGTTGATGCATGACTGTATGCGACACCATCAGTAACCTGTCGATGACAGCAAATCCCATGCAAGCGGTGGCCGAGCCTCGTGCTAGCTGGTGATGGCAACACACAATAGCCATGGCGAGATGTTGGTAAAAGCTGCAGGCTAGTTACGTACATGCTTGTCGACGCAGCGTGCAATCTGCGGTGACTATATCTTCTTGACTAGTTCGTGCAGATGCACTCCCTTTTGTTTTTAATCCAATCCCTTCTTGCCATGCTGCATATGTGATTTCGTTCAGATCAACTGCCGGCGTACGAGCCATTAGCCAATAGTGAGTTCCTGGTTGTGACTGCTGGTCATCATGAAAACAGCGTTGTACACACAAAAGGCCTCCCTTGTTTACTTCGTGCCCGAAGTCACCAACATACAGGTTGCAATACGGACGATCATGCGAGAATGTGAGATCAATCATATAGAAATAAGCTATCTACTATTCGATAGATGATTATTGATTTAGCAGATTAAACGGCCAACGTGAAGGTTGGTTCCACTAATCTAATCTACTAAAAAAATAGATTCATACCTTTTTGGATGCCAATTGATCTACTCCACTTGCCGCGTAGGGCAGTTATCAGTAGATACATACCGCGTAGGGCGTTAGGCATGGTTGTAGACATGCCTGCTTGATGGCGAGTCGGTGCAGATCCGTTCGCTGGCGACGTTGATGTAGTCGACGTCGTCGAAGTAGTCGTTGGCGAGGACGACGGCGATATCGCTGGCGTCGAGCTTGATGGCGACTCCTCCGGCGTAGTCGACGAAGAGCGGTCGTGCTGATAACGTGTTGTGAAACACGTCGTCAACGGTTGGATCTTCTCACTCTGACGCCTCTCACGACAAGCACAAGAACATAAGCATAATGTAGACAAGACACAATGTAGGTGGAGCTTCTCTTTATTCCTCAAATCGATATATTACAATGGGGTGCTCCTCCGATTATATAGTCCGAACCAAGTCTAGAGTTTTGGTAAGAGCCTACAAACAACTGGATAAGGTCTAGGACTTCTAGTTCTCCTTTCCTTCTCGGAAAGTCCGGTTGTTTTACAACAGGTTGTATCCCATCTGACTCCGCACACAGGCGGCACGCATTCCTCTAGGGATCGGGTGACGCAAAGTCTTCCTGGTTCCGATCCGGGCAGGGTCGAATGTGCGATGGCTGCTTTGGGACCCACCGTTTGTCCGGTACAGATATTTATCTGAAATATTTATCCCCGACAAGTTATTGCTTTCATATCATGGATTTCTTATATGTTCTTTTCTTTTGCGAAACATATAGAAGCAAACGCTCACAAACGAGGCACCCTGACCCCTATGAGTACACGCACCCAAGTCTACCCCTATGAGCACCTCTGAGAGACTGAACTGGCAGATTCACGAGATTGACGAAGTCACCACTGGCGTGTCGCTATTCACGGGCACATCGCCTACCATTGAAAGAAAAAACACCGGTTAAATCCTTTAATAAATCTAGAAAATGTGAACGCCAGTGCCAAGTCAATGACTTAAACCCTGATGGGCAGGTTCCATCATATGGAACCTTACCAGCTGAGCTATGCCAAGTTCACGACTTATATGTTCTTGTAATCATATACCCTTGCATTGGTAGTATGGAATTGAGTGCCCTCATGCTTGTTAAACTTTTCTCTAGTTCAATTAGAGTATGGTTTAGCATGCTGAATAGTTACCATGATATATGCCACGGTATGGGTTTGCCAGCCGTTCTTACGGCCGCATTGATCATAGTCTTATTCGTCTGAAATGATCAATGTGTTGTGAACAATGCAGCTTGGGTTGGAATCAATGAGTGAATATGAGTGTGCCCTATGGTTTGGCTGGGGTAGGCCACAACTGGTGACAGCCCTGTTGGACCCTCTGAAATCCCCCACGTTCGAATATCACTATTGGGGTTCATGCAATGAGTAGCAACCACTTCATGCGTAAGTGAGGACGGAGGTTATCTCCCCGAGTACCTGGGTGCAAGGTTGCAGACGATATCACTATAGGGGTTCTTGGTTTTAACTCTCGTTGTGTTGTCGATATAGATAAGGCTTGCCGTGGTTTTTCTCATCGTGGTTTTAGGGAGCAGATCTCTGGTTTGACTGCCATTGGCAAACTTGCACATCAGTGTAATGACATTCAAAACCCGACTCTTCGTTTGATGCACAAGTGACTCGCCGTTACTCTCTTTTCCAGAGAGGACGTTCGGCCGATGTGCAAGGATGAGTTGGTGATCTTATATGCCATGGTCAGGAAAATCAAGATCGCTCCCGCGTTGAGGCTATGATTAGACAGTGGCTGGAGAATTTTAAGATGACGGGTCCTATTGAGTGTACTTCCTTGATCACATGCATCGTTATGGGAAGCGGGGTCCCGATAGGGGATAATGTGCCTTATGTCGAGACGCCTCGCTCTCTCATCGACGGGACATATCAGATTCACGGTCATACGCTCAAGAAAGGCCCGAATGATGATGATTCATTGATTTTCTTTTACCCAAGCTATACAAATGAGATTTTGTTACCTTGAAAGTGCATCTAATCTCTTAAGTGGTTTTTGGTGAATTGAATGACAAAATGATTAAAGGACTAATGTGGTTGGTTCAGTTTATGAGCAGGAATTATTTAGTATATTTGTAATACACATGTGTTTATTGGTTGGACACATAGGTGTATGACTCATAAGCATGAAACAGTGCCTCTCATACTGCTAAAACATTATCAATGACAAGTTATTAAGAAACAGGGAAAGAGACTTGGTCTCTAACTCTATAAATACTTGTTGACAAGTAGGATCCGGTGTGTCCGAGGACCGGTGGATGGTCGCTTCCTGGTGTGATGAGTAATTGACAACGTGGTGTGGACTGACGTTTCCCTTGGCTCAAGTATTGCAGGTGTAGAATGCGGCTTGATTGCATTGGTGCAGGTGAAGAACAGGCGCGAAAGGTCTTAGCCATGGCGGCCTCCGAGGAGCGGAGAGACAAGTAGGCTTGGTTCGAGGGACCCGGTGGCCAGATGGATCAAGTGCGGTTCACATGGTGCAAGAACGAGCAAGGGGACGTGGTTCCGGTGCGAGGTAGCGGCTCACAACCGAAGCTCGTACGCGGACATGAAGCCGGTGCAAGGTAGCGGCTAACGACCGAAGCTTGTACGCGGGGTTTGGTGATTTGGCCACAAAATCATCAGGAGGACGGTTTCTTGGTTTGGGCCTCAAAACCAAGCCCGAGGACTTGGCGTGGCGCGGCCCATCAGGAGGAGCCGTGGGCGTCAAGGAGCCTGGACCGGAGGACACGCGGCGTGGTCGCAAAGCTTGCGTCGGAGGGAAGCAAGGTTGCGGCGGATGCGGTCCGAGCCGGAAGAATATTCGCAACTATGACAAATTTGCCCCTAAGGGGTATTGTGTTGTATGCTTCATGTGAGGGCGTTCTGGACATTTGCAGGGCGCCTATATATATGAGGAGTGGCTATTGTGGGCAGCCATCCCTTGGAGAGGATAGGTGGTAGACATCTCATTTGTTTGTGAGAGGGTCTTTTCTAGGGTTTGAGAGGGAGAGAGAGGAGGGATCTTTGATTTGATCTTTTTGCCATTCTAGCTTTGTTTGTGCTAGCAAGTGGCTTGTAACCGCACATGGTGAAGTAATCCAAAGTTCAATTTCGTGCCATGATTTGAATCCACGAGCTCCTTTTCTTTTTCCTATTTTCGGAGCTATTTTTGGGTGATTTTCGTTCTTCACTTCCTTGGGCAGTTTTCTCTCGGATTTCTTTGGGGGATTCACGTATGAGTGCCTTGTGCCTCTTTTGCTGGTGATCTCTTGCCCCCAAACGCCGGGAATCGCTTTGGATTTGATGTTTTTGGGATGAACTCGAGTTCTTGGTGTTCTTCACGAGATCTGTGATTCCAGGAGTTCTAGGAGGTTTGAGGCCAAGATCTTTGGGGCATAGCCTCTCCTTGAGGTGTATATCATCTACCCAAAATCTTGTCTCAAGACTCCAAGTCGTTTGGGAGATCCATTCTCGAGTTGACCTTTTCGCTGCGTCGATCTATTGATCCGATCGGTTTTCCTTGACTGGGTCGGATCAATCGACCGCTAGGACTTCGCAGCCTTGCAATCTCGAGTTGACAGTTTTCTCTGTGTCGATCTATCGATCCGATCGGTTCTTCCTGGCTCGGTCAGATCAATCGACCGCTTGCCTTCGCTGCCTTGCAAACTCTCTGGTAGAAGGTCGATATTTCGATTGAATGCTCCGATCGACCCACGGTCGGATGATCCGATCGCTTTGAGAGAAAAGTGAGTTCAGTGACTCGACTGTTGACCTATTGATCCGATCGGTGGCTCTTGTACAGGTCGGATCAATCGACCGGTTGTTTTCATGTGCGGTCGGATCAATCGACCCGTGTATTTTTCGCTGATTCGATCTGTTGTTTTCTCACGGTAGAGGTCAGAGCATAGGCGATCAATCCGACCGGTGCTTTTCATGTCCGGTCGGATCAAACGACCCGTGCAATTTTCGTTGAACTCTTCCTGTTGAGGCCGCGTCTTGTACTCGATTTGTCCGATTCTTTTTCCGCTGCTTTGATCTAGTTCCTAGGGTCAGTAGCTTCTCAGTAGCTACGTGATCTTGGCTAGATCGTTTGGTTGGCTTGGTGCTGATTTGGGAAAAGCCAGATTTGAGAAAGAAATTTTATCGGCTCCCATTCACTCCCCCCTCTCTGGTCGCCGTTTCGGTCCTTCAACAAGCATATGAGACATCATGATTATTTATGGGTAAAATGTTGAATATTGCGAGCCATGATTGAATAGAATAAGAAGCATGATGGTATGGGTTATTACTTGGCCTATAGTTGATGGTTGGCTTGCATACAAGATATGATGACTTTGAAGAAAAAGAATGGTCAAATTAAAATGGATAAATTGCATATCAAGAATTGGTTTTCATTGATGATACAAGACTAAATGAATCTAGGTGTGATGCATGGATAAAATGTTGGATTTCGAGATAGTGTTTCTAGGTACTAAGTATTGTGTGATCAAGTTGCGGCTTGAGTCCTGGATTCTTTGTTAGGGTGACGAAACTTTCTACGGGATCAACTTGATAGATCATGTTCATATGTGGCCTTCATATTAGCAAGTGTCAATCTTGATTGTGGAACGGTGAATTGAACTCGAAGTGGATTTCATTCAAGACAAATGTTCAATTCACTAGCTCAAATTGGTTTTGCTCAAGCTATAACAATGTGTGTTATATGGACAGTCCTCAAAGTGAAGAATTGATCATGTGCGACTATTGAAGACATACAATCTCAAGAAGGATAAATTAGTTTTATATTTATTGTTGAGTATAGTTGTGTCGTACTATCAAGGGGATGTCACATTGAATGGATGACTTAACACCATAAAAGTGCTCAATATTTGACCTAAGTGAGATAGCCTTGAGAGTTAACCAAAATGTGAGCAAGAAGGTGCTCACTGACCCAGGGCGGTTTAACCGCCCCTAACCTCTGACATGCTCCAACGGCTAATTTATTCGAACTGGCGGTTTAACAGGCATTAGATGGCGGTTTAACCGCCCTGAGCAGAGTTCTAACGGCTAGTTTTTGTTGGCTGGGATATTTATACCCCTTAGCCCTCTCTTTGAGGACTGCTGGTTCTGAGTGAATTCTAAGCCCACAAGACACATTCTAACAGTCGAAAAGCTCTCCCTAACCACTCTTGTGAGTTTGCTTGATTTACTTGAAATCCTTGAGTTGGAGTTGAGAGAAGCCTTTGTGTGAGAACATTGACAACTTTGTGAGCTCAGAGATCTTGTGAGAGCACTAGAGAGTAAATCCATAGTTTGAGCACTTGGGTTGGCGTCAAAAGTTCTTTGTGCATTTGTTACTCTTGGAGCTTGGCTCTTAGATGGCTAGTCGTTGCCGGTGAGCTCCCATTCGTGTGGTGAGCGGCCGGAAGTATATAAAGGCTGGTCTTGCCTCCTTCGTCGAAAAGGCACATCTTAGTGAAGGGTTAAGGTGTGGCGTGTATACAACTTGCCGAGGCAACCTTGCGGGGTTTCTGAAATGGAGACTAGGAACCGATGAACTAGCTTATGTGGCTTGCAGGGGATCTGAACTTCGGGAAACAAATCCTAGTGCCTCTGTTTCACTTTGCTTTACTTGTTCATTTCTAACTTTATATTTGCTTCCCCTTCGATCTACTTGGATGTACTCTATTTATGTGCAGGGACTTGATAATCCTGTCGAAATACATCAATACAATCAGTGCCCCAAGTTTATTTCGTGTTAGAAGAACAAAAGGGGTCAAGCAACACTTTGAGTAGCTCACTGCTCAGGGTGCGGTTTAACCGCCACTGGCTTTGCTGCAGGCTGAGAAGTTGAAGTTAGAAGTTTTAATTGATCATCTCGTCTATTCACCCCTCTAGGCGACATCTAGGTCCTTACATACCTAACCTGGAATTTGGCTTGTATACTTGTCAGTCTCTGACCATGCTTCTTTGTCAGTCTATGACCATGCTTCTTGTACCTATAAGAGAAAGCCCACATGCATAGTGTTTCTTATACCACAAGAGATGACCGACATCGACACCTCAGCCAGCCACTACATACACCGTTCATCGGAGACTCTAGAGGTACGGGGTTTACATGTACATGCCCAGAGTTACACCCGGTTATGTGCCCGAATGAGACCAGCAACCTCACCCCGTACGAGGGTAGGAGTTCACCATTGCAGGATGCTCGGGGGTGGAGACGAACTAGTCGCAGGGAGTGGTCCACCAGTTCTAGGGTGCACCACCGACGTCGAGTGCACGACGGTCGACCTCTGCTCTCCATAAGAAATTACCCAACAATTTTCAAGTGTAGTATGGAGCTATGACACTCCCTCGCATTTCACTCTTAAATTTATTTATTTATTTCTGTACATAAAGCTACGTTGGCACGCCCGAAACTTAATCGTTTGAATTGTATTTTCCGATCAAAAGGTAATCAGTGACCATTTTGACGCCCATCAAAATCATGTCATAAATAAAATTAAATACATTATCATAAATCCAAACAACCAATGGGAGAAAATCCTATCTCTGACATCACGACCCCACCAACTCCAATCAGGCAGCAACCAGAACCGCCAGAGCCACAGCGGCGGCCGCCCCCAAGTACCTGCCGCCGGCCGGCGCCGCTCTGCCCGCACCGCTCCTGCCCGCGCCGCCGTTGTCCCCGGCGCCGTCGCCGGGCTCGACGCCGCCGGTGCCAGAGAAGGCCGTCCCGGCCGGAGGCGGCGCGAGGACCCGCTCCTTGGGCGCCGGCGGCGGGTTCTTCAGCGCCGGTGGCAGGCCCTGGCCGTGCTCGACCTTGATCTCAAAGTGCATCCCCTGCTGGCACTGCGCGCCGCCGTCGGCGTCGGAGAAGAAGTAGTTGGCGCCCTCGAGGACGAGGGGGACCGCGATGGTGTTGTTCTCCTCGGTGCCGCCGCCCCCGCCGCCGCCGCCGCCGTAGATGTAGGTCGTCGGCGCCAGGTCGTCGGTGGGATCGCAGAGGGAGTAGGTGGTGGCGTTCGTGGTGTGCACAACCGACGAGTTGTCGTTCGTCTTGAATACTGATGATGGCGAAATCATGGGCAAAAAGAAAGGTAAGATTTGGGTTCGATTATTCACTGGATTGAATACAAATTTAATTTAGTAAATGCAATCTTTGTGCAGTATTCAACAAATTGAGATTCACCCAGCAGAAGTGCTACTTGTATGGTAGCAGTATCCTCTGCTCTAAGAAATAACGGGATATATGATTTTCTTAGCTGTTTTGGGTCAGAGAATTGACTTTGCAGTAATGTAATTTGAGCTTTCAAGGAGACGACTAAAACAAACAAACAAAAAAAAAAAAAAAACTTGCGTCTTGGTGGATCAGCACGTGCAACACAGGATTCCCATTTTGTGAGGAGCAATGGCGCATGTGGCATGACAGCTGCTTGATTTTGACCGGGCTGGTGCTCAGATCTGGATCTGAACTCTAATTCGCATTTATTTAGCTGTTCATAATGCTAATGTAAATTGATCAGCTATTGCCAGTACGGTGGTGGAGTTAGGAGAACAAGATTCTAATTTGACCTGCTGGCAAGGACAACATCATCACACATTTGCAAACTAACCTTCTATGGATTTGAATTCAAACTCTCCTCCTTTCTGAAGAAAAAATAATTCGCTAAAAAATTTCAAACATTGCATTTACTTGGAAGTTGGAATACGGAAATAAGGCATTAAGATGATCCTTTCTTCAACGGTTCCACCTAGAACACTACTACTTATCTTCTTTTTGCTCGTGGTACATTGCAGGTTTCAAGTTTAAACAAGAGTAGGAGTACCCACTGAAGATTGAACAATATACACTGAGAAGCAGGGTATCCAATTGGAAAAGGCGAAAATGTCCAGAGGAGCCAAGAAAGGAAAGCTTACTGAGGTAATCGCCGAGGTAAAAGGTCTCGCCGTTTGCCCAGCCGGAGTAGTTCCCGGAGGTGGCGTTGGTCTTGGCGTCGAAGAACCACCCGTCGGCGCCGCCGACGGTGATGTTCCGGTACGGCGGCGCGTCGTCCGCCGCCGGCGAGGCGGCCATCGCGGCCGGCGCCAGGACGGCGGCGGCCATGACGGCCACGGCCACGGCCGCTGCAGGTCGCAGTAGCCGCGCCATGGATCTCTCGAGCAAAAGCGAGCTAAGCTCGATCGGCTCTCGAGCGCTGTCGGTGGAGAGCTGCAGGAGGAAGGAGTTTGTTTTTTTGTGTCCTTGTTGCTCTGCTGTCCTTGGGAATTGCTGGGCGTTGGAGCACAGGGGATTTTGTATGCCACCGCCTTGTGCTGCCGCACATGTCGCTGCGTGTGCGCCATCAATTTCTTTATTGTCGAGAAAAGGGAGATTCATGCTGGAAAGTAGTAAATGTGATGAGCATTTCCATGCACCCAATCATGCAAATACTAATTATTTCTGTTCACCATCAGTCGGTGCGTCAACGAGAGGGACATGGCACCGCGCCGATGATCTTTGCGCGTGGTCGTTGGGCGAAGTGTCGGTCGCCTGCAGGCGCAGTGCACGACAGCCGGCCGGGTGAAGGCCAGGCGAGGCGAGAGGAACCACGGGATGGAGATGGCTGGCAGCGTTGATGCAACAAGTGATGCGACTTCCCAACAGACCGCATCTTCCTGAATCCTCCTGCCTGGTGGTACTTAGTTTTGGCACGTGGAATGTTTTTTTTCCTTATTTAGCAAAGTGCTGTAAAATGATTTGTTCAGTCGAAGTCTACCTTCACCTCCCATGACTCGAAACGAATTGAATAAAATGAGTTGATCATGTTTACGAAGTGTTGAAACTATAAAACTCATTAATATTTTGTATATGCCCATACGGCATCTTATATTCTTGACAACTCCACCGCTGGAACAGTAATAATCTCTACACCATTAACAAGACACGCATCCTATGATGGGGCATGCTCTAGGCACGGCACGGCAAGGCCGCGCTTGTGTTTCTAAAGTGAACGAATGAAACGACGAGATACAAGAAGATTGCCGTGAGCCTGTGACTCGTGATCAAAAGCTACCTGCAAAATAGTATGTTCTGTTCATTCTGTACTTTTCATATGATTTGGTAGGTGATGTATTTCAGCGAAATGGGACGTGATGAAGTTTCTCCTTTCTTTTTTTTTTCTTTTTGTCGCTGATGCTGGTTGTCGCACTGGCCCTGCCACTGGCCGAGTCGAACCGTCGGCCGGTCGGCAGCCCCCACGTGATTTGCTCGACTCCTTGCTTCTTGTCGGCCCTGCCGCGTGGGCTTTCCGATGACAAACAATAATTAATAGCAAAAAGTATCTTTTGCCTCTCATCGTCCAAGAAAAAAGTATATTTTATCTTTCTAAACATACTCCGGGCCGAGTCTACTTTTTTTTTGTTGGACTCGAAAACTGTCCTTTTGTAGCCTTAGGCCAGTCTCAGTGGGAGTTTCATCAGCATTAAATAGACTGCCATGTCAGCATTTTTGATGATGTGGCAGTGTATTAATGAAGAGAGATGTGAAATGAGTTTCATCCTCATGAAACTCTCTCTACACGGTACTCTAGACAGCTTGTGTCTTGCATATTGTCATGGGAACAACACGAGATGAAACTTTGCATTGAGGGAGGGTGTTTCATCATAGTTTCAAACTTTTCTTGGATGATGTGTCACTCTAGGTAAGTGTGTCGATGAAACCCCCACTGAGACTGGCCTTAGATCCATGAAATCGGTCATGTTCCCTATCTTGATTTTGTCCATGCTGGCGGGAGCATCTCCTCTAGCCACCGCCACGCCCGCGGGAGAGGCTCCTTTTCTGCGAGCCCCCTCAACCTCTCTAAGCTTCCACCTGCTCCTCCTACCATACACAAACGCGCAGAACTCCACCGCCGCCACCGCCGTGCAAGCTCCTCGTCCACGCGCTATATCAAGCCGATTGGAAGCCATGGCGCCAATCCTTGTGATGGCTTAGCGTAATTTGATGGAAGCAACAGCGATTTGATGCACGAGCTGCTGAGACAAGTCTGCCGCCACCTCCCCCACCTCTAGCTCCCCTGACGTCGCAAACTCTACCACCCGGAGATCCACCGGCCCCAACCTAGAGTTGTGCCCTGCCCTTGCCTAGAGCTCTAACGCTTCACTCTTGTCCCTGCCGCCCAAGCCTGCGAGGGCGGCCGCGAAAGCCCCACCGCATGGGCTCGCACGCGTGGCCGCACCGCCCGTTGCTTGGCCGCAGAAGCCCCGCGCGTCGCTCGCTCCGCGCAACCCCGTCAAGCCTGACCGCAAGCGCCCGCCAACAGGCCTCGCAAGCATGCACTTGCATGCCTATGCTGCGGGGGATGAGGGCACGATAGAGCCTGCTTGGCGGCGGTGACAGCAGAGTTCCGAGCGGGGAGGGGGGGGGGCGCTCAAGATTAGCAGAGGATGATGGCGAGGCGGCAGCGGAGTTGAGCTCGTCCGGGATCTGCATCGTGTTTGTGCCCCCCCCCTCCCCACGCGGAGGCAGAGCTGGTGACCGTGGAGCGGCACACGCTCCCCGCCACCTCGGCCGCATCCTTATCGTCGTTGTCACCTAACAATTGCTTCTCTGGCTCCTGCAGTAGCACCATCTCCCTCATCATCACTGATGACCTTGTAGTCGGGCCCTTGTGCGGCAGTGGCGGCGGGGGTAGGGGGCGGGGGCCGGGGGGGTGGGGGGAGGGGGCAAGAGGAATAAGAAGATGGTGACATGTAAAACCTAGTGCTCTCGTCGAGAGGTGATGTGGCTCCACATTAGGCAATACCACTCTTTGAAACCACCGAGGGAGGAAAATCGATCGGTTTTCAAAGTTTAGGGGTTTTAATACCCAGTTTTGGAGTCTAGGGAGAAAACACGGACCCGACCCGATGTCCAGGGAGGTAAAAGAGACTTTATTGAAGAAAGGACATTACCGATCGACTTGGACGTGGGCCATTACCTTTGCCCAATACATGAAACTTTCAGATCATTTGGCCCATACCTCGAACTGTAATCTACTGGACTCTCCTCGGCTCCTCCACCCCTCGAACTGTGTAAGCTTTAGTAGCGCCTCGGAAAGCACTGAACAAGATCGGGAAGAATAAACTTTTAATCGCTCAATTTTCACTCGATTTAATATTTGTGCACCACGTTTGTGCAGGCTCGAGTGAATTCAAGAAACGCGAAACCTCAGCAGTGTGGGATCTACGCCTCTGCCGTATAATCTCTTTTTTTTAGATTATAAGGGGTATCCGGCCTCCGACACTCGAAGAGAGCGCTTGCAGCCAACCGTATAATCTCATATGTTGCAATCTTTGTTCCTTTCTACAAACTCAATCCCTTGCATTTACGAGGTTTCTTAGGGTGTTCTTTGTATCATTCATAAAAACTAGCCGATCACCATCAAATCTAATATCACTATGTAAGAAAGCGTCAAAGAAGACACTCTACTCGGTGACGCGGATTCAAAACGCGTCACCTATATCATATTGGCGACGCGTATTAAACGGATGCATCATCTGTATTTTTTTCACCCTTGTAGAGATGAAAAACGTGTTACCGATAATGATTTGTTGGTGACGTGTGTTAACAAAACACGTCACCAATATGCAGCCATATGATAGGTGACAAATTTTCTGGAAACGCGTCACCAATTGGTGAAGTCATCGCAGACGCGGTTGGCTAAAACTAGCATCTGCACTGACGCGTTTGGTTGAGAAGCGTTACCCGCGGAGTTGGTTTTGGACCCAAAATTTTATTTAATTCCACTTAAAACTCCAACTCACATCCGCCCGATATTTCTATCTCCTCTCCCACATCCAGATCGCGCCCGCCTTGTACTCGCTGACGACCTCTCTCTCTCTCTCTCTCTCTCTCTCTCTCTCTCTCTCTCTCTCTCCCTCCCATACCTCCCTCCCAGATCTAGATCGTGTCGCCGCCCTCTCTCTGCCCGGTTCTTCATCGCCGCTGCTCGCTCTGAGAGCCTCGGCATGCGGCCGACCCCTCTACCCCTCACCGCGCCGCATCCCGCCACCCTGCTTCCCTCCGCACCCTAGGACACCACGCCGCGCCGCGCCGCCTGGGACCTCTTTATGCTGGGCGCGATCCCGGTGCCGTGCTGCGTGTCGGACATGGAGGCCTAGGGCCCACACGAACGCAGGATGAACTCCAAAGGAGGATATGGCAACGAGTAGAGACCGTGGCGCAAGGCGACAACAGGACTCTACGAGATAAGAAAACTAGTCAACGAAAGGAAAGCACTCGCATAGCGAGGCTTGCTCGGGTTACTACTCGAATTAGACTAGGATTCCACTCTTGTAACTCTGCCAACCGGTATATAAGGTTGGGCAGGGACCCCTCTCAAAACAAGAACATCAACATACAGAATAGATGGAATCACGACTAGTCTTATTGATCAACTAGATTGATAGGGCGAGCTTATACTCATATTCACACTACGTAATACAAGATCAACAACATGACTTAGGGTATTACGCCTTGTTGGCGGCTCGAACCTGTATAAATCTCGTGTCACGTAATCGTCGAGTTCCTGGTTCTACGAACACTCCACCAAAACTCTACTACCTAAGGATACCCCTCGGTGGGATTGCCGGTAAAATACAAACATCTAGCGCGCTAGGTAGGGGTGTTCGCCAAGGATCCAGTGGAGAATTCGACGACTTCAAAACAAGACAAGATGGTTCGGGAAGGCGCTGCTCTCAGAACCAAGTACAAGGAGGTGGTCGATGACAACAGTTCACTCTAGTCACGAAGGGCATCACCAAGTACGAAGGAACTCATGAAAAATTTCGACGAAATTCAGCTGTCTGACATCACTAAGGGGCAAGCGTTCGAATCAGATTTTCTCTCAAACACTTTTCACGAAAAGGAAAACCACTCTGAATCCGACTCAAGTTCGACGAGTGGTTCGAGCACCCACCCAACCCAAACCCAAGTCGAAGACCGGTCCGATTCCCTTTCAATGAAAGGATTAAAGTTGGCAAGACAACTCTTGGGCCGATAGATCTTGGTTCTAACATCCGATCTGCCATGTCAGTCTGGCGCACCTCTTGCGTTTGAAGCGGAAGGCAGCACAGAAATTGCTACTACAAGCTCCAGCGCCAATTTTGGCCCCGAGCGTGAATTGTTCATGGCCAATCCATTTGACGACAATGAACTCTAAGCCAACGAACTCGAAGAGCAAATATCCACAGATTCAGAAGGACTGGAAGGAGAGTCAGAAGCACACAAAGCATCTAGGGAATCCAAGAATGCAAAAAGAGCTCAACGACGACTCGTCGCACGAAGTCGTCGACTAGCAACTGTCAACGAGGAACCAGTCCAGGCAGGCCAATATGTTTCTCCTTTGGCCAACGCTATGGAGCTCCAGTTTCAGCTACGATCATTACCCAAAACAATTGCGGTCGAAAAAGCTCTCGACCAAGTCAAAACTATGATCAAACAACTCGACACAGTAGGCACCATTCCTCAAGCAAGCAAGGCCAATGCTCTAGTCAAAACCAGGTGGTCAATAGCAAAGTAAGGACATTCAATGCAAAAACAAGAATGCCACACCTAGCCACGCCCCTAGTCGATTGGCAGGGAGCCGATTTCAAGGAGGAAACAACGGAGCCGCGCATGGACAACCTGACCTTTGACAGTACCTGGATAGACAGCACGACATCCGCTCTATCATCAATTCTCAACAGCTAGATATGGAACAAGACGACGACGATGACGGTTATCCAATGCTGACAAGGGACATTAGGATGGTCATCTACCCACCCAACTTCAAACCGGTCGGTTTTGACAAATATGACGGTAAACGTTCTCCAGAATCTTGGTTAAGATCTTTCTCGACTGCAATTGAATGTGTAGGAAGCAACAATGCGATTAAATGTCGATACTTCCTCTGGCCCTGAAGCTTCTCCCCTGACGTGGTTCGAGAACCTGCCTCGAAATTCAATCCACTCCTGGGAACAACTCAGGCAAGTGTTCATCGCCAACTTTCAAGGAATGTACGATCGCTCAGGGACTCGCCACGACCTCTCCATGTGCAAACAGAAAGAGAACGAATCACTCAGAGAATACATGCGGCGTTTCTTCGACATAAAGAACGCAGTCGTGGATATATCTGAACATGACATCATAGACCTGTTCCAAGCAAGAATATTCAGCAGAATTGTCCACTCGGACTTTGGTCATCAACGGCCAAAAACAATTCAAGCGCTAAGGGCAATGATCGAAGAATGGTCAGACCGAGAAGACTGGGAAATCGCAAAGTTTGGAAGCAAACGAGGCTACAACTAGAAAAACAATGATCACAAGAATCAACGTGATTTCCCAGGCATACCAAGGAAGAGAAAGCCAGATGATATCATCGCGGCACTCGAGCAAAATGGACATGGTCAGCCGAAGAAGAATAGAGACTTCGAGAAGGCCCTGCAACAACAGTAATGCCCATGGCACCCAAACCAAAAACACACAGCCTGGGATTGCTACAGCCTCAGAAATGCCTTTGGACATCCAGTGAACGACAAACGTAAAAGTCACAAAGGCAAGAACAAGACAAAAGAAGAAGACAAGACCAAGGAGGACAAATTCCAGAACGCAGACAAGACTGTCATGCTCATCATGGGAGGAGAGCACGGTTTTCCATCAACACGAGTACATAAACTCACTCTAAGGGAAATAATGTCTTTTGAACCTGCTGTTCCGCGATACCTAAAGTACTCAGGAATTCCGATTACTTTCACAAGAGAAGACCTGTGGACCAGCTACGCCGACGCGGGACGATTGCCTCTTGTGCTAGACCTGACAGTAGTTGGTTGAAAACTAACCAAAGTACTCATCGACGATGGAGCTGGCCTCGACGTTCTGTTCATAAATACTGTAAATAAAATGGGACTGGACATCTCAAACATGCTCACTCCCACCAAATCTCCTTTCTACGGAATAGTTCCTGGCAATGCAGCCTTATGTTGGCACTCCTTAGCCTAACTAAAATCCGCAAGCGCACGGAGTTCGATGTAGCCTTTCACCAGGGGAGTAAGAACCTGGATATCGAATCCAAGGAACGGTAGACGCGACTAGCCTAGAACTTTTCTAACCGGACCCACCAAGGAGCAAAAGGATAAATGGGTAGAGAGCTTGACTTTAGTTAGCTACTCGTTACCCCAGACAAACTATCGATATCTAACCTGATCTGCTTCGACGGCTAGAACGGGAAGAACTCAGAACAGGGTGAGAGAGGGGTTCTTCCGGGCTCAGCACTACTGTTATGAGTACACCCGAACGTGGTGGAGTACAAAGGACGGACAGGGCTGTCACCACCTGCCGCCTACCACTGCAGTTCTGTGGGGTGCAACACAACCTGAGGTGACTAGCCAGCACAGGCACCACGCCTAAGCTTTCAGTCACTGACCTCCACCCAACGCGAAGGGCTATAGAGGAAACCCCAAACAAGAGTCGCTGTCACTCGCGCAGAACTCAGGTACCCGCAGATCAAGATAAATACGATAACTTGCTAAAAGTAAGTTGTAAACTAGCGAGGTACTAAAGGCAAGAGACCGAGGACTTACTGAAGATAACTCTTGAATATATTCCTCGGGGGCGGAAATGTTGAGACGACACCGAGAGAGAAATCCTGGACTCTCTCTACAAAGCTCGGCTGTCACCCGAGCAACTCACCCACTCTCTCCCTACTCTAACTCTAAAGATGAGAGCAAAAACTCACTAAGCTACTCTTCTCTCCTTTGGATGGTTGATGGATGCTTTTCAAGGTGAAGGTGGGTCCCTTTTATAGTCTTCAAGGGCGGTTGCAGGCGTTAGGATTAAGCTAACCCTCTGCTTAACTGCCACGCGAAGGGGGACAGGTGGCGGCCTCTAGGGGAGGCCGGCCGGCCTAGGCCAGGCCGATCGGCCTGGCCTGGCTGCCCCGTGGCACCGCCTTCTTCAGGGACGCTCTGGATTGCTCCCTGAGGTCGGTAACGGTTGCTTTGGATCAAAGCTGTCCGAGAATCCAATGTTGGTAGGCCCTTCAATCCATGCAAATGTAGCTTAGGCCTTTCGGTTTCTTGGATCAAACCGACGTTGATCGCACGTCTCATGATCATTTATGTTGTGTTTGTGATCTCCTGGATCAATGATGTGGCAAGTGGCCACAGAAGGGGGCCGGTCGGCCTGGCATAGGCCGGCCGGCCTGGCTTGGTGCCCAATGTGGCTCATCTTTTGCTTGCTTGCTCCTGCACTCACAAATTATACAAAACTTGTGGAACTCATTAGAAATAATCAATTTCACTTTGTTATGAGCAGGATGAGCCTGAAATGTGACGGAATGTTGGTGGTGAAACCGTATCATAACGACCACCAACACGCCCCCCTACCTGAACTTTGCTAGTCCCTTAGCAAAGAATGAATTAAATTACCGGGACTTTAGCAAGATCAGGGTCATGAGCTCAAGTTATACACAAGTCATATCTCTGAGTTTTCTTTCATACCTTGGATTCTGGTGGCTAACACCCTCATCTTCATCAATTGAGTCTTAGAACAACCCATTGATTGGTCGAGCACTTCTTCCTCTTGGCATTTGGAGTTTTTGATAATTTTATAAAGAAAACGAGGCATTCCCTTGTTATTTCTCAACATCTCTCGATCACTCATAGTGTTTGGATCCTCCCCTGGGCTTAGAATCAAGCCTCTCTATGTTATAAGGTGGAGCTTTTGAGATGTTGCTCACTCTTCTTTATTTATTTTGCAAGATCGAAGAACTTGTCTAATCATCCCTACTACTCATACATCTTGGCCAAGTGCATGTGTACTTTGATGGTTGAGTCCTTGTTCAAGCATCTTTCATCTTTCCCCTTTCTCTTTCTCTCTCTTTTTTTTCTTCTGAAGATAAGGAGTGTATCATCCCTTTCTTCATTCATTTTTTTCAGGGGGATGAAGGGCTTTCGACAATTTGGACTTTATTGATGCTCGTGTATGTGGATGGCCATGATGAACAAGATAGCACGAATGTGAAGGCAAGTAATTCGAGCAAGCTCAAAATTTAGAAGGTAGCTATGTAGAAACTTCAACTTGAACTTGTTATAAGGCTTTGGATAGGACATTTCAAGTTGATGATAACAAGGGTTGCCTTAAGTTTTATTTTCAAAAACAATCTCCAAAACCTCGAATCAGAAGGCTCAACTTCTCAAATCATCATATCATAAGAATCAATTAACGAGAATCAGGCAATCCTATCAAAAAGTTCCAAGGAGATGAAATACTTTGTCATGAAATATCACAAGTATATCCAAGGTGCCATGCGCAGGGGTTCACTTTCATGAGTTTTGATCTAGTTTTAAAATTATTTAGCCAGGAACCTTATTTAGATCAAAATCATGAAAAGATCAAATGTAGGGGTTGCAAACCGTGTCCTGGAGTCGAGTCGACGACGAAGGCCTCAGGCCCAGGCCGATCGGCCCAGTGCAGGCTGGCCGGCCTGGCCTTGTAGCCAAGCGTCCCGATTCAGGTTCCTCGTTCATGTGATTCGCGAGATTACGCAGTGGGCACGGGATCTCCTCGAGCGGCTGCAGTTGGGGGCCGGCCGGCCTGGCCTAGGCCGGCCGGCCTGGCATTGTGCCAGGTCTAGTCCTGCTTTGGCCAGCGACCAATACACCTCCTGTACATCAGTGTTTCTGCGTGCTTCACTGAAATATCAGTCCGAGGGGTTGGTTGGCACACAAGTGTGCACCAACCATTCATTCATTTTTTTAGATGAGTCTCTTCTTTCAAATAAATAATTTTATTTTATTCAGATGAAGGGAAACAAACATGGGGGTGCTGAATACAAAGGGAAATTTGAATAAAATAAATCAAAAGGAAATTTAAATAAGCACCCAAAAATCTAAACTAATTCTAGCCTAACTACTCCTCCTTCGGGCGGTAGAGGTGCTCGTTGCCGGTTGCCTTCGCGAGGCACTTGACCTTAGAGGCCATTGCCTTGCGAAGGATCTCAATCTTGTCGTCGGCTCCATCTGCCCGATCACCGCCTCCGCCACGCGCTCGTCCATATTGTTGACCTTGAGTTGCAGCGCGGCGAGCTTCCTCCTCAGCTCCTCCACGTCCTCCTCCTGCTCCTCTTCGGACCACTCCATCTGCCCGGGAGGTCCTTGGATCGGAGGGGGCATCATGAAGCGCTTCCTCCCCTCGTCGGGCTTCTTAGGGGCTAAGAAGAGCCCCTTCCCGATGCCTGGCCCTTCCCGGCGTGGAGGGCTAGGACTTCCCGGAGTGTACTGCGGTGAGTACCCAGGCGAGGTGGAGATGAACAGCGGCACGATCTCCTTTTTGAGCGGAGAGGAGACGAGGCGCTTCCCGATGGCCTTCTTTGGGGACAAAAGTCCCGTAGTTGGCCTTCGGGGCGTCTTGGGCAGTGAACTCCCCTGACCCTCCTCCTTAGGATCACGGAGGGAGGCTCTGCCCAAAGGCGAGCCAGAGAGGCGGCGAGGGGAGGCCGGCCGGCCTGCCCCAGGCCGATCGGCCTGGGAAAGGGGCCGCCGGGCCTCCGGCTGCGCGGCGACGGTTTCGACGAACGCCGCCCTCTCGATGATCCTGACGCTGCTTGTGTTGGAGGAGCTGGGTGTCCCTTTCAAGGACTTGGATGGGGAATGGCTGCCTTGAGAGACCGAGTTGGAATCTTGGTGGCTTGATTGGGAGGCCATGGCTTGGATTTCTCAAAGGAGGGGAAGTTTTTGGAGAAGGGAGGCTCGAGAGTTCTGAGGGAGAAGAAGAGAGGGGGCCTTTCGTTTTAAAACGACGCTCCTCTTTTCAAAATCCCACGAATTCTCGGAAAGGATAGCAGGGAGACCCATTCAAACAATCAGCGTCCCAAGACGAGCCAGGGCTGGGCCGGTCGGCCTGGGTGAGGCCGGCCGGCCTGGCTCTGTCTCGAGGGCCCCTGAAATTTTTCATGTGTGCTCCCATTGCTCTCCTACCAGAAAATCTTTAGGATTTGGCTAGAAAAAGTTTAAGGGAAAGAAAATGAAAATAGAAAAGGGAAACCTATCCTAGATAAGGGCCATTTTTAGGTCCTGCCCGGACCTGGACTAGGTATCTCGGTTAGCTCGTAGACGTCCATCTCTTTGAGCTCCGGCATTTCGGATTCGAGAAATATTTTCAATCTTTGGCCATTGGCCTTGAAAGTATTTCCGTCATTATCCTGGAGGGTTATCGCGCCATGATCGGCGGCATCTAAGACTTTAAAAGGTCCTTCCCACTTACTTCTTAGCTTACCATGACCAAACAAGCGAATACGGGAGTTAAAGAGTAATACCTGATCTCCCGCTTTGAAATGCTTGATCTTGATGCGCTTGTCATGCCATCTCTTTGTTCTTTCTTTATATAGCTTGGCGTTGTGGTAGGCCTTTTCCCTCCATTCATCCAGTTCAGCCAATTGCATTCTTCTTTTGAGTTCGGCTGTCTGGAGATCCATATTCCACCTCTTGATTGCCCAATGGGACTTGAATTCTAGCTCAACCGGTAAGTGGCATGTCTTGCCATATACCAGTTGGTAGGGAGTCATCCCTATCGGTGTTTTGAATGCTGTTCTATATGCCAAAGTGCTTCCGGTAGCTTTTGCTTCCACCCCGTCCCCATTGCATTGACCGTCTTTTGCAGAATGTTCTTGATTTGTTTGTTTGATGTTTCTGCTTGCCCGCTGGTCTGGGGGTGATAAGGTGTAGCCACTCGGTGGTCCACTCCTAAGTCGCTTAGGCACTTCCGGAACGTCTTGTCGATGAAGTGTGATCCTCCATCACTGACCACGACTCGGGGTACTCCAAAACGGGGAAAGATGATCTCTTCGAACATCTTCCTTGAATTCTTCGAGTCGGCTGCCGTGCACGGAAGTGCCTCCACCCATTTGGAAACATAGTCGACTGCCACCAGGATATATTCACACTGCTCGGATGCAGGGAAAGGACCCATAAAGTCTATTCCCCACACGTTGAAAATCTCCAACTGGAGGTTATTTTGCAGTGGCATAGCATCACGGGCGTTGATATTCCCATGTTTCTGACACCTGGCACATCTCCGTACGAATTCCTTAGCGTCTCCATACATGGTCGGCCAGAAGAATCCACTCTGCCAGACCTTTGCATGGGTTTGGAAAATTCCGTAGTGTCCTCCGTACGGTGATGAATGGCATCGATCAAGGATTGTGTGTTTCCTCGTGAGGGATGCATCGTCGGAGTAATCCGTCAGCACAAACCTTGAACAGATAGGGGTCATCCCAAAGGTGAAATCTGCTGAGGTAGATTAACTTCTTTTTGTCTTCTCCTGGAGGCACATACCCAGTCACCATGAAGTTTACCAAATTTGTGTACCATGGACTGGATGTGGTGACCTTGAGGAGAGTATCATCTCTGAGATAGTCATTGATCGAAAGATCCGACCCTTGAACCTGCATTCTTGAGAGATGATCCGCCACACAATTATCTGTCCCCTTCTTGTCTCGTATTTCTAAATCAAACTCTTGAAGGAGCAGAATCCAACGGATGAGTCGTGGCTTGGCATCTTTCTTGGTCAAGAGGTACTTTAGTGCAGCATGGTCTGTGTATACTATCACTTTGGCACCAACCAAGTAAGATCTGAACTTGTCCATGGCAAACACCACTGCCAGGAGTTCCTTCTCCGTTGTCGCATAGTTTAACTGAGCTCCGGTCAATGTCTTGCTTGCATAAGATATAGCGTAATGCTGTTTATCCTTGCATTGACCGAGCACTGCCCCAACTGCATAGTCGCTAGCGTCGCACATGATCTCGAATGGAAGATTCCAATCGGGCGGTTGTATGATGGGAGCTGAGATAAGTGCCTTCTTGAGGGTGTAGAAGGCGAGAAGGCAATCATCATCGAAGTTGAAGGGTGCTTCTTTAGCCAGAAGGCTTGTAAGAGGTCTGGCTACCCGAGAGAATCTTTGATGAATCTTCGGTAAAAGCCAGCATGACCCAGAAAACTTCGCACACCCTTGACATTCGTCGGGGGTGGTAGTTGCTCAATAACTTCTATTTTTGCCTTATCAACTTCTATTCCTCTTTCTGACACCTTGTGTCCCAGCACAATTCCTTCTCTGACCATGAAGTGGCACTTTTCCCAATTTAGGATAAGGTGATGCTCTTCGCACCTCTTGAGGACTCTTTCCAAGTGCTCGAGACAGTTGTCGAAGGTTTTACCATAGATGGTTAAGTCATCCATGAATACTTCCATGATCTGTTCGATCAAGTCAGAGAATATCGCCATCATACACCACTGAAATGAAGCAGGTGCATTGCATAGGCCGAAAGACATCCGCCGGTAAGCGAACGTTCCGTAGGGGCAGGTGAAGGTAGTCTTGCTCTGGTCATCGGGATGAATAGGAATTTGATGATAACCAGAGTATCCATCAAGGAAGCAGAAAAATGAGTGGTTTGCCAACCCGCTCAAGCATCTCGTCGATGAAGGGGAGAGGAAAGTGATCTTTACGGGTAGCTTTGTTAAGCTTCCTGTAATCGATGCACATCCTCCATCCAGTAACGGTCCTCTGAGGGATAAGTTCGTTCTTCTCGTTCTGGATAACTGTCATTCCACCCTTCTTCGGCACAACTTGAACTGGGCTGACCCATTCACTGTCTTGCACGGGGTAGATTATACCCACGTGCAGAAGCTTCAACACTTCTTTCTTGATTACCTCCCTCATCGCATCATTCAGCCGTCTTTGATGTCCTCTAGATGGCGTATGGTCCGGCTCCATAGGTATGTGATGGGTGCATAAGCTGGGGTTGATCCCCTTCAAGTCCTGTAGAGAATACCCGAAGATAGACCGGTGTTTCTCTAGGACTGTGATAAGCTGCCGAGTCTCATTCTCTGTCAGTTTGTCACTGATGACGACTGGCGAGCGTCGGTCATTGTGGAGGAAAGCGTATCTAAGTCCAGGAGGCAGCGGCTTCAACTCAGGAGGGGGTGTTGTGGCTTTTCTTCCTCGTTGAGCTTTATAAAACCGTCCGTTTCTGCCTCTTGGATGAAATGGTTAGCCTCTTCAGCCTGTGAGGACTGAGCTTGCTCTTCTTGAGCGGAGCTAACTGCTTTTTCCACTGGGTCTGTCTCGGATCGGGCCTCTGCGATAGTGTTCACTGACCGCACAAGGCTGACCGGGATGATCTCTTTACCAACCTTGAACTGTATCGTTGCTCGATCATGGTTTGGGTTGGCAAGGTGCTCTATTGGCTGTCCGATCAGGAAGAAGTTGTCGCCTCTAGGGATATCGAAAATGTGGAAGTCTAGGAAAATCCTGTTGCGTCCCATGTGTATGGGCACAACACAGATGATTCCTCTGCATTCCATCATTTGGCCGTCGATCCACTTGAGGTGCTTACGGGAGAAGGACCGGGGTTCGTCTGGTTGTACTCGTGATGCGAGTGCACTTGATATGATATTACTCCTGACCTTCGGGTCGTAGGCAACTTCCTGAGAGTCAGTTCCCTCAATAGCGCAATGGAGTACTTTGAAGTTGCGGGTGGTTCGGATGATGTCTTCGCAACTTTCAATTTCCTCCGTCCATTCCTTGCTCATGATCGCAGATAAACCCTCGATCTACGGTACGGCTTCTGGAATGAACGCCTTAGACTTTGAACTTGCGCACACTTGTTCCATGGGCATACGTGATGTATTGCCGATCTCCAAGTACTCTTCTTCTGTAAAGAGCTCGGGAATGAAGTGCGGCAGATCGTCAAGAATACTTTCATGGTCTGAGGACTTGGGGTGTTCGAGCACTTCCTCTATGATCGGAGGAGGCGGATCGAATGTGAGGGCGAGAAGTGGCTGTTTGTCTGTGGGGGTTGTTGATGGTGTTGGTGGGTCGTCGAAAACGCCAGTGTACTCGGTAGAGTTGAGAACTTTTTCCAAGATCTCTCGTACCTCATCCACTGTCTTGTATAGCACTGACCCTGCGGAGGTGATGTTCAAGAACTGCGCACTCTCCGGCTTCAATGCACCAACAAAATGCTGCATAAGCATTTCCTCTGGAATGTTATGCGGTGGCCCTGAGTTGGCCAATTTTATGAACCGCTCCCACGTGGCTCCAAGTGACTCATCGCCTTGCTGATATGTCATCAACTCAACTCTGAGCTTCAAGATCTTGGAGACAGGGTAAAAGAACAGACAAAACTCGTCTTTCAACTTGATCCAATCTCCGCTAAATCCCCTTGCAGTCCGGTCGTACCAAGATTTTGCGTTTCCCATCAGAGAAAATGGGAAAAGTTTCCATCGTATAGTGTCTTGGTTTACGCCGGGCATAATAAGAAGAGAGCAATTCTCCTCAAAAACCTGCAAGTGAGCATAGGGACTTTCGTCCTTCGTTCCACCGAAAGACTGTGCACGAACCATGGCAACGAGACTGGGACGGATCTCGAAGCCATGAGGTGGTATGGGGTGGCAAGATGAAGGCGGTTCCAAATACTCGCTAGATGGAACCGTCGGGTAACTAGGAGAAAACTCCATGTGGTAGATGGTTATGGGGGTAAAGGTGTACGGCTAAAAAGATCCTACACTAGTGTTGCTACCGTTCCCTGGCAACGGCGCCAGAAAAGCTTGTTGGCACTCCTTAGCCTAACTAAAATCTGCAAGCGCACGGAGTCCGATGTAGCCTTTCACCAGGGGAGTAAGAACCTGGATATCGAATCCAAGGAACGGTAGACGCGACTAGCCTAGAACTTTTCTAACCGGACCCACCAAGGAGCAAAAGGATAAATGGGTAGAGAGCTTGACTTTAGTTAGCTACTCGTTACCCCAAACAAACTATCGATATCTAACCTGATCTGCTTCGACGGCTAGAACGGGAAGAACTTAGAACGGGGTGAGAGAGGGGTTCTTCTGGGCTCAGCACTACTGTTATGAGTACACCCGAACGTGGTGGAGTACAAAGGACGGACAGGGCTGTCACCACGTGCCGCCTACCACTGCAGTTCCGTGGGGTGCAACACAACCTGAGGTGACTAGCCAGCACAGGCACCACGCCTAAGCTTTCAGTCACTGACCTCCACCCAACGCGACGGGCTATAGAGGAAACCCCAAACAAGAGTCGCTGTCACTCGCGCAGACTCAGGTACCCGCAGATCAAGATAAATACGATAACTTGCTGAAAGTAAGTTGTAAACTAGCGAGGTACTAAAGGCAAGAGACCGAGGACTTACTGAAGATAACTCTTGAATATATTCCTCGGGGGCGGAAATGTTGAGACGAGACCGAGAGAGAAATCCCGGACTCTCTCTACAAAGCTCGGCTGTCACCCGAGCAACTCACCCACTCTCTCCCTACTCTAACTCTAAAGATGAGAGCAAAAACTCACTAAGCTACTCTTCCCTCCTTTGGATGGTTGATGGATGCTTTCTCGAGGTGAAGGAGGGTCCCTTTTATAGTCTTCAAGGGCGGTTGCAGGCGTTAGGATTAAGCTAACCCTCTGCTTAACTGCCACGTGAAGGGGGACAGGTGGCGGCCTCTGGGGGAGGCCGGCCGGCCTAGGCCAGGCCGATCGGCCTGGCCTGGCTGCCCCGTGGCACCGCCTTCTTCAGGGACGCTCTGGATTGCTCCCTGAGGTCTGTAACAGTTGCTTTGGATCAAAGTTGTCCGAGAATCCAATGTTGGTGGGCCCTTCAATCCATGCAAATGTAGCTTAGGCCTTTCGGTTTCTTGGATCAAACCGACGTTGATCGCACGTCTCATGATCATTTATGTTGTGTTTGTGATCTCCTGGATCAGTGACGTGGCAAGTGGCCACAGAAGGGGGCCGGTCGGCCTGGCATAGGCCGGCCGGCCTGGCTTGGTGCCCAATGTGGCTCATCTTTTGCTTGCTTGCTCCTGCACTCACAAATTATACAAAACTTGTGGAACTCATTAGAAATAATCAATTTCACTTTGTTATGAGCAGGATGAGCCTGAAATGTGACGGAATGTTGGTGGTGAAACCGTATCGTAACGACCACCAACACCTTACCTCTTGGACAAGTAGTCTTGCTAGTTACTTTCGAGACTCGAGATAACTACAGAACAGAATTCATCACCTTTGAAGTAGCTGACTTCGAGACTTCCTACCATGCAATTCTGGGACGACCAGCCATGGCAAAGTTTATGGCAGTACCTCGTTATGTGTACCTCATTCTCAAGATGCCTGGACCACATGGTGTTTTATCACTTCGAGGAGATCTCCGGAGGTCATACGACAGCGACAGAGAAGCAGTCGAGCTTGCCTCAACTACACAAATTCCCAGCTCAATGGCTGAAGTATTTGTAGCAGCTCAGAAGCTGAAAAAGACCAGCCTAGACATTCCAACACAGGAGCCTGGTCCTTTAAAAGTAACAACACCCAAGGAGGTCGAAACCAAGCAGATCGAGTTGCAGAAAGGAGAACCATCCAAGACAACTACGATCGGAGCAAGACTAGATCCTAAATAGGAAAGTGCGCTCGTCAGTTTCCTCCAGGATAACCGAGACATTTTTGCTTGGCAACCAGCAGATATGCTAGGGTTACCAAAGGAACTAATCGATCATACCTTAAATGTGGATCCAAAGGCCACGCCAAAGAAACAGCGACCACAGTGATTCACCCAAGACAAAAGAGAAGCTATCAAAATCGAGAATGCAAAACTACTTGCAGCCGGTTTCATAAAAGTGGTCTTCCACCCCCGAGTGGTTGGCCAATCCAGTCTTGGTTCGCAAGAAAAACAATGAGTGGAGGATGTGCGTCGACTACACAGATTTAAACAAGCATTGTCCCAAGGATCCATTCGGACTTCCAAGAATCGACCAAGTCGTCGATTCAACTGCAGGCTCAGGCTTACTTTGCTTCCAAGACTACTACTCTAGATACCATCAGATCGCTCTGAGGGAAGAAGATCAAATTAAGACTGCTTTTATCACTCCATATGGAGCATACGCCTACACTACCATGTCCTTTGGGCTAAAAAATGCCGGCGTAACTTATCAACGAGCCATTCAACTCTGCTTCAAAGACCAACTGCATCGCAATGTCGAAGCTTATGTGGATGACGTAGTTGTTATGACAAGAAATCCAGACAACTTCATCACAGATCTCAAAGAAACCTTCAATTCACTTCAAAAGTACAGATGGAGACTCAATCCCACCAAATGCGTATTTGGCACCCCGTCGGGAAAACTACTTGGTTTCATCGTACCTTATCGAGGACCTGAAGCAAATCCAGAGAAGATCAACGCCATCACAAGCATGAAAGAACCCAAGATAGTCAAGGACATCCAAAAGCTTACAGGATGCATGACGACACTAAATAGATTCATCTCTCGACTTGGAGAAAGGGGGCTCCCCTTCTTCAAACTATTGAAGAAGCAAGAGGGTTTCCAGTGGACAGAAGAAGCAGATGCGGCACTTCAAGGTTTGAAGAAACACCTACAAACTCCACCAATCATAACAGCCCCCCAAGAAGAAGAAACTTTGCTCTTATACATCTCAGCTACCATAAATGTAGTGAGCACCGCACTAGTCGTGGAAAGCCTGAGGACCACCATGCATTCCCCGTGCAAAGGCCGGTGTACTTTGTCAGCGAAGTACACTAGGAGTCCAAATCTCGATACTTCGCAATACAAAAACTACTCTACGCCTTGCTTATTACATCAAGAAAGCTACGACATTACTTCGACGCACACAAAATCCTGGTTGTCACGGATTACGTGCTCGGAGAAATTCTACACAATCTAGATTCTACTGGTCAGATTTCTAAATGGGCAGTAGAACTAGGAGCACTCAACATCGAGTTCAAAGCAAAGAAAGCCATTAAATCTCAAGCACTAGTCAACTTCATGGCAGAGTGGTATAGAAAACCAAGCTCCGACACCAGCTGGCAAGCCCGAGCATTGGATCATGTATTTCGATGGATCCCTCAAGCTCGAAGGAGCCGGCGTGAGCGTCTTGTTCATATCATCAAAGGGCGAACAACTCAAGTACATCCTACAAATTTTCTAGGAGGTACCAAACAACGAGGCGGAATATGAAGCTCTGCTACACAGCTTACGCCTCGCAATATCACTCGGAACAATGAGGCAGATTACGAAGCTCTACTAGTCTATGGCGACTCCTCAGTGGTGATCAACTAAGTCAACAAAGAGTGGGACCATAACAAAGAAAACATGGACGCATATTGTGCAGAAGTGCGTAAATTAGAGAACAAATTCAGTGGACGCGAGTACCATTGGGTAGCACGGGACGACAATGTTACCGCTGATGTATTATCCAAGCTAGGGTCTACTCGAGCACAAGTGTATTCGTTCAACAACTTCACAAAAGAACCATAGACCCAAAGACAAAAGGTAAAGATCCTGAACATAGTTCAGATCGAATGATTCTGGTCATAGAAGAGGGTAGGCGGACACCCTTCATCGAGTACATAAAAAACAAGATGGCCCCAGCTAACAAAACTCAATCAGAACAGCTCGTCCGAAGATCCAGAAATTACTTACTAATTGGAAATAAATTATATCGGCGATGATTATATTCTGGAGTATCAATAAAGTGTGTCACCAGACAAGAACGGAGAGAGATCCTGGAAGAAATACACTAAAAATTTACGGGAATCATGTTGCATCAAGAACACTGGTTGGAAAAGCCTTTAGAGCAGCCTTCTATTGGCCAACAGCTCTAGCAGACGCAGAGGACTTAGTCCGCAAGTGCCAAGGCTGCCAATTCTTTGGAAGACAGCAACATGTGCTTGCTCATAACCTTATTTCAATACCCCCTTCATGGCCTTTCGCTTGTTGGGGGCTAGATATGGTGGGCAGACTAACAACCGCTCCAGGAGTGTTCACGCACGTCTTGGTGGCTATCGACAAATTCACAAAATGGATTGAAGTCAAGCCTATCACCTCAATCACAAGCGCAAAAGCAGTCGATTTCATCATTGAACTCATGCACAGATTCGGCATGCATAACAACATCATCATAGACCTAGGATCCAACTTCAACAGCCATGAATTCTTGGATTTCTGCGATAGAAGCAGAATTGAGATCAAACAAGGATCAGTGGCACACCCAAAAGCCAACGGTCAAGTCGAACGTGCCAATGGGCTGATCCTAGATGGACTCAAGAAAAGACTATTCGATTATAACAAAAAATACAGAGGAAAATGGATCTACGAATTACCTCTTGTAGTCTGAGGGCTAAGAACTCAACCTTGCAAGCCCACCGGACAAACTCCATACTATTTAGTCTACGGATCAGAAGCAATCTTGCCTGTAGGCATCATGTTCAATTCTTCACGAGTAGAAGCATACAAGGAAGGACTGGCAGACACAACAAGGCAACTAGAAATCGACCTAGTCGAGGAAGAACGCTACGCAGATCTTCTACGATCAGCTCGCTACACCCAAGGAGTACGTCGTTATCACGACAGAAATGTACAACGAAGAGCTTTCAGCATCGGTGACCTAGTCCTACGACGCATCCAAAAGACCGCAGAACTACACAAGCTGAGTCTAGATGGGAAGGACCGTTCATCGTATTTAAGGTTACTGGCCCAGGATCATATAGACTTCAAACGCAAGGAGTCGAGGAGCTGAATTCTTGGAATATAGAACACCTACAACGTTTCTACGCTTAAAAGGACAAAGGAGACATCTTGTAAATATTACATATTCAAGGACAAAACAATATCCTCATTTGGCACCTCAGTCCAAGACAAAAATCATGGATAACATATTTATCCAAGAACTTCCGAGTTCCTGTTCCACAAGTTTGGGATAGGATCAAGCGAGAAGTTCCCAACGAACTATGCTAGTCTTTTGGAACAAGCATCAGTTGTTTTCAGGCTCTTCGAGTACTTGTCTTCAAAAAAGCAAGTCCAAGTGAAAGAACTAGTCCTGAAATCATAATTCGAGGTTTTCCGAGTGCTTCTTTCAAGAAAAGAAATGCCCAAGCGGGAAACACAAAACTTGAAAAAAGGCTTGGCCTTCCAGTAAACACCAAACAAGATGTTTAGAGAAAATTTTCCGGGGCTTCTGAGTACTTTTCACAAGTATGAATTAGTCCAAGCGAGAAGTTCTTCGATGAGGTATGCATTGTTTTTTCAAAAGACTTGAAGTTTTTAGCATTACATTTGATAAACAGGTAGCAAGGCTACTCTTCTTCTTCATCTTCAAAAAGCTAAAGCTTCTGCACAACTTTCTCTGCCAGTGGCTTGGTGTCCCTCAAAAACTATTTAAAATCATCTTCAGAGCAATCTTGTGCTTTGCCTTTGGGGATGGCCTCTAAACTAGTATCGGGATGCAGAGATCACATAATGGCAAGCATCTAGTTTGAGAGGAAACAACAAGTCTCTTGCACATAAGCAGCGAACTTCGAAGGAGCCTCTTGCAACCTCTCGACAAGAGATCGAGGATTCTCTCCACAAGATTCACGACCAATGGAGTCAGCAACAAACTTCGTGGCTTTCTCCAAAGCTTGATACTTCTCATTCAACTCTTTAATCGTGGAAAGACTCTGCAACGCATCAGCATTAGCATCCTTAAGCTTCGTCTGGAGGACTCCACACTCTGACAGCTTATCAAGATAAGTCAAACTAAGTTGGTCATGCTTTGTCTGAAGATCATTGAGTTTATCCAGCTTCTCATTGGCTGCGTAAACAAGGGACTTCATGGAGGTATTGTCCTTCTCAAGTAGGTCCACCCGTTTGGACAAAGCTAAAGAACAGAGAAAGGTAAAGTCAAGACTGGACACTACCAAAAAGCAGTCTAAACAGGAAGCAAAGACGAAAGAACTCATCGGCTTTAGAAGAATTAAGAGTCTTGTTCCTAGTTCTAAACTTGATGATCTCCTGCTCAAGTTTCTCCCATTTAGACGCAAAAGCTTGAGAGTTGCTTAATTTATCAGCATTGATGGAGTCAATCTTGGATAAAAGCTGGGGCTTTTGAGAGCGCTGCTTCTCCAACTCAATCTCAGCTTTCCGCAAAAGATCTGATTTCTCCTAAGAACCCGCAGCAACATCCTAAGGACAACGAAAGTGAATCAACAAAGCCTCAAAGGAAAAAATAGGAACAAAAACTAAAAACAGAGTACCTTCGGATAGCTGATGCACTCGTGGGCATACTCCAACATTGAGTTGCCTTTCGCTAGTGACAACTCTAGTCATTCCTTTCCGAGCAGTGGGTCCTCAATATATCGTGTCAGAACCTTAAAGCCGGTGACCAAACAACTCGAGCCGTCAGCAGCACTCATCGGCAACGACAGAGCAATCGATGCCGATGCTACACCAGTAGACGTTCCAAGCAAGGTAACGTCAAATACTCGTCCCTCAGCCTGCAGAAGTCGACAAAGTCATGAAAACAACTGCAAAAGAGGTCCTGTAGATGAAGAGAAGAGATAAAGAACCTCAGGAGCAGCAGCAAGCAATGTCGTTTCGGGTCGACCCCCACTCACGAGCTCCTCATCACGAGTCGCTTCAAAAGGGGGATCACGCCCTCATTCGACGACGGCGGAAGCAACTCGTCCCTCGCAGGCACCTCTGACTCCTTACCATGCACCTTAAAAGGGGGAATTGCAATAGTCTCCACCGGCGGCGGGACATTTTGGGCACTCGCCTCTGTCTTCCTGATAAGAAGCAAAAAAAACCCATTAGATAAAAAGCAAAAGCAGACAACTACTCCAAGGGAAAAGTAGAGTACCTCACGGAAGATCTGGTCGTGAACTTAGGCGGGCCAAATACCAAAGACTTCACCTTCTTGGCACCTTGCCCAGCAGAACCTGAGGAAGTCGCGGTCGACTGGTCAACCACGACTTCCTTTTCAACATTAACCACTGGAAGCGGGTCTGACTCCGTGTCAGAACCACTCCCGGGGGCTTCAACATCCTGTCCATCCTCAGCGGCATTAGGAGGCAAAGGTTAAAGTCAACAACTAACAAAGCAGTCAAGGCAAAAAGTAGAGGAAAAAGAAGTCGAGAAAGCAGGTCAAAAACAGTACCTAGGATCTATCGCTAAGGAAGTACTCGGCACAACTTTCCTCGCCTTCGACGAACGTCTCCGGCGGCGCTTGGGCACGGGTGGAATGGCAGACAACTCAACAGGGCCCTGCTCCAAAGCATCTGGCACTGAAGGCCAGGAATAAAATTTCTCTACATCCTCCTGAGAAGACGAAAAGTGAAAGATCAAGCAAAGATCAAAGAAAACACGCAATAAAGGAAGATGTAGCGAAAATTACCGGCTTGGGAGGATTCCCATCATAAAAAAGCTGAGGAATAAAGGGTTTTTCAATAACCCTTGGAAGTAAGGACTGCATGCGTAGCATCACTTCATCTTCAGGCAAGATCTCGGAGCTCATCCTAGAGGGGTCATCCACTCCTTTATACTCAAAGCCCCATCCCACCTTATGAGCTAGCGGCTGCACTCGCCGCTCAATCCAGCTGAACGCATCAGATCCTGCCATCACACCAGCCTTCTTCAGCTCCCAAATTCGCTCGTACAATTCTTTCAAGTGGGGATGATCCTCCTCAAAGAAGACTTGTTCCAGCGACTGTTTTTGACTGGGCTCTTGCCCATACATTGAGGCAAACCACTCGTCCCAGCAGGAACATACCACCAGTACTCCTCCCAACCAGCATTATTATCCTTCTGCTGATAATCGAAGTATTTCGCCTTGGCACCTTGCCGCAACTGAAACCCAGCTCCACCAATCGGCCAAGTCGATTCCCCAGATGGATAAGGCTTACAAAGGAAGATATCCCTAAAAAGCTCAAAGTGAGGCCTAATCCCCAAGAATGCTTCGCAAAAGTGGACAAAGTTGGCTATGTGGAAGACCCCATTGGGATTCAAGTTCTGCAACTCTAGGCCAAAGTAATCTAAGACCTTGCCGAAGAAATCACAGATTGGAAAATTGACCCCGCGCTCAACAAAGTGGGAGAAGGCGATGACCTTGTCCTCAAGACCCATAGGGAAGACATCATCGGACCACAGCGCTTCACAGCTAACAACTGCTTTCGATCCAAGAAGGCCCCTCTGAACAAGACTCTCCAGATGAGTCTCAAAATCCGCTGAAACTCCAACAGATCTGTCCTCACTGTTGGTCTTTCTTATGACCTACAGATAAATCCACAAGCGTACGGATACCGATGTAGCTTTCACCCAGGAGTATTCCAGGGATCGATTTCCACGGGGAACGAGAAGTGTACTAATCCTTTAATTAATTCGTCCGAAAGGGTAATATGGGGGATATGGATGACAACGAAAAGAAAGGAAGAGATAAAAAGGCTAAGGGTAGAGAGGGTACTTGTGTAGCAATACTGGATATTTCGATAGATCAAGCAAGACAGACTTATTCAAGAGAGTTCACTTCGGGCGCCTGAGACACCACCACTCACAGAAAGGGATGAGAAGGGGAGTGGTACCGCCTACCCCTAAGTCCTATAGTCCAGAACTAACGTGGTGGATTACGTCGGCCGAACAGGGCTATCACCACCTGTCGGCTACCACAACTATTCCGTTGAACTGGGTGCAAACCAAGGTAACGACTAGTCTAGGCACCACGCCTATACTAATAATTACTACTTTACTTGATATCAGAGCAAAGCACCCACTACTAAGTAGTGAACGAGGAACCAGTGAACAAAATCTAGCAAGTCTGAATGCTTAATAAATCAGAGGGAACCAGAATTACCAGACAAGATCTGGATGTTACTCGAAGTTGAGCCACATCCGCCGAGGTACAAAGTGGAAGAGAAACCGGAAGCTCCGGCTTCTCTCTCAGACTCTCACCTCACCTCTCTCCCTATTTTCTAAGTATGTGAGTGGTAGCGCTTCCCGTAGAGCTTCTTCTCCTCTATTTTGTTGTGTCTTGAGTGGGGGTGAAGGGCGCCTTTTATAGCCTCCCAGGCATGGAAGCCAGCGTAGATGTTAAACCACATGCTTGCTTAACTTCCACGCGAAAGGGGAGGCGTAACTACCCTGAAAGTAGGCCGGCCAGCCTCATCTAGGCCGTTCGGCCTGGGTCTGTCGCCATCTGGCACCGCCTTTCTTGTGGACGCTCCTGATGATGTCTTGAGGTCGGTGGTTGCTGGATTGGTGGCAGTTGTGAAAGTTGGAGGCCGAGCGGCCTAGGAGAGGCCGGTTAGCCTGGCCCTGACTCCTCTCGGCCCTCTGTTGCACCAACTCGCTCATCAACGTTGCATGTTGTCCCTTGAGGCGGTTTTTGTTTGCGTCGATTTGAAGCTGTCCGAGAATCCTAGGTTGGTGGTCCCTTCAATCCATGCCCTAGGCCTTTCGGGTCCTCGGATCAAACCAACATTGATCTCACGTCTCAGGGTGTTTATTGATGTGTTAGTTGTCCCCTGGATCAATGACATGTCCAGATAAGGGGATAGGAGGCCGGTCGGCCTATGCTAGGCCAGCCGGCCTAGGTTTGGCTCCATATTTGCTCTCTTTTCTCCTGTTTGCTCTTGCACTCACAAATCATTCAAAACTTGTGGAATTCATTAGTATAAATGATATTAGCATGATTATTACTAAATGAGCATGAAATCCAGAGAAATGTTGGCGGTAAAATCATATAATAACGGCCATCAACACTCACCCTTCTGCACCTTCGAGCGGCTTGGCTCAAGATCTTCCCCCTTGCGCTCAGAGGAAGCAGAATCCTCTGTCGACTTCTTCGGAGGCGCCATCTTCAAGAAGGCCACGAGTTGATCTACTCTCAAACACTAAGCCAAGCTCAAGAACAGATGGCGGCGGCAGTGTTGGCGGCGCAAACGCACACCAAGATCCACCGCAAGCGCACAGATCATTGTAGCTCTTCCCTTAGAGTATTCCCCCAAGGTTTATCAATCCGTGGATCGACAGTGCACTACCTAGGATTTTCTATCTAGCTAAACGGATCTAATTCTAACATGAAGCATAGATTGCATATGAGGTTAAACTAGAGGGTGAGGTAAATATGAATATGAGATGAATAAGATGATCACATTACACCGGTCAACACGAGGTAGCACGATCTCCGGATAGCACAAACCTAGCCTAATGTCTTCTTGTTGCAACTCCGACCAAAGTGATAACCAATCTACTCTTCCACCATGATAAAGAGTCATCTCTTAGTACTTTTCTGAGGACGTCCACGAGATGCGTTATTCATGCCTAAGGTTTCCCGAAGCTTTACCTCAAACGACCAAGGTACTCGCCTTCGATCCTACTCAACATTACACGTTCGTTTGACCTTTTCCCTCCCGTAAGCTGTCACCAAACAAGGGTAATCGGTGCGGACATCCCGTGCACTACTGCAATGATCCACAAGACATAGACTAACCACCATGGTTAGATCTAATCTCACTAAGAACATATGAAGGCCTTTCACATATGGATGATTAAAAGCACGCATCAAAGTAGATCAAGGTAGAGAGGAATGATTAGATTAATATCACCATCGAATGTTGAATGTACAAATGCCCTGATGGATCCAAGGCATGGCTCCGGAACTCCACCATGGCTTCCCCATGCAGGGCCAACCATGGCAGCTAGGGCATGGCCTAAGCCATCTCGTAGGCAACGTCGAGGACTAGCGGCGGCCGGCGGCTCCCTTCGGTGTGTCTTCCTCTATTCGTCGACTTCTGGTGAATGGATCTGAATGGTGTATCAATGGTGTGTCTTGGGGCGCCTAGAGGTTGTATATATACTCCTTGGGGAGCCTTGGGTCGTTCTCTTCCTTCCCATCCACGAAACCCTTGCTTAGGAGTTAAGCAAACTTGATTTCCATGAGATCTATCTCATCCAGATTTTCCTGTTTCGCAGCCCTTCTTTTCTGAGGTCATATCTCCCACATATGGACTCCAAATAGGGCAAGTCAGGAATCTAAATTGTATATCACGAAATTCTCTACAACTTTGGTATGTATGACTTTCCTTGGAAACGAAGTTAAGATCCCCAAAACCGCGTTGTAAGATAATCTGTCTAATTTCGGACTCCTGTGCGCAGCATGCATTTCGAGGGCCATATCTCCTAGATCCTTATTCCAAATCCTGTGTTCCATAGGTCCAAATCGAAGAGCTCGACGATGCCAACAACTTTGATATTCAATATTTTGTCATTTGAGGCTGTTTCAGTCTCCGAATCTGTCCCGGAAGATCATGTTGTCATGGGCTTCGCGAATATCTCTAAGGTTGACTTGATCTCGTGGATAACTTTCCAAATCTCCAATTCCTTCATGCTTATGTCCCCCAAGCCCAAGGTTCATTGAATGTGGACACCTAGCACAATGAGTTGGGCTATGAAAACCCACATAGTCCATTAGTATGTCGATAGGGTTTCCCCTTCTAGAATTGATTCTGTCGGGCTTGGTGTAGGTATTAGGCTTTGAATATAAATGCCCCAAATTGGGCCATTTTCCTGCAAAAACACAATATGCTCCAAAATACAACACACATGTGGAATCGGGGTTATTTAGTGCCAATTGGCAGGGTTAGTGTAAAGACTAGTCCAAAAACATAACCTAGATGGCACTAAAAGTGTGTCATTTAACAGCGCCAACAATCCCCCCATGCTTAAACCTTGCTCGTCCTAGAGCAAGTCCAGGAACTTCGCTTACCAGGAAATCAGCATTGCCCTTCATTGTCATCACTGCACTTAGTCATACATAACAAGACACATTGCTCTCTCATGTATTTAGTATTTAATATTCAAGTTGTGACCGACTACTTTTCATTATGGAAGATAGACTAGCAATAAAGAACATGCCACAATTAAAATAAATATAATGCTCTCGAATTTAAGCAAACTTCAAACCTTTACCTTGTTTCATCATGAAGAGTTTTCAAAAACATGCACATCAAACATAAGTGAGGTTCTCTTGCAAAAGTTCATGGAAACACTCATCTCATCAAGTCGCTCAAGCCTATACTAGATTATTCTCAACCTATTCTACTCATATATGAAAGTGGAAGGCTTATATAGAGCTTGGTAGGTTAAAACAATCCTAGCAAAACATTATATCTGAAATATTGTGAAATTAAGAGAGAGATCTATTGGATTTACCAAGACTCGTCAAAAAGGCCATGAGAAATTAAATGTTGGAGAGGGAGAGAGATGGAACACACACATTTAGATAGGTGGACATGTGCAAGTAGCGAAAGGATGATCCCGAGACACAAATGAAGTTCTCGTTTTCGGATTGCACATGGTTGAAATAAATGAGTATGGAATATATCTTTTAAGCACCAAGAATTTAATGAAACAAAAAGAACTAAGGAGCATTTTTATTCTGTATTTTTCTATCATTTTCTCTTTCTCTTTTTTTTTCTTTTCTTCTTTCTTTTCTTTCTTTGTCATTCATTATTTTTTTCTTTTGCTCCTTAGAACCTTTTGTAACAGGATACTTACTCAGCGGTAGTCAGAGATAATGCGATGACTCCTTCCCCCCATGCTTGAACGATTGCTCGTCCTCGAGCAAAGGAGAGGAAAATTAAATGATCGCTGAGTATAGTATAAATTCTTCTAATCTTGTAGAGAATGGCTTGAATCTTCAGGAGAATGATCCACAAAAATTTTCTAAGCTATCAGGGGTGAAAACATGGCTGGCCACGCGGCCTAGGGGTGCTCTGGCCGCACGACACATGCCTTTCTTGCCCCTGTTTCATCTGATTTTTCTCCAGCATACTTGTAGATGCCTCGCAAAATTATATTCCTCTTGTGGTGCCTCAATTCTTTCTGAAACTCTGTCGAATAATTTTCCATACTCAATATTTGGGTTGTGCTCAAGGAGGTAATCACAAAAAGATAATTTTGGGTTTGGGTGGATATCCAGTGAGGTTTGCAAAGTTCCCGGTGTGGAAATTAACAATGCATGGATAGAAAATGCTAGCAAAAAGAAGTTACGCAAAACGGAATGGCCAGCTTCTTAGTCTCGTACCAAAGAAATCAATCCTAATCCAACTCATCAAAATATAAGTTTGCAATCTAATGGTTTCATCATGTAAGAGCATGCATAAATATATAGGCTTTGGTAGGTAGAACTTTGCAAGAGATTCACGTATGTAGATAGCATAAGGATCAAAATTTTCAATAAAACATACAAGGTGTGAGATCATCGGTAAACTTAAATCAAAGAGCAACATAAAGTTTGTGGGTCTAGAATTTAGTCATTTAACCTCCACAATTTTAGTCATTTAACTTAAATCAAAGAGCAACATAAGAGCTGGTATTTATTTGATTTATGTTCATTTAATGAAGAGCAATTAGTCAAGTCAATACAACATTTTGTAGGTAAAACAAAGCGGCTACTTTCATCACTTTTCCATAAGCTAATCTCATAAATGATATCGTCGTGGTGAGCTCGAAGTGATGGTGATGATTATTTATTGAAAATAAAAACAAAGAAAACTAGGTTGTCCTCCTAGTAGCCATGCTATTAACAAGAGAGAAATACAAAGGTTTTCTACACTAAGGTCGGTGGCATGTATATGTACAAGCATTTGGAAGGAAAAGAGAAGGTGTAAGAGAAATTTACTGTCCTTTTGATGCTTGTAGTGGAGTGTAATGCAGCCTCCCCCATGCTTAAGCATTGTTCTTACCATGGAAGATGAATTAAGCATCTTGTGGCGATCGTGGTCCTTGTACTCTATGTGGCGATGTCTTTCTTCTACAAAATCCTCCCCCATGCTTAGCATTTGCTAGGCATGGAAGAAGTTGCACCGTGTTGTGATCCTTTGCGTCCCATGGCCACATGCGGAGATTATCGTTTACGTTCTTTCACTCTTGTTGCCTTCATCTTTCAATTTCTTCTCTACTCCTCTTCTCTTTCATCATGCTTGCAAATCAATTAAGCACAAGCTACCCCCGGGGTGACGGCCGGGAATATACACAATTGCCAACTAACCAACAACATCTCTATGATTTTCAACTCGTGGCATAATTAGTCTAGTGAAAATAAAAACCTAATGGGTGTGTGTGAGTGTATGTGCAAGATGCGTATGCAAATGAGAGGAAGGAATATAAACAAATACAATGTTTACACCTAGTTCTAAACACCATGCTTACAACTAGGTTGTCGTACTTCTCCATAGCCATAGAGATTTATTAACCAAGGTCAAAACACCATGTCTATTCCAAGATCAATATTTCTTTATAGCACAAAAAAATAAAGCAAATTGCAAAGTTTATAAACCAACCGATGCAACATGAAAACAAGAACATAGCTAGCATGGTTTATCGGGTTAAATGATGATGATCCGCAATCAAGTTTAAACACCACGTTTACACAAGATCGCAAACAGAAAATGCCCATATGAAGCATTGATATGGATATGAAAGCATTCATCATTAAGTCTAAAGAATAACCAAGCCAACTATATGCAAACCATGCAGTGCAAACGAAATGCAAGGGAACTATATGATGCAGTCATTACGACGATGGAAAATGCAAGGCATGCGAGAAAATAAATATGAGCATGATTATGGTGATGGTCTAAAAAGAAAATAAAACTAGATTAATTAGCCACAAGTCAATCATCATGGGACGGTGCCATTATCTATTCTCTCTAAGAAAAAGAAATAAAACCACAAGGAAACAGGTTGCCTCCCGAAAAGCGCTTCATTTAAAGTCATAGAGCTTGACTTTGTCACATATCTTCTTGTTGTTGCAATGCCATAGTCCTTCATGCAAGATTTGAAGGTGTCCATGCAGCTTTAATTCACTCCTTATGTTGTACATGATCATCACGCTCAATGGAAGACTTGCCCAATCATCTCTCACATTAGTGTCACCTCTTTCTCCATTGCCGTCTCGTCGCTGCCTCCTCTTTTCACGACTTTTTCTCCTCTGTACAGATCAGAATATGTAGCCAAACTTCACTCCAGAGCATCGTATACCAAATTCTCTTTCGAACAAGTATTTATTCGCCCAAAAAGTATTCCGATTGAGGGAGTTATGCCCGTTTTACTCCGGCACTACAATCTGTCCCGGGCTGATTCAGCACGGGCAGCGCCCGATGTTTTTGCCATATCTCCTCGCACAGGTCTTCAAATGGAATGATCTTGGATGCATTGGAACGAGAACTTGATGGTGCTTCTGAATATCCAATTTTCTTCTCTTGTACATCTATGAACATGTGCTCAAAACTAGCGAAAACAGCGACCACCGAGGCATGAGGTGTTCGGTGATCTTGCTTGTAGTTCTTCGAGCGTGCCTTCCTCCTACTCACTTGCTTCTCTTGTCCTTTGGGATTGCAAAACTTTCTTTCTTTTCCTTTGACATGATCATGGCCCCAAAGTTTTGGCATACGATGGTGGTGTAGTTGATTGCATTGTATGTTGAAGTGGAACAGGCGACGTTGATGATCGTGTCCTTCTCCTTCTTCCATGAAAGTCAGAGAAAGCCTTTCTCTAGGCCCCCTTGCTGCACTAATAGAACTGCTAACCTCCGGGGGTTTCTTACCAGTGGAAGAGCAAAATATTGAGGGGAATGCTAGGCTAGGTTTTGTTGTGTACTTTTTGTGGACTTAGGATCAAATCTTTGTGCATGATTTCTTTTCTTTTGTGCGGAGTGTTTCTGGTGCTAAAAGTGGATGAACTCAAGAACATAAACTAGAAACTTTTATGAACTATGTACCTGTGAAAGGGGAGCCTCAAAGGATCTTTAAGAAGGCTAGGCCGGCTGGTCTACGGGCACAGAGCCGGCCGGCGCACCACCTTGTCGTGTCTCCTCCTTGTCCCCTTTCTCTCACATGTTGCTTGCTCCATTATAAGCCCATGTCCTTGTGCTTCAGAGGTATGCACCGCCCCTTGCTTGTGAATCATTCCTTCATTGTCTTGCACATTATTTTTCTCCTTTGCTTCTTAGCTTTGTCTTTCCTCCGATCATTCATTATGCGCATGGCTGCTCCCTCCATTGCTTCTGCATGTAGGGGTAGGTAGGAGTAGCAAAAATCTTCTCGCGTGACATCCTTTGTACTTAGCCTTGGAGCTCTTTTCTTCACCCTTGTGTCTTCGTGTGCCAATGCTTTTGAAGTCTTTGTTCATGTTATTAGCCTCTGAATTTTCTCATGTACACTCCTTGAAAGCATTGCCCAAGCTTCGCTACATGTTCGTCATCTCAATCTCCTCCATCTTGTTGTCATCATCTTGCTGCTGCCACTTATTCGTGGATTTTTACCTGCATACCAAACAGAACATACACCAAAATATATTTTTATTGAAAATAGTATGAAATTACCTTTCCAACGAGTGTTTGATCATCTTAAACGGAGTTAAGATGAGTGAGATATGCCCGTTTTATTCCAGCGCTGCATGCTGTCCAGAAAATTTTCAGGACGCGCGACGTTCGATGATTTGGCCATAGACGCTCGTAGGGATCTCCGATTGCCTTGACGCTTGATCCGTTGGAATGTAGACTTTATGGCGTACTGAATATACAAAAATATTCGGTTGTATCCTTCTAAGGACATGCAGAATCATAATGACATCTCTATCTTCTTGCAGATTGATCCGGAGATGCGATGAACTCGATCTTGTAGTCTTCGGGGCATCACGTCGTGCATCTCTGGGTTTCATGGTCACCACCATTGCAGCACCAGCGAGTGGCATGGTGGCAATGGTGCGTCCTCTTCATAGCTTTGCTTGAGCCAAAGCGGTGGGATCTTGCTTGACGTAGTTGCTTTCAACACCTATTAGTTGGAAGAACAAATATTCCAAAAACATTAGTCTTTAAAAATTATTGACACAATGACATACCTTGTTTATTGTCGCTTTCTTTGAGTGTGGGCTCAATGGCGGATGCTGGGCCACTAACAAAGTTAGCACCTACCACCAAAGAGCAAATCTTCATGTACTCATCGTCTTGACGGGGCGCGATTAGACTTGTCAAAGTCGAGTTTTAGTGTATAGCCTTTTCACCTGCTTTCAAGGACACAAACAAGAAAACAAGGGTATATGCAATAAAAATTAGGGTTAGTCCGCAAAATTAGATAGATCGACCTAGGGTTCGTGTTGCCAATCCCCGGCAACGGCGCCAGAAAAGCTTGTTGGCAGCGCAAACGCACATGAAGCATAGATTGCATATGAGGTTAAACTAGACGGTGAGGTGAATATGAATAAGAAATGAGCAACATGAATACATTACACCGGTCAGCACGAGGTACCACGACCTTCGCATAGCACAAACCTAGCCTAACGTCGTCTTGTTGCAACTCCGGCCAAAGTGATAACCAATCTACTCTTCCACCATGATAAAGAGTCATCTCTTAGTATTTTTCCGAGGACGTCCGGGAGGTACGTGATTCACGCCTAAGGTTTCCCAAAGCTTTACCTCAAATGACCAAGGTACTCGCCTTCGATCCTACTCAACATCCCATGCACTACCGCGATGATCCGCAAGACATAGACAAACCACCATGGTTAGATCTAATCCCACTAAGAACATATGAAGGCCTTTCACATATGGATGATTAAAAGCATGCATCGAAGTAGATCAAAGTAGAGAGGAATGATTAGATTAATATCACCATCGAATGTTGAATGTACAAATGCCTTGATGGATCCAAGGCATGGCTCCGGAACTCCACCATGGCTTCACCACGCAGGGCCAACCATGGTGGCTAGGGCATGGCCTAAGCCATCTCCTAGGCAATGTCGAGGACTAGTGGCAGCCGGCGGCTCCCTTCGGCGTGTCTTCCTCTATTCGTCAACTTCTGGTGAATGGATCTGAATGGTCTATCAATGGTGTGTCTTGGGGCGCCTAAAGGTTGTATATATACTCCTTGGGGAGCCTTGGGTCATGCTCTTCCTTCCCATCCATGAGACCCTTGCTTAGGAGTTAAACAAACTTGATTTCCATAAGATCTATCTCGTCAGATTTTTCTGTTTCGAGCCCTTCCTTTCCGAGGTCATATCTCCCAGGTCTGGACTCCAAATAGGGCAAGTCAGGAGTTTAAATTGTATAGCACGAAATTCTATACAACTTTGGTATTCATGACTTTCCTTGGAAACGAAGTTAAGATCCCCAAAACAACGTTGTAAGATAATCTATCTCATTTCAGACTCCTCTGCGCAGCATGCATTTCGGGGAGCATATCCCCTAGCTCCTTATTCCAAATCATGTGTTCCATAGGTCCAAATCGAAGAGCTCGACAATGCCAACAACTTTGGTATTCAATATTTTGTCATTTGAGGCTGTTTCAGTCTCTGAATCTGTCCCGGAAGATCATGTTGTCCTAGGCTGCGCGAATATCTCTAAGGTTGACTTGATCTCGTGGATAACTTTCCAAATCTCCAATTTCTTCATGCTTAAGTCTCTCAAGCCCAAGGTTCATTGAATGTGGACACCTAGGACAATGAGTTGGGCTATGAAAGCCCACATAGTCCATTAGTATGTCGATCGGGCTTCTCCTTCTAGAATTGATTCCGTGGGGCTTGGTGTAGGTATTGGGCTTTGAATATAAATGCCCCAAATTGGGTCATTTTCCTACAAAAACACAATATGCTCCAAAATACAACACACATGTGGAAACGGGGTTATTTCAGTGCCAATTGACGGGGTTAGTGTAAAGACTAGTCCAAAAACATAACCTAGATGGCACTAAAAGTGTATCATTTAACAACTCCAAATGGCAGCAGGACGAGTCCTAGGTCTTCGTCGGAAAGGAAGGATAAGGGTAAAAGTAAAAACCCAAAGGACCACCTTTTATAACCTTAAGGGGCGTATCAGTTACCCCTTTCTCTCTTTCAAATAAACAAGAGTTTCCATCCAGTTTTACTCGAATCCTTTATTTTGCGACACGTCTTGAAAGTAAACATTCTCGTAAAAGATCCTTTTTGCAAAATTCGAGGTCTACCATTCTTTATTTTATTTCAAACCACGAGTACCTTTGATCCTTTTTACCACTCCAAAAGAGTGGCTCAAGGCTTGGGGGCTACAAGGCACACAGATTGCTAACGAGAGGTTTTTTTATATTTCAACCAAAGATTCAAGATTTTTTCAGGACCTTTAGTTCGAATCATCGATTCAAACTAAAGCTCGGGGGCTACTTCATATGAAGTGTGATTTCAAAATCGCACTCCAAAATTCAACGAACATCACAAGGGCTTGAGCACCCCACAGCCTCGTCCTTAGAAGACCAAAGAACTACAGTCCAAGGAAGTACTCGAAGATCCTCAAGAAAGGCTGAGAAGTATTCGAACCAGCAGGCCAAGCACTCTCAAGACAAGAAAAAAAAACTCAGCTATGAAGCGCTCGGGGGCTTGTCAGACATGGAGGCCTAGGGCCCACACGGACGCAGGAAGAACTCCAAAGGACGATATGGCAACGAGTAGAGACCGTGGCGCAGGACGCCAACAGGACTTTACAAGATATGGAAACTACTCGACGAAAGGAAAGCACTCGCATAGCGAGGCTTGCTCGGGTTAGTACTCGAATTAGACTAGGATTCCACTCTTGTAACACTGCCAACCAGTATATAAGGTTGGGCAGGGACCCCTCTCAAAATAAGAACATCAACATACAGAACAGAGAGAATCATGACTAGTCTTATTAATCAACTAGATCGATAGGGCGAGCTTGTACTCATATTCACACTACGTAATACAAGATCAGCAATAGGACATAGGGTATTACGTCAAGTTGGCGGCCCGAACCTGTATAAATCTCGTGTCACGTAATCGTCAAGTTCCTGGTTCTACGAACACTCCACCAAAACTCTACTACCTAGGGTTACCCCTCAGTGGGATTGCCGGTAAAACACTGACACTGCTCCCTGTAGCCTCCTCCTCAATCTCGGCCTCCCTGCTCTTGCCGACAGCTTGTCAACGCGAGAAGCCAGCAGCGATGCTCAATCTCAGCCTAGGGTTTCGATGTAGCTTGGGTGGCGGTGTCCCGAGGCTTGGGCTGCGGCTGCGGAACTTCGGGCGGGGGCGGCGGCGTCCATGGGCCTTGCGCCTCCGCCCGCCGAAGAGGCCCTGCGCCACCGTTGCGGAGCCCCCAAGCTGTGTGGCCACGCCGGCCGTCAAAGAGCCCAAGCTGCGCGGCCGACGATGGGCCACCACTCGGACGGCCCCCACCATTTCCTCCATCTGTAGCTGATTCACACAGTACAGAGGTAATTCATGCCGTTGCTGTCCTTTTTGCTGTGTGGATCTGAGTGATTGTTTGGTGGTCATCACAGGCGGCCTGTCCCTTGTTGATGTGGCGCTTCAACTCAACAAGCTGCCTCCCCAACCCGAAGCAAGTTCAACCTGGCATCCCCCTTGACCTGAACAATATGTGGAATTCATGAGGAAGTTCACCAAACCAAATCAAGGTATTGAGTTTCTTCTCCTGTAGCAGTTCACATGACAAAATTCAGTAGATCTTTCATATCTCTCAACTCCTACCATATGTATTCCAGATTGCAATAACCGAGTGATAGTTCTATGAATCTTGTGATGACTTGATAGTGAGGTACGTGCTAGAATAATACCAGTGCTTGCCCTGCCTGGCTAGTGATGTTTTCTCTATGAAATTAAATTATGACATGTTTTCATAGAACAGTAAGATTGACATTTCTTCCAATGTTGCCTTATGCTAATCTGTATTGGTTATGTACTGTGATAGTTGCTTTAGACTTGCCAAATTTCTGGAGTTATCCAGATTGTAACACCTTATGTTACTGAAACATTTATGATAGACTCAAATTAGGACTTCTCTACGTTTTCTTTTGGTTCTGCTATACTCAAATAAGATAAAGGATGACGATGTTGTTCAGGTCTAGAAGATTTGGAGCATATGGACTGTCACAAGTGGAATCAAGGTTACTATGTGTTCCAAACTTTAACTGACATGTTCCTCATCTGTGAATTAATAAATGCCTAATAGGCTTTTTTCATCTGTTGTATTTACAGAAAGGCAGAGGGAAGTTATATGCAATGATTCTAATCGATATGAACTGTCCTACTTTGCTGACATCTAGAAGGTGAATATATTACAAAGAAGTTAGTATCAGTTTAGTTAGAAGTTTAGAAGAAGAAATATTCAATTAAAGAACATTCTGATTTTGTCTAACCTTAAGCCCCAGAAAATTAGAAGGCATATGGCTGCATCCTGTCTATGCAAGCAGCTGCGCAGTTTTGCATGCCAATAAGATCTACTTGTGACTTAGCAACTGACAATCTTAATTCGTATGTGGACCAGAGTAGATAAGTCATTCTAGTTCTTTTTTACTATATAGCTGCACAACTTTTATCTCTCAGTTATATTGAAAGCATGAAAGCATGTAGCCTCACTTGAAAGCATGTAGCCTCACTTGAAAGCTTTACTGAAATCTAGAAGGTAAATAGCTCTATTACGTAGAAAGCATGTAGCATCACTTGATCAGGTAAAAAGCTTAAGAAGAATGGGTAGAAAGTCTCTCATGTTAGTAGGCTTAACCTTAAGATCTTATTCCTGTTTTGAAGGCAGTTAACTCACTTCTTTTTATTAAGTTAGTAATTGTCGTGTTTTGAATGTTGTGTTTTGAATAATTTCTGGAGTTTCTCCTTGCTACAATACTTCCTTATAACTTAGTAGGAAAAAGTCTATTTTTGACCATCGAACTATACCCTCAGTTTGGATTTGGCCATCGAATGGCAAAACCAGAAATCTTTGACCATTCAACTTTTAATACCGTTCATATTTGACCATCCGGCGGTTTTGGTGGGTGCTTTTGGTGATGTGGATGACACGTGGCATTGAGCCCACATGTCAGCTCTTTTTTTTTTCTTCCCTTCTCTTTCTTTCTTCCTTCCCCTTCCTGCCCGCTGCTGCCGGAGCACCAGTCTGCCGCCGCCGCTGGAGCGCTTGCTTGCCTGCAAGCTGCGCGGTCGTGGCCATCACCTCCACCTGCCGCCAAGATTCTGCTGCTGCCGCTATCTCGCACTCACTCTAGCGGATTGTGGCCACCAGTGCCGCCAAAGCGCTGCGCGCGTGCCACCCGGCCGCCGCCGTCAGAGTGAGGCGCACAGCCAAGGGAACCCGCTCCCCATGTTCCTCCCCTCTCCATCTCCTCCACCCACGCCGGCGCCCTTCCTGCCCTTCCTGCGGGTGCGCCACCGCCGCCGGGCGCAGGATCTCCCGTCGCGGCCTGGGCGGCCGTGGCCGCTGCACCAGCGCTGCCGCCGGCCCCCCGTGCCTTGGGCGCGGGCTCCCAGCCGCTGGCCGCCGCTGCGGGTGCGGGCGCGCCAATCCTCCCCGAGCCGCTCGCACCCGAGCCGGCCGCATCTTCCTGCGCCGGCCACGGGGGTGCCGCTGGCGCCAGCCGCCGCCTGCCGCCGCGCCCCACGCCGCCGTCCCACCCCTGGCTCCCTCCCCTGCGGCTCCGCTTCTCCAGCGAATTATTCCCGAGCGCAGGGGAGGAGGCGCTTGCCTGGGGGTCCTGGGACGGAGCTGGGCCTGACTGGGCCAATCCTGGGCCCCATTGGGCCTACTCCCCCCACGGGCCTGGGACTGGGTCAGGGCCTAGGCCAGGGCCACCCGCCCATCGTCGCCACCGAGCCCACGCCGGCTGAGGCCACCCTCGCCGCTGCCCTCCTCGTGGCGAAGACCGAGACCACGATGCTAGGGCACAAGGCCATCGTTCACGCCACGTCGGCCGAGGCCGCCCTCGCTTCTGCCCTCCTCGTGGCGAGGACCGAGGCTGTGGCGGCTCAGGAGCATGTCCGCACTGCTGCCCTCCCGTTGAGATGGATTCCCCGTCAGCAGCCCTTCTCTCCCGTCCTGCCGGTCTGGGACGACGTTGCCCTGGACGAGGCCACGCCCGGCTTGTCCTCTTCGTCCACCTCCACCGCGCTCGTGTTTGCGCCACCAGCTTCCCCTGCCCCGCCTGCCACCTCACCTCTGGGCGCTTCTCCCCACAGGCCGAGCGGGGGTGGAGGAGGCCGTGGGAGGCACCGTCGCCGTGAGCGACGTGGTGGTGGCTCCGGTGGAGCGCTGGCTTCGGCTCCTCCGTCTGCTCCCGGCGGGGCACACTATCCTTCACCAGCTTATGGCCAGGGTGCACCTCGATGGGGCCATTTCAGGCTCAGGGAGGGGAGCCTCACCTTCCAGTCCTGCCAGCGGCCATGTTCGTCGGCCATGCCGCCCCGAGCCTGACGACCTAGACACCACCTGCTCCGCCCTGCCAGCCTCAGACCTGGCATGGCTGGTGGGACACTGTTGCGCTGGCACAGTCCTTTAGCACCGTGGGGCTGACACCGCAGGTCAGCGCCGAGTGGATTGCAGACTAGGGTGCTTCGTTCCACACCACGCCGGACACCGGTATCCTTTCTTCTGTCCACCCACCACACCCGTCCTATCCCTCTTCTATCATGGTCGGGAACGGGTCTTGTCTTCCTGTTACCTCTATGGGCAATGCACCTGGTTCTTTTTGTCTTTCTAATGTTCTTGTTGCCCCACAGATGGTTCATAATCTCCTCTCTATTTGTCAGTTCACCGCTGACAATTCTTGTTCCGTTGAGTTTGACTCCATTGGTCTCACGGTGAAAGACTTGGCTTCCCAGCGTCCACTTCTCCGGTGTGATAGCACGGGGCCCCTTTACACCCTCCGCCTTCCTACTTTCACTGCTTCCCCTTCCACCGCCACTTTGCCAGTTGCTTTCGCCACGACTCCCTCTTCCACCACTTGGCACCGTCGGCTCGGCCATCCCGGCCGCGACGCTTTGGCTCGGCTCAGTCGTAGTGTCGGTGTTTCTTGTACTAGGACCCTTGATGAGCACCTCTGTCATGCGTGCCAATTGGGTCGTCATGTTAGACTTCCTTTTTCTTCTTCTTCTTCGCATGCGAGCCATGCCTTTGACCTTATTCATTGTGACCTGTGGACTTCTCCTGTCCTCAGTATTTCGGGCTACAAATACTATCTGGTGATTGTTGATGATTTCTCTCACTAGTCTTGGACCTTTCCTTTGCGTGCCAAGTCCGAGACTTTCCCCACCCTACTCCACTTCTTTGCCTGGGTGTCCACGCAGTTCGGCCTCACTGTCAAGGCCGTCCAGTGTGACAACGGCCGTGAGTTCAATAACAACACCTCCCATGACTTCTTCCTCTCTCGAGGTGTCTAGCTCCGCATGTCTTGCCCGTACACCTCTCCTCGGAACGGCAAGGCCGAGCGTATGATTCAGACCACGAACGATGTCGTGTGTACCCTTCTCCTCCAGGCTTCTCTTCCTACCCGCTTCTGGGCCAAGGCACTCCACACTGCTACCTACCTCCTTGACCGTCTTCCCTCTACTGCGTGTCCCGCTCCCACCCGTCACCACGCTCTTTTCGGCACCCCTCCCTGGTATGACCATCTTTGTGTCTTTGGGTGTGCGTGCTATCCAAACACCTCCGCCACTGCTCCCCATAAGTTGGCTCCTCGTTCCACCCGTTGTGTGTTTCTTGGGTAGTCCCCAGACCACAAGGGGTATCGCCGTTTTGACCTCACCTTCCATCGTGTTCATATCTCCCGACACGTTGTGTTTGACGAGTCGGATTTCCCCTACTCCACCTCTCCCACACCGACTCCTGACCCAGAGTTGGATTCAATGTTTTCGACTGACCCGGTGGTTCAGCAACCTATTTCTGTATATCCTTTTTCCTGCAGGTTCTCCTGGTGCACCGACACCGCTTCCGGTGCTTTTTGTTGCACCACGCGTGGCCCCGGTGCCCCCTCACATGCCACAGGCAGCCCCGATGCCCCCTCCCGCGCCACGCGCGGCCCCGTCGCCTCTTCCTGCGCATTTCGCGCAGCCTGTTCGTGTCTACAGTCGACGGACGGTGCCGGCTCAGCAACAGCCGCCCCGATCTCCGTCTCCACCTCCACCGCCACCACATCCGTCTCCTCCGCCTCCTCCACCGGACCCGCCAACCCCAGCTCGGGCCCGCGCACATCTGGATCCGGTGGTCTACCACCCGCTTGTCATCCATCGGGATCCTGGCCACACTCATCCCTTGGTGACATGGCAGGCGGCGGGTGTTCTTCGGTCTGCAGCTCTTTCCGCCTCCGGGGGAGAGCCGGGGATCTCTCCGGTACCCTCCTCTGTCCGTGAGGCTCTTGCCAACGCTCGTTGGCGCCAGGAGATGGAGGAGGAGTACGCGGCTCTTCTTGCCAACTGTCACACCCTGAAATTCTCCAATTTCAAGATGTGAATTTAGAGAATAATTAAACAATGATTTTCTCTCAATTTTAAAATTTTTTCAACATTTATTTCTTTTACAAAGAATTTAGTGTAGAAAAAAGCATTTGTTTGTTTTCAAAAAATTAAATAAGGTTGTTTGCGTGTGTTGCATTCATGCCGATGCATTTAGTGTTTCATGAGTGCAAAAAGGTTTGAAAATGTGTTTATCTAACGTTTAGGTTCTTCCGAGAATTTTTTAGACTTTTCTGGAATTTATTCTCATTTTTCTTAGAGCAAATTCTATTTATTAGAAGGCTCTAAGATATTTTTCACGTGCTCTAGATATTTTATTTGGATTCTTTGTGTCCCAATCTATCTTTAGGAATTTTTCCTAGAATTTTTGGAAGTTTCTGGATATTTTTCATGCTTTAAAAACAATATCTGGTTTTATCTAGGAATTGTTTTCGCGCAGAAAAATAATTTCAGAAATTCTGAAAATATAAAGTCAACCCTATCTGACTCCGTTCCAAACCCCAGCAATATATATATGGCCAAAACCGTCTCGATGCGCTGATTCCAAATCTAAAACCCTTTTCATGAGTTGACGCTCGTAGCTCCATAGATCTGAAGTCAAAGTTCGGTCTTCGGCGAAGTCTGGCGAGCAATTACTTCGCGATCGAGCATCTCCGGCGAAATCGGACACCACCATGGAGTTCCTCCCGTCATACTCTACTCCATGGTCTACTTCGCCTGAAGTTTCTCCACCGAAGCCAGCATCCTCCCCAACTCCGGCGAGCAATTCCGGCGAAACCATGCATCCTTGACCGATGGTGAGCACACCATCGCGATCATCTCGTCGATACCTTTCCGTTTTGCCATTCATATGCGAGTTTCGTCGATCCTAACTCCGCCGTCCCTTTGTACTTCCGTGACCATCCGCCGTTCTGTCGCCACTGCAGCCGCCCGTTTCGCGCCGCCCCGTCGCCCCCTATCGCCGGTGAGCTTACCACCGTGACGCCCTGGTCGTCCTTTCCCGAATCTACCCGTCCGCCGCCGGTCCCCGCCGCGGGAGCGCCGCTAGTGCCGCCGGCCGAGCCGCCAAGAGCACAGGCCAGCAGAGGTAGAAGAAGCTGGTGCTTTTGCAGGCTAGCCACCGGAGTCCTCTGTAATTACTTTACAAATTTCTGAGTCTTGGCAATGTTACAGAAACCCCCTAGAAAGATCCCACCTTCGCACATAAATCCACCCGTGGCCATTTTATGAATCTAACCCTAGCCTTTCGGCCTTTCGCGAGCACTGTTCAGCGAGTCTTGCGAATATTTACTGCTAGCCCCTGAAATCTACAGTTAATTGCGTTAAGGTCCCTGCAGCCTTGTTTTAGGTATAACTTCCACGTTTTAAATCCGTTTCGATCCGTTTTCATTTTGTTAGACTTGTAATCACTTAAATTACTTGTTAGTGATGTTGTTCATGATAGTTATGTTTTCTAAATTAATTTAAAAATTTAATTTGATTAATTGCTTATAGGCATATTTTGCAATTAAAATCTATATACCTCTACAATGCATGTTTCTTAATAAAGTTTAATTTGATTAATGTTTATGGAATTATCTTTTCTGAATAAAATTTAATTAGGCAATATATCTGCTTTACGAATTAAATGTTAATGTGATTAATGCTTACTTTACATGTCTTTTCTAAATAAAATATGATTAGGCTTATACTTCATTTTCTCAAATAAAGTTAATATGATTAATATCTACATGAATGTGTTTCTAAATGTAATTTGCTTAGTTGAACACATGTAATAAAATTATTCGCTTAGTAGTTTCATGTACCATTCTTTTCTAAAGTTAATTGTTTAATTGGTATAATCTGTACATAAACAATTGTAAATAAAATATGGCTAAGTTACTACGGCTTTTCAATTACAAATATAATTGGAGTTAATTCTAATATTATTATGTTTTGGTAATTAAAATAAATGAAACACCTAGCCTTTGTTTGATAATTAAAATCTTTCGATAGTTTATTTGTAATCGCAGTTCCCGCGTTCCCTGCGTCTTTGCGTTTGTAGCAACGAGCCCCATCGTTTAGTACGCTCTTTTAAAGCTTTTATTTTGATTGGTGTATTGTTCTTAGTTGTCTTTGTTTGCTTTGCTTGGATGATTGCTGCGAGTAGAAGGAACTCGGTTCGAGAGCTTGAAGAGTTGAAGAATATTCCGAGCAGCTATTCTCTGGATTTAAGGCAAGTGTGTCCTTATGCTTTTATCCCAGTAACTATATTTAATCACCTTTGCATGTGCTTGCATTTAATATTGATGGGTCCTATTAAGGTTTGCCTAGTCTTTCATGATTATTCCTTGTCAACCTGGGTTTATCTTTATGTTGGGTAGCACTGCTAGTTGCTATATTTGGGTTATGGTGGTTCTAATGAACAACAATGATAAACATGTTTACTGTATGTTGTACCCCTGGTTAAATACAAGAATACTTTGCATTAATTGGAACATGGAGTGACCACCCGGGAAAATAGTACAACCATAAGACTAATGGGCTCTGGTCTTGGCTGAATAATTAGAAACTCTGGCTTGGAATAGCTTTACCTGATAAAGGCAAGGGGGGACTGAGTCACGGTCTAGCCCAGTCCTCTTGGGAAGTAGCCTTTGCTAAGGTACATGCCTATTAGGGAGGGTTAGGAGCTCCAGACACCGGAACCATGCGAGCTAAACCTTGTTGGGGAATCTTTGTAAAGGCCTCGTAGCGTCCCTATGCAGTCACACCTCGGCAGTGTGATGTGTGCATGATCAGCACAACATGGTTGGGTCTAAAGTTCTCTTGAACTTTTACGTGACTTATGGTGAAAGTGTACAACCTCTGTAGAGTGTAAAACTGTTATAACAGCCGTGCTCACGGTCAACAGCGGCCTGGACCCTCACATGATAATTGAACTTGAAGATAGGCTGAAATCGTGGTTCTCGTTGTGCCATGTGCTTATGGCGCTCTGTTTATATTAATGTGGCTTTGCTATGTGAAGGACCGAATCGGCGACCAGAGAGGGGGGAGTGAATGGGAGCCGATAAAAATTCTTTCCAACCAATCCGGCTATTCTCCCAAATCAACTCCAACGCCTCCGAAAGCGATCTTGCCAAGATCACATAGCCACTGTCAAGCTACTGACCCTAGGAGCAAGAAACACGCAGCGGAACTTGAATCGATCGAAACGAACACAAAACGAACCGAAACGAGGCATAACCTTCTCTACCCAGCCAGGGGCGGTTTAACCGCCTAGGGGGGGGCGGTTTAACCTCCTGGGTGCGGTCAATCTGGGAGCTCTCGGGAAAAAGTCAACTCGTGAGTCGATCTCCCAAACGGCTTGAGCTCTTGAGACGAAACTTTGGGGAGATGATGTACACCTTCAGTGGAGTATATTCCCCAAAAATCTCGGCCTCAAACACTCTAGAACTCCCGGAATCTCAGATCTCGTGAAGAACACTTCCACCCCGAGTTCATCCCGAAAACTGCAAATCCAAAGCGATTCCCGGCGTTTGGGGGCAAGAAATCACCTAGCAAAAGAGGCACAAGGCACTCATACGTGAATCCCCAAAGAAATCCGAGAGAAAATGCCCTAGGAAGAGAAGAACGAAAATCCCCCAAAAATAGCTCCGAAAATACCTCCGAAAATAGAAAAAGAAAAGGGAGCTCGTGGATTCAAATCATGGCACAAAGATGAGCAGCACAAACTCAATCACATAACCATGAATTCACCTATACAAACTAGGAAAGATTTGAAATAGTTCTAGGTGGAGGGGATGAAGGGGAAACTAGTTCAAAGGAGAAAACTAAAGAGAACTAAAGAGATAACTAGAGAGATTACAGCCACCAGCCCTGGGAGGGCCTATTAGTAGTCCAAGTGGTGGTGCTCTAAAGACTAAACTACCCCTAAGTGATACATACCCCTCAGGGGCAAATATGACATTTGGTTTTCAGATATTTTTCGGCTGGGACACCTTCCACCGCAAGCTAGCTTCCCTCCGACGCAAGCCTTGCAGTCACGCCGCATGTCCTCCGGATCGAAGCTCCTCGACGCCGTTTTTGGGCCTGCCCAGGGGGGCGGTTAAACCGCCCCTGCCAGCCACACTTGGCCCAGCAGCCCATCTTCGCCACGTCGAGTCCTCGGTCCTTGGTTTTGAGGCCCAAACCAAGGGAAACCGTCCACCGATGATTTTGTGGCCAAATCACCAAACCCCGCGCAAGCTTCGGTCGTTAGCCGCCACCTTGCACCGGCTTCTCGTCCGCGTACGAGCTTCGGTTGTGAGCCGCTACCTCGCACCGGAACCACGTCCCCTTGCTCGTTCTTGTCAGCATGTGAACCGCACTTGATCCATCCGGCCACCGGGTCCCTCGAACCAAGCCTACTTGTCTCTCCGCTCCTCGGAGGCCGCCATGGCTAAGACCTTTCGCGCCTGTTCTTCACCTGCACCAATGCAACCAAGCCGCATTCTACACCTGCAATACTTGAGCCAAGGGAAACGTCAATCCACACCAGTTGTCAATCACTCATCACACCAGGAAGCGACCATCCACCGGTCCTCGGACACACCGGGTCCTCAATCTCCCCCTTGATGAGTGCATTGACAACACACACATAGTAACCATTGAGATAAAGAAAATATAAAAGAAATTGAAAAACAAAACTCAAGCAAGTGACTAAAAGCAAGAACAAGCTGAGAACAAAGTCACTTCGCAAGAGAAAGCTCCAGAAACGTCGACCCTTCAAGAAGAAGCGAAAGGGCTCAACACCATCGGCAAAAGAGCAAAAACACAAAGCACAAATCACAAATCTCCAATTCACTTTTCAGAACACTCAAAGCACTCCTCCTGCAAAGATGCAACTCCCCCTAAACAAGTGAACTTGTGCGTGCCAAAGACACTCGAAAATGGCTCAAATATCCACAAATCTTGTGCACTCAGCACAGGGGCGGTTAAACCGCCCAGGGGGGCGGTTAAACCGCCCCTGACAGATAACCAAACTCAAAAGTGCCAAAATTGCACAAACGAACCCGCAACGATGCCATTTCAACTTGAAAACCTTCCAAATATGCTTCAGCAAGATATTCCAAAGATCAAACTCTCAGAAACTTCACAAATTTTCGAAAACTCTCACTTTGGCAAAACTTTCAATCTCTCACACAAATCCAACAAATTTTAGCACAAAAGCTATAAATTCAGCAATTCCTCCCCCTTGCAAAATGCTCCAGAATTTAAGCACAAAAGCTTTCTCATAAATTCCGCAATTCCTCCCCCTTGCAAAATGCTCCAGAATTTCTCCCCCTTGTTGACAATGCACAAATCAAGGAAAAATGTACAAAATGGAACTACAAGCTTCTCAAATATACAATGAGCAATACAAAATGCTACAAGTTAGAGAAGAGGAAAACAAGATAGTTCATCATGTGACACGGGCATTGCCATCAAGAAGGTGAAGACATAATCCAATTGACAAAGCCATGAGCAAGTTGTGTAGTTTTATCAAAAATGTCACCACATGAGCAAAGTACTAACCATGGATTGTTTAAGCAAAAATGAACTTCATCTTACCAAAAACATGAAAGGACAAGCCTTCTTGACAAAAGATCATCATAAACGCCCAAGTTCTACCTCATGTCATGTCAAAGCACGGAGCCATGTGTTCACTTCTCATGGGAGACTTCTCCGGCAAACAACATGCAACCGCTTAGCACCCATGTGTGCAAGTGTGCAATCCCTAGCCAGCCTGCCTAAACTCTAAAATGTAGCAAGTTGTACCAATCACTGCATATAGGAGAAGCTCATCCTAAGATATGATACAAAAGATGAAATCAAGATACAAAAGCAAGAAAAATGTACATCAAGATACAAAGATGGTACAATAGTGTACATATGCTACAAGAGAAGCCTCCAAAACTCAGCTCAGAAAAACGCACACACACCAAGTTCTCCTCGCAAGCGGGTGAAGGTAACTTGGTCAAGTGGCTTAGTGAAAATGTCTGCAAGCTGGTTTTGGGTAGAGACATGGGCAAGCTCAAACTCAAAACACAAGCGCGATCATAGCACAGATACAAAGCTCCCCCTGGAATGTGCAACCAAAATGCAAATCCAAGGTTCAGGTTCAAATTTCAAACACCCATGAAATACACAACCAAAGTGCCAACTCAGCAACCTCATAAACTCATGCTATCCAAAAAGCTATAAGCAAAGTCATCTCCTTGTCAAACCAACTTGAGCAAATTTCTCCCCATTAATAAAGCCGAGCTCCCCCTCAATCAAAGACACCTAGAAAAACTAGAAAAGGTGTACAAAAGCAAATGGAAAGCTCCATCATAAAAGGAAGAGAAATCTCAAATGAGCAAAATGCAACAAAAGATACCAACTAAAAGGATACCAGATAAACAAATGTACAATATGCTACACAAAACATAAAAATCATGATACAGGCACAAAGCAAGCTAAATATACACAGATGAACACAAGAGTGTACAAGGGATATACTCACAATACATAGTGTACAAGGGCCACATCGTGGCCATCCAAAAAGGTGTGGAGAACCATCAAACCTTGATCATGCTAAGGATCAAGACGTCACCAAGCTCATGTTCTCCATACCTCACACCTGCACAATCAAAAGCGAGAACGAGAACGAGCGAATGACTCGATACTGGGGTTAGCACAGAAGGAGTTAAACCAATGTCGGGCCATCTGCTCAAAAGAGGGGTTAGCAAAATCAACGTCACTACGTGGTACCCTCTCGTCTCTCACCATCGGACCTCTAGCACCACGCGGGGGAAAACGTGGCCTAGACTCTCTCCTCGCCTCGAAGCTACGGTCGAACCTCCCTGAACCAAACTGACCATGAACCGGAGGCCGCCTAGCAAACTCACGACTAGCTGGAACACCACGACTACCAAACGAAGGAGCTGTACGCACAAAGCCCTCTCTCTAGGCAAGGGTGAACGAGACACAGGCACACTACGGGAAGAGTGGTACCTGTCCCTGTTCCCCATCTCCTTCTCTCGTCTCACCTCCCTCTTCTTCCTCCAGCAAAACTCCTCTAGGTGACCATCCCTTCCACAATGATCACAATGGAAGCGGACTGGCTTTGGCTTTGGGGTTTCTCTCGGCTGTGGCTTCTCTCTCGGCTAGTAAACCCCACTCTTCACAAAGGTCACTCTCTTTTGGAAGTCGCTTGTCTTTGGGGGAAACTTGGGAGGATCTGGAGTGGTGTCAAGCTTGTTCAACAGGTGGTTGGGTTTAGGTGTGAAGCTGTTCTTTGGTGGAGTTTTCTCTTGTGGTGTTGGGGTACTTGTGGTGGAACTAGTTTGCTCTCTCTCTTTCTCACCACTACACTCACCAACTTTCTCAGAACCCAGACCACGACCATCAGCTCTCTTGAACCTAGCAATCAACATCTTAAGCTGTGGCTCGCGAC
>CM027121.1:62820305-62891490 GCA_015476505.1 Urochloa ruziziensis | reverse complement strand
TTTGCCCAACGCCTTGATGCTTTTTGTTGCGCCGAACCCGTATAGCGGCGTGTCAGACGGTTGTAGCATGCTCTGGTCAGGTTCATTTGCTCGAAAGCCGACAAGAATATGATATCTGCTGAGGAACCTGTGTCAACGAGTATTTTCTCTATGGTCCATCTCGCGATATTTGCTTCGATGACCATTGGGTCGATGTGTGGATAGTTGTGTAGCCGTATATCTGCTTCTGTGAATGTGATTGGTATATGAGACCAATTGGTTCTTGCAACTTTGTTGTCCGTCATGACCACGTTGATTTCTCTGAAGTAATTCTTGCGCTGCTTCTTGGTTTCGAATTCCAATGAGGAACCTCCACTTATGGGTGCTATGATGCCGTAGCTGGGCAATGGGTCTGGGCTTTCGCGGTTGCTTGGATTGGTTTCTTGCTTTGGGGGATTGGGTGGTGGCGGTGGTAGCTGCAATTGCGATTGGTTTGGCGGTAGTGCTAGCGAGGGTGGTGATTGGTGTTGATTCTTTGAGTTGCTGGGGTTTGGTGGGGTTGAGGTTGCCATGTGGGCTGGTAGTAGTTGGTGTAATGGTGCGGCGGGTTTGGGTTGTGGTGGTGGTTTTGCCATTGTTGTTGGGGTTGCCACGGCTGGGATGCTTGCCAGCCTGGTTGTGGGTTCCATTGGTTCGAGGTGTGGGCTACTATTTTCGCCTTCCTCTCTTCTTCCGCCAAGTGGTCTGCTCTTAGCTTGTACGGCAGCGCTTGGACCCATGCTCGTCGTTCATGCCGTGCCACATGCAGTACCACTGCTTTTTCTCACTATCTCCCCTGCCGCGACCACGACCTCTGCCACGCCCGCGGTTGGATCTTCCTCCCCTCTGGGTAGCCTGGTTCCCTGACTGGCCTGATGAGCCGGCGAATTCGCCGTCTGGCTGCTGGCATTGTTGTTCTTGGTTGATGTTAAATAACGTGCGAGTTGGGGGTGGGCCGATCGAATGATGATGGTTTCTTTGGTGGCTATCTTGCTTGGACTGGTGCCAGTTTTTGTCTCTTTGGGCTGCCTGCTTCGCTGCGTATTTCTGTGCTTGTTGTTCTTCATGGCCTATTCTGTAATCGTTGTCTGATCGTGAGTACTTCTCTAGTTCTTCGTATAGCTTTGCCATCGTTTTGGGGGTCTCTCTGATCAAGTGGGCTCTACATTGCCCGTACTTTAGGCCCATGATTGCGTAATTGATGGCTACGGCGTCGTCCACTGCTGGGGCTCTTGTTCTGAGATTTACGAATCTCTGGAAGTAGGCCTGCAGTGGCTCTTTCTCTTTTTTGCTTGCAGTTTGCGAGCTCGACTTCTGTGATTGTCGGCCTGTGGAATCCTTGGAAGGTTGCCAGTACTCTCTCCCGCAGTTCGTCCCACGAATGGATGCAGTTTGGTTTCAAGGTAGTGTACCACTGCAGTGCTGTGTCATCCAGAGCTATTATGAATGATTTGGCGAGTACTGTGTCGTCGCCACCTGCTGATTGTATTGCTGCTTCATAGCTCATCAGGAATTGCTTGGGGTTAGAGTGCCCATCGAATCTTGGTAGGGTGACCGCCCTATAGTGCGGTGGCCAGGGTGCTACTTGCAGTTCTCTTGACAGTGGTGATGTTGGGTCGCATGGTCTGCTAGGCAAGACTCGTATTCCAAAACTGTGATTCATTTGATCTGCAACTTGGTGGTTGATTGTATTGTGGCTGTTTTGCAACTGCCTTTGTTCCCCATGGCTAAGATGGTGTGTCGGGTGCTGCTGTGTTGCATGAGCAAGGTTTGAGTAGGGTTGGATGCCGTGGCTGCTTGCAGTTGCCCTACCTCTCTCTGTAGGTTTGAAAACTCTTGCCTGGCGCGGGCAATCTGCTCCTGCATCTGGCTGGTCTCTTGTTGGGTTCTTTGTGAGGCTAGGTTGTCTCGGAGCCGTCTGAGGCTTTGCAGCTCTTCTTGCAGTCTTGCTAACTCGACTTCTTCTGGGGTTGTTTGGTTGTTCGGGTGGGCTGCGGCGCTTGCGCTTGGCACTGCCGCTGGCGCCGGATCTCTGGGTGGCAGAGCAGTTTGAACGGCCTGCTGGCCTGAGCCTTGCGCAGGGTCAGTGACTGCTTCATTGGAGGCTTGGTTGGCGGTACGGCTTGAGTTTTTGGTGGTCCGCTTCTTGGGAGGCATCGTGGGTTTGTTCGAGTCACACAAACGGTGGGCGCCTCGTGTTGGCTCAAGAGCGAACTCAGTAGCCAACACGAAAATGAGAGACGAGACCAGGAACAAGAGCCGGAAGGAGCGATGTCTCAATAATGATCAATGAATAATCCGAACCGTTACAAAGTGGTGCGCCCTCTCCTTTTATAGGGAGGCGGAGGGTCACTCCCTCAGTCACATGTTCCCTTTCTACCCCTACCTGCTACAATTGTGCTGGAAATATTCTACTTTAATGGATACAAGGGGAATTTTACATGAGGAAGCCAATTTCGACTTGCTTTCGTCTTTGTATGTGCTGAGACGCTCGATGTGTTCAGGCTCGACTTTGCGCTCCGGGGCTCCTCCATCCTTCCTCGTTGACCTGTTCACAAATGGCTGCACACCATGTTAGGCCGTTAGAGTTATGAGGAGGATAGGGTGCTCCTCCACTGAAGGTTCCGAACCGATTCCTAGGTCGATTCGGTTCGCTGCGTGTGGAGCACGAGGGACCGAATCACAGGTCGTTTCGGTTCGCAGCGCGCGGGACGCGAGGGGCCGAATCATAGGTCGATTCGGTTCGCTGCGTGTGGAGCACGAGGGGCCGAATCACAGGCCGACTCGGTTCGCTGCGTGTGGAGCACGAGGGACCGAATCACAGGCCGACTCGGTTCGCCGCGTGCGGAACGCGAGGGGCCGAATCACAGCCGATTCGGTTCGCCGCGTGCGGGGCGCGAGGGGCCGAAGCACAGCCGATTCGGTTCACGCATCTACTCGCGCGATGCGAGCCGAATCCCTGGAATCGATTCGGCTTGCCGGGGTGAGCTGATGACGGGCCGAATCACTGATGGATTCGATCCGCGAGATCCGCGTCCGGAGAAAACGAATCACAGATCGACTCGGTTCTGTTGAGTCATGGGCTAATGCGAAACAGGCCATAGCGCAACAAGCAGGTGGCGGAGTTTGCCTGATCCACGTCCCAACAAATCTCATACCACATAATTAAATCCTAATTCAATTCATCTGAAATATAAAATTGCAATCTAAAATTTTATCTTGTAGGCATAAATATGGCTTTGGATAGGATATAGCTCTTGCAAGAATAATAACTGAAGTGAACAACACAAAGAATTTATGTCGTAAAAACAAAATAAGCCTTCAGTAAATCTAAATATACGAGAGCAGTAAATAAAGATCATGTGGATCTTAATAAAAGTTATTTAACTTCCACATGAGTTAGCTATAATTTACTTTAATTTTAAATCAAAATAAGGGAGCATTCGTTGAGCTATGCATAAGTAAATAAAAAAGTCAACAATGTTGCAACATCCATCGTAATAACATTATCAACATTAATCATACGAAATTGAGCTCACTGTGATCATAATTTTATTCGGCACACAATAAACAAAATAGAAATTGCTACAAAGACAAAAACTTGCGCATATGAAAAATGGGGACGGGAGAAAGAGATGCAAACAAAGAGTGTGAATTTTTTATTATGTTCATTTATTTCATCTTATCCTCGATCTTTTCATCAATGGTCATTTTGTTCATTGCATGGCTATTGTTTTTCCTCATCATGTCCCTGCGTTAGTTTGAAGAGTAGTTTAGCGCTGATCCTCGACATGAGATAATCTTCCACATTGGATATTCTTGACCTGCTCTTGATGACAAAGTAAGTTGTTACAAACAATAAATGATAGTCTTATAATTTTTTGAATAAGGCGAATGGTCAAATGTGATGACCAAATATCAACAGTGATGATCATTATTATATTTTGCTTGTTCAATTCTGCAACGCATGGAAAAGTTTTTGATAGACAGATATATATCTGTTGCCTGCTTGCAAAGTTGCAAGGCATTTTGCACTATTTCTAGCAACGCATCTATATGGGTTGCAAAAGGGGTGTTCCTTTTTTGTATTGCTGTCAACCAATTAAAAAGATATTTTTCAGGCAACTGTGCTACATAGCACTCTGTTATTTCCCCATCCGGATTTTTTTACCATCACACAGTCGACTAGGGCACTGACAATTGAGTCCATCTTTATTAATATAATTAGTAAATAACTCGAAAACTACATACTTCACTTGCAACAGATCATTACAACTCCATTGAAACCATGTGGCCCAAGCCCTTTGATTAATTATTGAAACTAGCCATGAGACAACGGCGCGCGGTGAACAGCGGAGTATCGAGGCACCAGAATCTGGTTGAACTCATCTCACACTTTAGCACCAATCCCAGAGAATGCCTCAAAAAGCCGCGGGACGATGCTGGCGAGCGCTAGCTTGAACCCCATGGAGCACGACCGATCCTTGCTCGCCTCCGTGGACAAGGCCTCACCGTCGAGGGTGCCGACAGGACAACCTTCCTGTAAGTATGCCTCGCATGCCTTGAGGACATGCCGCCCTCGGCGGCAGAAGTGATTCCTAACAAACTCCTCAAAGCCTGCCGGCGGTCGGCGGATGAGGTGAAGCATGGTATGAAGGTTGACAAGGTAGGTGTTCTCGCAGTAAGGCATCTCATTGCGGCGGCCCTCCGGCGTGCCGATCTGCGCAATGTAGCCTGCCTGGTTGTAGTAGGGCTGGGCTACAAGCACAAGTCCTTGGATGGAGATGACGACCTGAAGGAGGCTCGAGGATTCGGGCGACCACAGTTCAGTGTCCTTGCCGCCGAAGGTGTTGAGGAGGCTCAAACACACAGTCCCGGATGGATAGAGATTGGGATTCACACGAAGGCCGAATGAGTGGTAGTTGACCAGTAGCGGCGTGGTTGGGTACGACGGCGGCAGCTGCAAGTCGAAGAAGAAAAGCCCGTCGTGGTACGGTGTCCCGCTTGCGCCCACCATCACTGCTCGGAGGAGGTCCATGCGATTCTCGTACGCCCGCACGTAGATGGTGTCTGCATGCGTATGCAATTGTTATTCTTTTCGAGATTAATGTAAAAAGATCCCAGTACTGTAGCAGCCAAACAAAGTCAAAGAGAGCTCACGAAATAATGCATGCAAAGGGTTAAATTTTCTTATATTTTACCTGGAAGGCTAGTGTCAAGAATTTTCCATTCCTCTTGTACTCTCTTGAGCCACTTCCTTTCACCACCACATTCCTGTTTATTGGTCAACGTGAAATGTCAAGCACTACTTTTTTTGCACATTAACTCAGAAAACGAATAACTCACGACATGTAAATTTAATATTATGTGAAAAAACTAGCGCAAAAAAGGACGTCGGTTAAGCTCTCATTTAATAACATTCATCACTAGATAGAAAAGAACCTCAATTATAAGATAAAATGATATAACAAATAACACTCACTTCTAAATAAAATTGATATTATATATGAGAATAATCTAGGCAAGGAGGAAGGCCGCTAAACTCTCATTTAACTACTAGTTTATTAGTATATTTGTCAAGAAAACACCTTCTATAAGCTATATGTTCATATAATGGTCAAAGGATCGCTGTTCTTCCTTAGAAATAAAGTAGAAAACAAAGTCTGTTGATTTGCCCAACACACATAAAATCATTATTTTCTTACTCTGGTATCAACTACTACATCCGTTCCAAATTATAGTTCGTTTGACTGCTCGTCTTATTTGTGTAAATATAGTCAAATTTAAGTCATTCTTCAAGAACTTTTACTAATCAAATAAATCAAAACAAAAAATGTGTTATTTTACATAACTTTTTGAATAAGATAGGTGGCCAAATTAACTTTGGGTCAAAAAAGTCAAACGAACTATAATTTTGAACGGAGGTAGTACTATGGTGTTAGATGGTTTACCAAATTGATCGCTAGATGTTTTTCTTTTGACTTTAGTTCGAGTGATGTCTCTCTTTTTAACCCCTCATACGAGGAGACAATATGGTAGGTAAGTATACAAAATCTCTTACTCACCTGCTCCTTGTTGTCGAGGTAGTGGTGATCATGAGGGCTTTGCACAACGTCAAAATGCTTGAAGTTAAACACATTGTCACCAGTATCATGGCTTGCCAATGCCTGTGCTGCAGCAGCTTCCTCCGCAGGGCAATCACCATCATCACTGATCGTAGGCGAGCAGGCTTGGACGTCCTCAGTCATAACAGCTGGTTCCGCTATGGAAGCCGATGCCGTCGACGACCTGCTCAGCATATACATCTTGCCAGGGGCAAGCAGCATTCCACTGAGTGTCCGGATCACTGCCTTGATGATATTGCCAACCTTTCCTATTATTGCCGTCCCTCCTCCAATTAGAGCATCTTGGGCATCACTCCCGCCGTCAATAGTGTCCTCTTCATTAGGCCTTGTCATCAGAGGCATCGTGGTCGTCTTCATCGTGCACCCAATCGCCCATTTCTTGGTGTATCTCGTACAGACTTCGTTGCTTGACGAAAGCTACCTCATGAAGCAACACCTGCATGGATGTGATTAGAAGGCAAAACATATATAACATGGCTAGCTGCAGAGCATGCAATATGCACCACATTTTCTGTCTTTTATCTGTTTCATTCAGTAACTTTAAAAAAAAAATCAGCCTTTTTTCCTTATAATAATTTTTTTCACAAGATCCTGATTTTACCTTTGACGTGGTGCCGTCACCCCACTTGACATCTATATATTGTGCATCACAAAGATCAACAATATGCCCCACCCAGGAAAGGTCGTTATCGTTAGTGGCCCTGTTGCTCTTCTGCACCAACGCCGCCGTCTCTTCTTTGACGGCTGGGTGCAGGCGAACAACCATATCTCCATAGAAGAACTTGTGGTCGGAACTCCGGGCCAGATCGTAAGTGCTCATCACGGTGTCGACCACCTCCTCCTCAGGTGTCGTCGCCGACGACGTGTTCCACGACACACACACCGTCTGATCCTTGTAGCTGTGGCTTTTGACCACACCAACACGTGCATCAGTTGCAATATTACTGTCGTCGCCGGCATCGACCGGCGGTGAGAGCGTCCTGCCGACGACGCGCTGCCCCGGGAAGAAGTCTTGCTCGCTCCTCACCAGAGTGCGGACAATCGACGCTGACGGCACGCCGCGCTGCCGCTTCCCGTCCTGCCACAGCACGTCGACCGTCGTGCGAGTGTTGGCGACGACCATCGGCCACTTCTTCACCCCAAACTCCGCTCGGCGCCGCCTCTGCTTCATCCCATTCCGGCGCTTCTTCTTCTTCTTCTCCTTCTTGTTGTTTTATTAGGGTCTCGGTCGTGGCGGAAGAAGCAGAGTCTGCTCACAGACCAGAACCACATGAGGTCGGTGCCGCCGGCGCAGAAGAAGGTTAAGCTGCGAGGGTTGGGCTGGTACGCCGGCGGAGGAGCCGACACGGCGGCGTTCAGCGACGCAACCCAGTAGACGAGCACGCCGCCCGTCTCCACCTTGGCCACCGTGCCCTCGGTTCGGCTGGGCTTCCAGTGGCCCCTGAGCCACCGTGACGCATTGAAGACGGAGGCGTCGCCGGCGACACGATCCCCCGGGTAGAAAGCGTTCTTCTTGTCGTGGCTGCCCCTCACCATCCCTCTCACGACTCGGAGCTTGTCCCCGGCGTTGGTGACTCTGCACGCGGAGCCGTCGTCGAAGAGCACGTCGACGTCGACCGACACCTCGACCACACGGCCCAGCCACGTCCGGGACACCACGTAGTCGCCGAGGCTTAGCTGGTTGACCGGCCGCACCTCCGCCGTCGACACGCCGGTAGCGACCACCCTGGGCTCGCCGCCTTCAACGTCAAGCTTGGCCAGGTCGAGCGCCGTGGCGACGCCCGTGATGACCCCGATCTGGCCGCCGGGATCCGACGCCGGCGCGACGGTCGTGCCGGGGAACAGGAAGCTCCGGTCCGCGACGGTGACGTCGCGGGCCGCCTTCGCCGCCTCCGTGCCGTCGGCGAGCAGCATGCTAATAAGCCTCTCGCCGCCGGCCGTGGGGGGCGCCCTCACGGCGAGCCCCCGGTCGTGACGACGTGCGCCGTCGCCGGCCGTCGTTTGGAACATCACGAGGTCGTAGGGGGAGATTGTCTGCCCCGTTGCGTCCTGCGGCTGCGGCGTCATCTCGCCTTCTATTATTACTATACTATACTAGGATCAATATAATCAAGAGAGGTGTAGTGTTTAGGTCCCTGCTCTATGTCGATCTCCCTTAGCTTCGAGATCGAGATCTACGCTGACTGATTAGCGTCGTAGAGATCGGTGGTATTATTGTGCTTGTTTTATATATACAGGCAGGCGTGGTGTCATGACGACACTATCCGTTCCCGTTCCCGTTGGGAATCGATCGGTAGTTCGAGTCCGGCTACGAATCGCAAGCACCGAGTACGTCTTTAATTTACATTTAGAAAATACATTTAGAAAATACTGATGTTTTTACCATCACGGTCAACTAGGATACCGACAAAACTAAGGGTGTCTTTAACCTAACCGTTAAAGAATTTGAAGACTATATATATTCACTTGCAACAAATCATCACAACTCCGTTACAACCATGCGCCCCAGGCCCTCCAGGCCATTTTGATTAGTTCTTGAAACTAGCTACGACATAGTGGCAGTGCACAGCGGCAGATTGAGGCACTGAAATCCGGTCGAACTCATCTCTCACAACCGGTTGTCAATCCCAGAGAATGCCTCAACAAGCCGCGGCACCTGCACCTTGGCTAGCGCTAGCCTGAATCTCTTGGAGCACGACTGTTCCCTGCTCGCTGAAGTGGCAAAGGCCTCGGCATCGAGCGTGCCGACAGGGCAACCTTCCTGCTGGTATGCCTCGTAGGCACGGATGACGTGCCACTACAAGAGAAAGAGCTATCCGCCCCTCACATAGTCGCCGGCCATTTTTGGACCCTGTGCTAATGGTGGTGTGGGGGGAGAGAGAGGGGCTTTATGTTCACCTGTAGCATCGGTTGTAACCAGCAACCAGTACTAAATCTCGCGGCACATTTAGCAACGGTTGCTGGCTACAACTGGTGCTAATTAGCTATCCTATTTAATCCCTTCTTCCTCCCCACGTCCGAGCCAGCATGAACACTCCAAGCTGTGTTCATGGTGTCGGGTTAAGGGGAGATTTTGCCAAAAAAATTTCAAAAATTGTAAAGCTTTCACTCATTTGAAGAAGCCTACAAAGTACAAAATTCCATCCTCTTAAGTTTTTGATTAGCTTCTATTGTTAGTATATTTTACAAATATAGAAATTTGTGAAGCAAAAAGAGAAGCGAGAGAGAAAGAGCTATATATGTGTGTTCATGGTGGTTTAGAAATTTTTGTTAGGTATGCATTGGAGAAATGTTTCTTTAGTATGTTTATAATAGCTTTTTTTATAAATGGAATATAATGTTTTTTAGTTAGTTTTTTATGTAATTTTTTTACTTTAATTAGAGATATGTGGAATTGATTAGTTTATTTTGAGAGAAGGTTTACTACATAGTTTGTATGTCTAAATGAGTTTTTTTTATGAAAATGTTTTTTTAGAAATAAAAGCCTTATGGTTATATCAATATGACTACTGCTGGAGGGAGTGGGACCGATGATCGTGATCCTGGTTCGTCTCGCCGGAAAGCTAAAACTCCAGTAGGACCTCATGAGAAGTCGAAAAAACCAGGAGCTTGGGTGAAAGCATAACTTTATTTTTTGTAAAATAAAAACAAGAAGAATGTGTTGCAAGAGGTGAGGAACCTGGTTTTGATCTTGAAGATCTGTTGCGACGCTACGCTCCATCACCACCAAACCCAGCTCCACCATCTTCTGCATCAAGAAAAAATATATCAGAGCATCCTACTTTCCCACCCAAGGATGGTTGAAGATCTAGGTCGTGTTGCATGTTGGATGTAGAGAAATTTACGTTGCTTTCAATAAATTATGTTGTATATTATTTTAATTTTATTATATTGTATAGCATTTTGAATAAATTGTGAACCTTGGTAGTGTTGCATGTTTGAGTTTGAGAAATACATGTTTATTTACAATAAATTGTGTTGGATACTATTTCAATATATTAATTTTTATTTAGATAATTTTGTTATGTATGAATTAATTAAAAACTTTGCTAAATGTAGATTAATAGGCAATGGATGCACTTGGCGGACCGACGCAGTCAGGAGTGGGTTGATGGCATGCATGCACCACTGGGCAATGGCAAATGGAAGAGACCGGTCTCACTAGAGAGGAAATCATTGGGCAAGCACCACTACCCCTAGCTGAAGTTACTAAGTGGTATTTTGAGCTTGGAAAGTCTTTTGTCGAGCCAGATGAAGTGAAAACACTACAAACAAAGATGTATTTATTTCATGGATGGTACATGGTTCAAGCGGCAAAAGGACGAAAGATATCCGCGGTTCGCGTAAAGGAGGAAGATTTTTTTCAATGGCGAACAGACGGTTTGGTTGGAGTTTAAAGATATCTACGAAGTGTATCAACGAGACGCACTGGACATGTCTTTGATTCAAACCTGGGTTTTGTAAGTGATTTATTCTAATAATTTCTTTATTGTCATGTAAAAAAATCTATGAGTGACGGGTCCTTTATTGCTTATCATGCAGAATGGAGATTCAAAGATGTCGAAGGGAGTTAGTTTTTTACGTTGCTTTTATGGACCCGTCCAAGATAAATAGAGACATGATTCTATTAGATCCAGAGGGGAGATATCGGACATTATTCAAGTTTGTGGATAAACAAAATTATATGGACTCCATACTATTTTCGTACCACTACGGGTGAGTGCCAACACTATGACACTTATATATGAGTGCTCCATTTTATTTTCTTAATTTCTCATTATTATCTCATTATACTATGACACTTATATATATATACATAGTACTGAATCTTAATAGAGGTGTGGTGAACGTTTTTGATTCGTTGAGGAAACCAAAAGAAGGGTACCACGAAGTCATTGACATGTTTACAAAGTCGTATATATACTTTTCACTAATTAAAATTGCCTTGAGACTCACATTATTGACTTATTTGAACTCAAATTTGATACTAACAGCATGAATATTCAATCACAGGATGTGGAACGAACTTCGTGAAAACACTGTGGTTTTGAATATGAAAAATTCGTATGGCATACTGAATTCCCGGAATGCATACAATTTGTACATATACGTCTTTGCTAATCAATTAAACGAACTATCTTTAACTTGTTTTCGCCAATAGTGTTCCCAACAGTGGCCAGGAAATAATTTAAATGGATACTATGTTTGCGAGTACATGCACAGCTGGATTAAGAAAACAATTACTAACCATGATATTATGGTACGCAATAATTGTCGGCGTTTTACCGGCAATCCCACCGAGGTGTATCCCTAGGTAGTAGATTTTTGGTGGAGTGTTCGTAGAATCTGGAATTCAATGGTTACGTGACATGAGATTTATACAGATTTGGGCCGCCAACTAGGCGTAATACCCTACGTCCTGTTGCTGATCTTGTGTTACGTAGTGTGAATATGAGTACAAGGTCGCCTTATCGATCTCATATATTGATCAATAAGACTTGTTGAATCTGTGTTGAGATGAGGAGGTCTCTCTCAATCTGCCGATCTAGGTACCCCTGCCCTCCTTTATATAATCCAGGGGCGGGGACCTAGTCGGTCTACAAAATCCTAGTCCTAGTAAGATTACATAGTAGAGTCCTAGCTCTAGTAGAGTTACAGACTTCTTCCTTCCTTACGGGGAACCTGGGGTTCCATACTCGACAATAATTATTTACACATTTCTAATTCAAGTGCACCATTACTATCTTGAAAATTTTGCTGATTTAATTTTCAACTGTTTGCAAATTGCAGATGATGACATCTCGGAAAAAGGCCTTGAGCGACATAAGATCGACACAATTGCACAACAACTCATGGGATTTATTTGGGACGAGATCGTCAATGTCCAGGAGAATTCCATTATGAAGATTCATGAGATCATCCGTACAACTCAAGTCATCATTCCTCCTCCACTCATCCTAGTTTTTCCTCTGTCGGTCCTAGTGGTAGATCGTAATGCATGGATATTAAGTTGTAATATAAACTTAACTCTTTGGCACTAAGATGTAATATATATGTCTTTTTTAATGCTTATACGAGCCTTATACGAATACTAATGTAGTACGACATCTGTATTAGAACAAATACATAGGCAATATACGTATACAAACAAATATGTGGCTAGCTGAAAAAAGAGGAAAATAAATGGTGCTATTAGACCAACCGGTGCTAAAGGGGCTCGCGCAGGCGCTACGGGCGCGGCCCCTTTCGCACCGGTTGGTGGCTAGACCCGGTGCTAAAGGGGCACCCCTTTAGCACTGGAAGATTAGCACCGGTTGGGAAGCCGGTGCTAAAGGGGGTTTCCCAACTGGTGCTAGTAGCGTCTTCTCTAGTAGTGTGCTGCCCTCGACGACAGAAATGATCCCTAATGAACGCCTCAAAGCCCACCGCCGGTCGGCGGATGAGGTGGAGCATTGTATGGAGGTTTACATGGCATGTGTTGTCGCAGTAAGGAATCTCATTGCGGCGGCCCTCCGGCGTGCCGACCTGCGCCTCGTAGCCTGTCTCATTGTAGTAGGGCTGGGCTGTGAGTACGAGTCCCTGGATGGAGATGACGACCTGGAGCACACTCGACGCTTCTGGTGACCACAGCTCGGCGCCCTTTCCGCCGAAGGTATTGAGGAGGCTCAGGCACACGGTCCCGGATGCATAGAGGTTGGGGTTCGCGCAGAGGCCAAATGAGTGGTACTTGACCAGTGGCGGTGTGGCCGGGTACGACTGGGGCAACTGCAGGTCGAAGAAGAAGAGCCCGCCATGGTATAGTATCCTGATTGCGCCCACAATCACTGCTCGAAACAGGTCCATGCAATCCTCGAACTCCCGAACATAGATGGTGTCTGCATGCAAGTGCAACATGTAAGAGATTAATGTCAAAAGGCCCACTGAACCACTGCAATACTTCCTCCATTCTTATATATTTGGTAGACCTATTTCCAAAATAGAAAGTTTCTGTTTTAGTAGTCCTATTTAAGTTATATTATGGGTCTAAATTAATGGGATGATTGTTCAGTTCTCATGCAGATTAACTCAACTAGAAAAAAAGATTGGCGCATGTATATGGACGTTGATAAGAGGAATACATAGATAGTGATGTGATTAATTGGATGATAAATACATCTCGTTGGTTATTGTGCTCAGGTGTAAGGGCAGTCCCAACCCATAGAGTCTATGGGTAGTTTCCATGTCGCCACATAAGTAAGAAATCACTATAGAAACTACACTCCACAACCCATGATTTCTTGATGTGGATTGTTAATAAATGTATCATCTCTCCTCTCTACCTATCATATCTCTTTATCTATCATGAAGAAACCATCATCTTCCCAATGCAAAGTTTGATAGTGTCTAGTGCATATGTTCTCGTGTAGACATTGGGTCTCATGCAAGACCCAGTTTCTTCCTCTCTCTACTCTCTTTCTTATTTAATACGGTGCCACGTAAGCTAAAAGTCCTATGTGGCAATCTAATTACTGCTATGGAAACTATCCTAGTTGGAGGGTTGGGACTGCCCTAATAGGTCTATCAAAACCAAATTGAGGGAGTATTATTTTATTCTACTGTGATGACCTGAGTGCCACGACATGTGAATTGAAGGAGTCACTTCACAAAATCATACTACCTCCGTTCCAAATTATAGGTCATTTTGGCTTTTCTAGATTAATAGATTTTGCTATGAATCCAGACATAACATTTATCTAGGCTAATAACAAAGCTGATGAAATATTGGGCTAGTTAATTTCATATTGATATGTCTTTTATGAATTTATTTTTTTGTTGAAATGGCTACTAATTTTAGCTTGGGCTTGCTAAGATATAGAAATGAAGAAATAAATGCCATACAAAACAATAGATTTGCAATAATGAACAGTGGGTCTGTGCCTCATGAAGCTATCGAAATATATTGTCAATACTATACATTTGTTTTAGCGACACTCACTAAAACACTCTTAGAAAAAATATTTAAAAAATCATGTATCAAACAATTGGTATATGTTATTGACCGGCGTATATATAAATTAAATGCATGGTCCTAGATGCCACTGAATGAACCGGATAATTGTATTTCTATAACCTGCATTTCCAAGTATCGACTAATTGTATTTATTTTGCTATGCTAGCTTATAGGTAGCATTAAATGGTCAATGTTATTCAGAACTAAAGAAGAATGATATATAATACACATACCCATGCTCAGTATGCTTGAATATGTATAATATGCATTCATTTGCACAAACCACGTTAACAACTCCTCAAACAGCCATGCATGCATAGCCGTGTCGGAGGTCTTCACGCTCACCTTTGGTGTACCATTTTTTTCACCTTTGGTACTATGCTCAGGACCCAGTGACCCACCAAACATGGTCGCCCTACCATCATCCTTAGCTGAACAATGCAATATGCCAAACACCATCTTGCAGCATATGACAGTGTTATTAATAACTGAATTCCACATTGATAGGTTCCAGCAAGTTGCCTTTTCAACATTCAACGCGACATTTAGAGCAATCTTTTTTGAATAAAGCAATTCGGGACTTGCTTTTGTTTATTGAGTGACACGGGAGTGGCCGGGCAGTAGGACCGGAAGCGCATAAAGGAGGGAAAGAAGGTCAGTGTACATAATGACGCTTGGCGGAGAACCAGGATGGCATCTTCTGCACCTCATACGAGCTTCCTTTGACACGGTCGCTGCCAACCTCGCTGAATCCAGGTACAAATTCCTGGTGCCAAAGTGCCAAGAGGGGGAGGAGGGGTCGGGACTCGGGAGGAAGACAAAAGGGACGACAGAGAATTCAAGTGGGTCTCGAGTGTCGTCCTTAGCTGAACAATGCAATATTTCCCAGTCAAAGCACACCATCGGAAAAAAAAATAAAAGGATGACCACCGTGAGCTAGCTAAAATTTGCGACGCGCATGGAAAAAAGGCCCATCCACTAGTTCACAGGAAATCAAAAGAAAGATGATGGTGGGTTACATAGTTTTATGATGGTGCAATGAAAGATTATATGTGGGCCCCTTTGAAAACCCAAATTCCCCCTGGGATCCCACCCTTTTTCCTAGATCCCGTTACGTCCCGTGGTGCCGCTCCTCCTCGGCCGCCCAACTCCATCTCTGTCCCGGCCGCTCCGCTCCATCTCCCGCCGCCCCTCCACCCCGTCCCGGCGTCGCCACCCTTCCACCTTTCTGTCTAGGCGCCGTCACCTCGATCTGTAACGGCACCTCCTCTTCATCCACCACGACGGGATGTTCTTCCTTGATACCGCTCTTGTGAGTTCTTGGGTGTTCTTGCGATGTAGAGGGTCTTTTTGATCGAGTGCGTCATGGTCTGATGATGTAATTTTGCTTGCTCAAGCTAGGTGTTGTCTGTGGATTGTTGAAGCTTTCCGATGCAAGTTTTAGTCAGTATTGTGTGTCTGTGTGCTTCTCCCAAAGCAGCCACCAACATTGCCAATGGTCGTGTCACATCCATCGTTGCTTTTTTAATTTTTCAGGTCGCACATCCAACTGGATGGCCTTCTTCTTCTTTCTTACATACTGCTACTTGCAATTTTGCACATTATTTAAGTGTAGATTTTCAGAGTGCTAGTGAGCATTTAATAATTTAATTGGTTTACATGGTTCCAGACTTCCAGTAGCAGCATCAACATACATGAGTGACGATTGTTTTCCTCAATTTGTGCTAGCATTGTTTGAAACAGAATTTAGCATCAACATACATGAGTGACGATTGCACACTATTGTTTAAGATGAATAGAAATAGAAGTACTGGTGTTTAAGATGAATAGACATAGAAATACTGGTGTTAAAGAATCCTGGCTGGGGCGGGCGGTGCAAAGGGTGTGCAGGCAGTGTTCCGGCCGGGCCGTGCAGGCGCGCGCACGGCTGGGGCGCGTGTGCGCCGAGCCGCCGACTCCGCTCCGCCCTCTTTCAGGGCGGCATGCCCCCACGATGAGAAGCAGCGGCTGCGGAGCGGCGCAAAGATGGCCGGCAATATTGCGGTTGCGGCAGGGATACAGGAGGCGATGCTGACGCCGACACGCTCCAGCCCAAGGTTGGCGGCGGCGATCGACCAACACGCCCTGGAGAAGGCCAAGAAGCGTGCGGCATGGAGAAACCTGGACACTGAAGGTAACACGCTGCCCTCCTCACCTTTGTTAGATAATGTTGTTTCTGCACAAGTCAGTAAGTTGGGTGTATCTCTAGGCAGTAGCTCCAAACAAGTTTATGATTCGGTCCTAATGTTACAACAATTAGAGCTGCAACCAGAACCTAAAGATTTGGACAGTACTGCTGTTTTATTTTCACATAGTGACCATGATGAAACTGATGCAAATAATGAGGATGACGACCATGACTTTGAAAATCTTACTCTCGGTCACTTATGTGGTGACTTTATGGAGGAGATTATGGATGACGACAGTGATCACCTAAGCTGTGATTTCAAAGCTGTCTTCAAGAGAAACAAGTCAAAATGCTCCTTTAGAAAGAAAAGAAATGCTAAGATTAGGGTAGTTAAAAAATACACAAATGGCGCAAAATGAAAGGAGTCTTTTGGAATAGCAGAGGTCTTAGTGACTTGGCTAAATTTAGATTCCTCTCCGATACAAGTAGAGAAGAGAAGCTAGACTTCATTGCTCTACTAGAAACCGGGAAAAAAGATTTTCAGCAAAGCACCTTAAATAATATTTGCGCCGGACAAGACTTCCTTTGGCATTGGTCTGAACCTCATGGTCGATCTGGTGGCATACTTCTAGGAATTAATTTGGAAGCCTTGGATATTGGAAGCATTGACGAAGGTGACTTTTATGTCAAATTCCATCTTCGCAACAAAGAGGATGGCTTCCGATGGGTTCTAGTGGCGGTTTATGGGGCCGCCCAAGATGAATTTAAGGAACCATTCTTGGCTGAATTAGTGCAAACTTGTGCTAAAGAAAATTTGCCCCTACTTGTTGGAGGTGATTTCAACATCATTAGAGGCCCACAAGAAAAGAATAATGATCGATACAATGATAGATGGCCATTCCTTTTCAATGCAGTCATAGACAGCTTGGATCTCAGGGAATTGGAGCTATCAAATCGAAAATTTACATGGGCAAATTCTAGGACTGTACCCACATATGAAACCCTCGATAGAATTTTGGTTACCACTGAATGGGAGGCAAAATATCCATTGGCTACGGTCCGAGCTTTAAATAGAGAAATCTCCGACCATACCCCGCTACTTATGAGTACAGGAAATGGAACCCATACTAACAAGCAGCCACTATTCAAATTTGAACTCGGATGGCTGCTAAGAGAGGGTTTCATGGAGATGGTGGCACAAGTTTGGAACGAGGAAACTAGAGGACAAACACCACTACAAAAATGGCAACATAAAATTCAACGTCTACGCCAATTCCTTCGGGGGTGGGCAAAAAATACAAGTGGCACATACAAAAAGGAAAAAGAGGAGATTATTAAGAAAGCCGATGAACTTGATAAAAAGGCCGAAACACAAATGCTTAGTACTCAAGAATTTGACCTAAAACAATGCCTCAAACAACGCTTGGCCCAATTACTAAGCGAGGAAGAAATAAAATGGTATCAACGAGCCAAAACAACTAAGTTGTTGCATGGCGATTGTAATACCAAATACTTCCAACTAGTCGCAAACGGGAAGCATAGGAGGACGAGGATTTTTCAGCTAGAACAAGAAGAGGGTATAATAGAGGGTGATGAGAATCTCAAACGTTTCATCACAAGGTATTATAAGGGCCTCTTTGGAGCATCGGAAAACAACAACTTCAAAATGGTTGAGTCAATTCGAGATGATATACCCCAGGTAACCGAGTTGGAAAATAAATTCTTACTTCATCCTTTAGGGAGGATGAGATCAAGAAGGCAATTTTCCAAATGGAACATAATAAAGCTCCGGGACCTGACGGCTTTCCAGCTGAATTCTACCAAGCTTTTTGGGGAATCATCAAAGGTGACCTAGTGACGCTTTTTGATGAATTTCATAAGGGACAGCTCCCGTTATATAGCCTCAATTTTGGCATCATCACTCTACTCCCTAAACAAAAAGAGGCCAAACAAATACAACAATTCAGACCCATATGCTTACTAAATGTGAGCTTCAAGATATTTACTAAAGTAATGACGAATCGGATAGCTCTAGTAGCTCAAAAAGTCATTAAACCTTCTCAAACGGCCTTCATGTCCGGCAGGAACATTATAGAGGGAGTAGTGATCTTACATGAAACCATACACGAGATGCATAGGAAGAAGCTAGATGGCATCATTTTAAAGCTTGACTTTGAAAAGGCATATGACAAGGTTAATTGGCATTTTCTCCAACAAACGTTGCGGATGAAAGGCTTTTCACCTATATGGTGTAATTGGATTGACCAAATTGTCAAAGGTGGAAGTGTGGCCATAAAAGTCAATGATGACATTGGACACTATTTCCAAACTAAGAAAGGACTTAGACAAGGGGATCCTCTGTCTCCACTCCTTTTCAACTTAGTTGCCGACATGTTGGCCCTACTTATTGAGAGAGCGAAAAACAATGGAGATTTCAATGGCATCATACCCCATCTGGTAGATGGAGGCCTCTCAATCCTCCAATATGCCGATGACACCATACTCTTCATGGAACATAATCTCGATGAGGCCAAAAATCTTAAACTAGTGTTAAGTACTTTTGAGCAATTATCCGGACTTAAAATAAATTTCCATAAGAGTGAATTGTACTGCTACGGGAAGGCAAAGGAGTGTGAGCAAGAGTATGCACATATCCTTGGATGCGACACGGGGTCCACCCCATTCAAATACCTGGGGATTCCTATGCACCATAGGAAGCTATCAAATAGTGATTGGGTGATAATTGAGGAAAAATTTCAGAAAAAACTTAGTAGTTGGAAAGGTAAATTACTCTCGGTAGGAGGCAGACTAGTTTTAATAAACTCAGTCCTCACAAGCCTAGCTATGTATATGCTCTCTTTTTTTGAGGTTCCTAAAGGAGTTCTCAAAAAATTGGACTACTATCGCTCGAGGTTTTATTGGCAATGCGATGAACACAAGAAAAAATATAGGCTCACTAAGTGGAGCATCTTGTGTACACCGAAAGATTGTGGAGGTTTAGGTATCCAAAACCTGAAAATTCAAAATGATTGCCTTTTAAGCAAGTGGCTGTTCAAACTAATTAACGAGGAAGGGATTTGGCAAACCCTCCTACGGAGGAAATATTTGTCAAATAAAACTTTAACCCAAGTCAAAAAACAGCCGGGCGACTCTCACTTTTGGTCGGGACTTATGAAAATAAAAGACAAATTCCTACAATGTGGACACTTCGAAATTCGTAGTGGAACGGAAATCAGATTCTGGGAGGACACATGGGTGGGTAATACACCCCTGAAATTAGCATATCCAAACCTTTTCCATATAGTGAGGAAAAAATCAGCAACGGTAGCCGAGGTGTTAAGCACTTCCCCGTTGAATGTATCCTTCCGAAGAGCTCTAACTGGACACCAGTTAGAAGCATGGTACAGCCTAGTAGCGAAAGTTGTAACAACCAATCTAACTAGTGCTGCAGATATCTTCATTTGGGACTTGCATAAGAGTGGTGTCTTCTCGACACGCTCCATGTATATGGCCATCATCAAAAACGGTATTATTCCTCGAAAATGTCCAATTTGGAATCTCAAGGTACCACTCAAGATTAAAATCTTCTTATGGTACATAAAAAAGGGAGTTACCCTCACTAAAGATAATTTGGCCAAAAGGAATTGGAAAGGAAACTTAAAATGAAGTTCATGCTGCTCATTAGAAACGATAGAACATCTGTTCATAGAATGTCACTTCACCCGATCCATTTGGAACACAATACATATCACGTTTGGCATTCAACCTCCATCTAGCATCTCAAACATGTTTGGTCCTTGGCTAAATGGTATTAGATCAGCGCTTGGTGACCAAGTTTGTGTGGGTTTGACAGCTATATGTTGGGCTATATGGTTGAATAGAAATGATATGGTATTCAATCGTTCTAAACCTAACACTTTCTTGCAGGTAATCTTCAGGGCTACATATTGGACTCGCATATGGTCGCTGCTGCTTAAAGACGAAGAAGCAAGAACAAGTTTGAAGAATGCGTGCCGTCTCTTGGAAACGGTCGTCATGCAAGTGTTTGCTAATTTTGGTTGGAAGTTCTCGAATAGAATTATGGCGTAGATGTCTAGTTTTGTTCGAGCCTTTTCTTTATCCCCCCTTTGCATTCTATGGAGTGATTTGTGAGCATAAGAGCTCCCCTTTTTTGTAATGAACCGCTGCGTACACCATCCTTGATGGTGTAGAGGCCGGGACCTTTTGTTCCATTATCTAAAAAAAGAATACATTGCTGTACTTTCATTCTTTTTTCTGGTATCTGTCAAGAATTGCTGGTGTTTAAGATGAATAGAAATAGAAATAGAGTTGATTGCCCATCCATTTTTATGAGCTGCAGTAGTACTTGAAATTGTCAACAAAATATTATTTCCATTGATTGCATGTTGATCTAATTGGCAATAGTTGCAGATGTCTTAGGGACGCCAATGAAGATCTTCTACTCCTCTGCACTGAAGATCTCACAGTTAGCATCTGGCCCTCTTCCTCTCCCAGCGGCCTTTACTGCAACCCTAATGCGTTCTTGATTTTGATGGCCTTTCTTGGTGAAAAGCAGGTTGGGCTCAGGGAGAAGACGACATACATCAATCAATTGGATTGGGAGTAAAAAGATCAATAAGGTATGTGTGACCCCTGTGTTCCCTCTCCCCCGAGACATGTCCCAGCAATAGATTTTGGGCGCGCAGTGTGGTTATGTTCTGCAATGTAAGCTAGTTTTGTGTTGAATCTGCTTGTTCCTAGTTGATGGTGAAGCCCACCAAACATGAGTGATTTTGCATAATGCTGCAGCGTACAGGGCAATTGGGCATTGTGTTGTTTGTCGAATACTTGCTCTGAACAAATTGATATAGCAGTGCATATTCGTTACTATTGTTTATTCAGAAGTTACTTGTTACTTGCTCTGATTAAGAAGAAAATTCTGATTTAAAAGTTTATTCAGTTTGTTGGTTGCACTTGTCAATTTCCGTAACTGATTAGGAAGAATTTCCGTAACAAGTCTGAATTAACTGATATATATAAAACCAATCGAATGCTAGCGTATATCATGTATCCTTGTTCAGACTGCATGTATCATGAACCCCTCCATTATCATTCTCATTTCTCAAGTGATAGTTTACTTCAGACTTGTTATCTACTGTACAATATATTCGGTCTTACTTTATTTATCTTTACAATATTTTTAATTAAACTGTTTATGGAAGTTAAACTATTTTTAGTTGCTGATCTCATATATCTCATACATCTACTCATTGCTGATCTCTTCGCGGCCAGGTAAGCCTCCTTATTTTAGTTATTTTTTTGCTTGGGCATATCCTATTTTTAGTGCCATTTTTTGTTTTGTATTTCAAATCAATCTGCTTCCCAGTCTTGCTACCAAAAAAAAAACATCTTGACTTCCGATAAGGGCATGCTAGAGAATGTTTTTTTTCTTTTGGCTTTTTTTTTATATGGATGATATCATGATCGAAGGTCAAGCTATCGAGGAGTACGTACTTGAAGCTCAAAATGATAGCATGATTGGCTGCTCCTTTGTTGTCAGGTAACTTGATTTTCTACTGTACTACTTCAAAAACTCGGCAGTGAGTGGAACCTACACTTGTAAGAACTCAGCAGAGAATGGAACCTTCGAATGAAAATGATGAACATAAATGCATGAAGAACCCGAATGTCCGGCTCATTTGGCTGATGAAGATTACTAACACTACGGGAAATCGCTTGTTCGCCGTGTGCCAACGGCTTCGCCGTGTGCCTCTTCGCGGGCACACGGCAAACAAGCTTGTTTGCCGTGTGCCTGCGCACGTGGCACACGGCGAAGCCGTGGCACACGGTGGACCCAGGCAGGCACACGGCAAACAGGCAGACACACGGCAAACAGGCAGGCACACGGCAAACAGGCCTGTTTGCCGTGTGCCACGTGGCAGGCACACGGCAAACAGGCCACCCCAAACGGCCGTTGGCTTGGCCGTCAGCTTTGCCGTGTGCCCTTGCCACGTGGCACACGGCAAAAAGGAAGGCACACGGCAAAGTGGCATGTTTGCCGTGTGCCGCACGTAGGCACACGGCAAACAGGCAGCAAAAATTTTGAATTTTGCCTCCAAAATTTTTTTACTAACTTCTTTGTCCTTGTATTATTCCATGTTAGTTTTGTGCATGTTTTTCGGTCTGTTTGCTATATTTAATAATTTTATATCATTATTTTTAATTTTGTCGATACGGCAAATTTGAACTGTAAGTGTTTCGAATAATGTAATGTAATGTTCGGAAAAATGTTATTCGGATTCTTAAGACTAATATGATGCCATGTCCATTAGATGGAATCAAATTTTGAATATATTGATCGCTTACCGTGTGCCCGCATTTGGGCTCGGTTCGTTTAAAATTTTTATAAAATACAAAAAAGGTCAAAACATTATAAATTTTGGCGTGATGTCATGTTTTCATACGTAGAGGCTATGGTAAAAAATGTAGAAGGTTTCGAGCAAGTTGACGCATTGCCTCTTTACAAACCGGAGCTTATCGGGAGAAGATCCTAAGAGTTTTGAATGAGACGTTGTGATTTAAAGCAACGTGACAATTCAAATTTTGTTTTACCACAAAACTTATTTTTTATAGTCTTCATACACCTTAGACAGGTCCATGCCAAAATTTGGTTATTTTTTGAATCCGTTTGATATTTTTTAATTTTTTTCTGTTTACGCAGAAAATGTTTGCCGTGTGCTTTCCCTAGAGGCACACGGCATAGTTTGGTTGCCGTGTGCCTCACGGTCGGGACACGGCAAACAAAATTAAAAAATGAAAAAGTAGGCTGTTTGCCGTGTGCCCAGATCCAGGGCACACGGCAAACAATTTTGAAATCCAAAAAAATAAAAACATTGTTCGTCGTGTGCCCTGGATCTGGGCACACGGCGAAGCCCATGGCACTTAGCCGTTCCGGGCCGCCTCTCCCGCACACATACAGGTCACACACGCACACACACAGCTCACACACGCACGCACGCCGCGCCGCCGTCGCCGTCGTCGTCGCCGCCGCCGCGCCTCCCCCAGCTCCGGCCGCGCCTTCCCCACCCCCGGCCGCCGGCCGCGCCGGCGCCTCCCTCACCCCTGGCCTCCCAGCCGCCGCGCCGGTTGCCGCCTCTCCGGCCCCCGCTCCACCGCTTCCTGGCCGCCGCGCCGGCCGCCGCCTCCCCGGCCGCGCCTCCCCGGCCGCTCCTGGCCTCCCCGGCCGCCCTCCCCGGCCGCTCCATGACCTCACCGGCCAGCCGGTGAGTTTTTTTATTTTAGTTGCTTAGTTATAATTAGTTGTTTGATTTAATTTAATTTAGTTATAATTGGTTGTTAATTTAGTTAGAAATACTTAGATAGCATATACTTAGTTATAATTAGTTGCTATTTTAGTTAGAAAAACTTAGCATATACTTAGTGATAATTAGGTGCTGCCGAAATATTTACATTGACATTTCTTTGGTTTTTGATGTGCAGAAGCCACCGTCCACGGGAGCCCATCTCCGCCTCGCCGCCGTTGAGCCTTTAGGTGAGCCTTGTGGTTTTGGTGGTCAAAACCTTGTGTCCGGCCATCGAACCGTGTGCTTAAACATCTGTGTGGCCCGACCTTCGTGTCGTGGCTTTTGTTGCAGGTTTGGAAACCCTCACCGTATAGGGGAGGTGCTGGCGAAATTTTGAATTTCATATAATCATTTATTAAATATTGCAGGAATCCGCTTCCACTTATTCGACGGAGAGACGGAGCTGTAGCGGGAGTCGGAGCCGGAGCGGTACCAGGAGCGGGAGCCGAAGCGGGAGCCGGAGCGGAAGCGGGACCGCGAGTCTACACCACGCCGGCCACGCCTACACCGCCGACCCACCGTAAGCACCGCAATCACGCTCGCCGCCGGCCCTGGGCTTGGGGTATGCAGCCTCCGCCTCCGACTCAGTCGCCAGCGGACGAGTGAGCGGTATGTATCATGTGGTTTCTATGTCGTGTGCTTTGTATGAACTTGTTCTGGACTATGGACGTTGTATCAACTTGTTTATGAACTTTGGAGTCATATCGACTCGTATGGACTGTATATGAACTTGTTTATGGACTTTGTATGAATTTCTGTGGCCGTGTTATGGCTTATGGTGTTTGTGAGCTGGTGAAGCAATATTTGATTGTCTGTGATGCATATAAACTGCCTGAGATGTTAATTGTAATGTATATGAACTGCATGTGATTGTTTTTGTTGTTTGGGGGACATTTAAAAGAAAAACAGCAAAAATTTGGGCAGGGGAAGGATGTTTGCCGTGTGCAAAGGCTGGCACACGGCAAACATCTAGTGTTTGCCGTGTGCAAAGGTCAAGGCACACGGCAAACAACCTGTGTTTGCCGTGTGCAAAGGTCAAGGCACACGACAAACAGCCTGTGTTTGCCGTGTGCAAAGGTAAAGGCACACGGCAAACAGCCGGTGTTTGCCGTGTGCCAGCCACGTGACACACGGCAAACAGCCTGTGTTTGCCAGCCACGTGGCACACGGCAAACAGCCTGTGTTTGTCGTGTGCCGGCCACGTGGCACACGGCAAACAGCCGTTTTCCAGGTGTCCACCGTCAGTTACTTTATTTTGCCGTGTGCCCCATACGACACACGGCAAAGACACGTGGCACACGGCAAACATCTTTGCCGTGTGCCCGTGGTCTGGCACACGGCAAACAGCTGTTTGCCGTCGTAAGGATTGCCGTGTGCCATTTTGCACACGGCAAAGCCTTTTGCACACGGCAAACATTGTTGTCGTGTGCCTTTCAGGCTTCGCCGTGTGCCCTTGATACACGGCAAACCGTGTGTTTCCCGTAGTGTAAATTGAGATGAGGAAGCTTACTCTATTCAGAAATGCATTGACATGGTTGATTTATGCGTGTGTTAATAGTTATATAATGTTCCATCGGCATGCAAACTGCCGTAGTACGGAGTAGTTGTTTCCCTTTGGCTTTGCAGATCATCTTATGTGCACACAATTTTTTTTTTCAGATACAGTGAACTTTATGGAGCATGAAGAGTAAAAGGATGTCGGAGGGAATGTCAATGGCTTATATTAAAAAGCATAGTTTTGTGGCTGAGTAGACGCTTAAAATATGTAACTTGGCGATTGGCGTTGCATGTTGATTGTGGGGGATATAGTACCCGGGCACCTCACGAGCAAGCCTGGCAGCCCACCAAAAGGGGGCAGCCCAGCCCACCGTTCTGGACCTGAAGACGTGCGGGACAAGTCGGCGCACGGAGGAAGGATCTGGGAGGAGAAGTCCTAGTTGGAATAGGAATTATTGTAAAGAAGGAAATGATTCTTAGAGATAGGATCGGATACAAACCGACTTGTAACCCTGCCCCCCGATATATAAGGCGGGCAGGGACCCCCTCCAAAACAACTCGACTAACCAGACAACATCTGAACACTTCTCAACTCACAATCCACGCAATACAACACCCCAAAACAGGACGTAGGGTATTACGTCGAGTCGACGGCCCGAACCTGTATAAACCCCTGTGTCTGTCCATCCTAACCATCCTGCTTCCGATCTTTGCGGTCTTCCCTGCATTACAAATCACTTCCGTGGGCTACCCCGTGGAAAACTGCCGGAGATAATATCACCGACAGTGGCGCGCCAGGTAGGGGATATCGCCGAGATCAATCTGGTAAGCTCGATGGATCGCGTCAAGATCTTGGACAGCTGCAACCTCCCGGACGTCGACGAAGTCGAAATCCAGTTCGGGGACGTCATCACCGCCGCCTTGGATACCCAAGCGGCAGGAGCTACGGTCGCCACGGAGGTCTCCTCTCTGGCGCCGACTTCGGCCATCACGGCCCAATCCGGTCCGATCGCATCTGATCGTGCCGGATCTACCCCGCTGAGTCTATCGCAAAACGCGAGGCCAGACCAGTCGGGAACAGATCTACAATCACTCGGTTCCAATCCGACTCCTGAGAGTCGCGTCGCCGAATCATCGCAGAGCGTAAACGCTCAACCAACACACGTCCAGAGCCCTGAGGTCATTACTGTCCAGACCCCTGGCTTTTGCGCGCTTGCTCGGAAGCAGAAGATGAAGGACATCGTCCAGTCGGATGATTACTTCTCTGGGAGCGACTCCTACGGGTTAGATCTACTGGGACCCTCAATCCTGGACGATCTGCCAGAAGGATACACAGTGTCCGATGCCTCTACAGAGCCGGAACTACTAGGATCACTCGGAGAATTGACTCCGAGTAGTTTGGAGCGTCATACGCCCACATCCGACTTCTCCGAGTCTGAGGAAGACTACCTCGCGCAAGAGGGAGTCGGATCATATTGCTACATGGTGGCGCCAGCAACGCCAGCCAATCCTGTCTCAGAAGATGAGGTCACTCCAGCTGAGGAGACGACTGAAGCCAGGAACCAGCGTCGAGGACGCAACGCCAGTCGGGCGACTCGCAGAGCGGCACGACCGCACGGAGCCATCGCGTCAGGATCTGGCACTGCTCGACTCCAGGAGCCTCACTCTAAAGATCATCGTCGCCAACGGGATCAGCACGACCGGAGGAGCACCCGGAACTTGATGCGCGACGGCATGTTCGAGTTCAACGGATACGACGTCTACGAAACACCGGTCCAGAACCTCGTTACTATCAACGAGGAAATCAAACGGCTGCCACCTAACACTCCGGGCCTGGAAAAGGTAAGGGCTCTCGTGCAGGCCGCCTCCGTCCAGGTTCACCAGATGCAAGGCAGAACGACCACGGACGCTCCTGAGCCCGGTCCGTCTCGACACCGGGCCGGCGGCGGATCGGGTCGTGATGAAGACCTCCGCACCACGATCAACAGAGATCGAGATGCGAGGGACGTCATCACCAACAGCACCGAAGAGCGCCACCGTGAGGAAATCCGACGGCGCGAAGAGTACGATCGGGATCATGGAAATCACCGTCGTAACCCCAACAGGAGCGGCTACTCGACGGAGTCAGACTCCACGGCAGGCTCCGCCCTGCTCTGCTTTCTCGATAGCTATCCAGGCTATTACCAGACAGGCCTAGAGCCTAAGGATCAGATAAAGACCTCGTTCATCACGCCGTTCGGTGCTCCTTTGGCCTTCGGTATGAAAAACGCCGGCGCGATCTACCAGAGGACAATTCAAGCGCGTATGGATCAATTGACTCTGGACGCAGTAGAACGCCTACATCGATAAATCCGTGGAACATCGAGCACTTACAGCGTTTCTACGCCTAATTCAGTTATGTATTTATCTTTTTTATTATTACATTTGTTTTTCCGAGTGATTTTGGAGGGTAGTCACCCCCAGTTCCGACTCGGCATGTTTATAATGAGTTATCAATAAAGTTGATTTCATCTTCCATCTATTTCTACTACTCGCATTTCCTCTTTCGCGTCACGCACATAAAGTATGAGTGGAACAAACCTTAAATCAAGAGGGAAAGTACTCGCCAAGTCAAAGCTCTAAACGTACGACAAAGACTCTGTGGCATGAGACTGAGACCAACGAGGCTAATCTACTCCGTAACAGGTCAACCACTCAGAAATTAAGGCCAGCGCAGAAAGAAAGGGAGTTGCAGTCACATAAAAACTTATATACAATAACGACAATTTAAACATTGTTCAAAAGATTCTAGTTAGATCAAATACTATAAATATTTTATTTACATTGCAGGGTCACCAGCACCAGACGGGGCCGCTTCATCCGAGTCATCAACAACATCCTTGGACAGGACATTGGCGATAGGCTCGACTTCATGGAGCAGTCTGCCCACGTCGTCTTCGGAGGTGCCGGCAGCATACCCGCGGCCGAGTGGCTCCAGGTCTGACGCCGGAAACAGCGACTTGAGCACCGCCAGGACATGGCCACAGCTGGCCTGGCTGATGGAGCAGAGCTGCCGCCGGAAGTAGCGTGGGAGCGCCCGAACGCGGTCAAGGATGGATAGCGCTATCTTCTCGGTGCGCAGCGCCTCAGCTTCACCTTGCAGCCGGGCCACCTTGGCAGTGAGCTCTGCGAATTGGGACATAATCCGATATCGATAATCTACAGAAAGTTAGATCTGAATAATATTTTCACGTCTGACAGAAAAACAAACAAGGAAGAACATACCTCTGAGCTCGTGCACGGCCTGGGCCTCGTTGAGCTTAGCCTGCTCTACCTCCCCGCGTAAATCGCGAGTGGTACGCTGGGCTTCCTCCAACTCAGCCTGGCGCTGGACCGCAGCAGCCTCGAGCTCAGTCACTCGGGCCACCAAGGAGTCAGCCTTAGCAACTGCAGAAGATAGTTCTTGAATAACCGAGGCTTTGGCCTCGGCATCAGCAGCTAAGTCCTGCAAAGACAAGTCAGATGACAATATGAATTGATGTGCCACTCGGTACTTGATATCAACAAGATAAGTAGCTCCGGAAATACCTTGGCTATGTGGCCCATGCGAAGATGGAGTGACATGAACTCCTCCAGAGGAGTCATGGGAGCACCACCACTCAAAGCGCCGTCCACCGCAGAAGCAACCTCGACCGCCGCAGTCTGGGGCTCCTCCACTGCTGCAGTCGGTTCAACCACAGGAGCAGGCTGGGGGGTGCCTTGAGGAACTGGTGGCGGGGTCGGCGACGCCGGTGTAGGACTCGGTGGAGGCGGGGTTGGTGCTCGCAGTGACTCTGGTGGCGGACCCACAGGCTGATCGCTGAGAAGATCAGCCGAGTGGATCGGCACCTCTGGACTTTGGATTGACGGGGCCTCGGTCTCAACAGCCGACTGAGGCAAAGGACCCGCGAAGGGGACCTCAGATGGCGTGCTACAGAATAAAGCATATATGGATCATTAATAGAAGAACATAAAGGTAAATCAAAGAGATGATAAGGATACTTACAGAGTAGAGATGCGCATTCTCGGGCGCTTTCCTTTCCGAGTGGGGGAAGGGAGGTCCCTCGGACTTGCAGCACTCAGAGGCATTACTGCAAAAGGAGACTGGTCCGAGCTTGTGATTGGCGGTAGGATTGACGACTCGGCCACGCCAGCTTCATCTTCTTCCGAGTCAGACGACTCAGAGATAAGGAGTTGGCGGCGGCTTGGCGCATCCCTAAACACGATCCCTGTTGAGATCTTCCGCTTCTTCGGGGCAGGGGCAGCCTTCTCACCACTCAGAGATAGCACATCGGGAGAAGGAGAGGACGACAGAGTGATATCTGAGTCGCGCAGATCACTCTCACTTCCCCCGACTGCTTCTTCAGATCCAACGGCCCTGCGCCGAGCCGGTTGATCCACTCCCTTTGGCATCTGAGGCAAAGGAGGGAGGGATACAAAGGCAGCTCGACCCTGCAAAAATTGGGTTCAGTTCTGAGATTAATGGGTGGAATTGAAATAAAAAACAACAACAGATTGACTAAATACCTCAGGGCGTGGATTTCCCAAGTTGAACGCCGGAGGACAGTCAGTGGTCCTCAGGGAGGTTCCGGTCGCGAAGAATTTGCCAAGCCGAGCGGCGGCTTGGACTTTGTCGACGCGCTCGGAGGCTTCGCGCGTGTTGTCCCCCTCGGCGTAATACTCATACGCCGGGTGAGCCCGCTGCTTGAGGGGCTGGACCCGGCGCAGAACGAAGTTGGCTGCCACTCCGACGGCAGACAACCCATTGTCCTTCAACTGGGTAATAAGACCCAGGAGTTCCCGAACCTGATCCATTTCACTCTCCTTGGGAAGAGCGGTCCAGGACTGGGAGGGAACAGGACGAGAATCGATTTCTGGAGAGATGGCGGGCGAGTGGTTTCCTACGTAAAACCACTCGGACTGCCACCCCTTATTGGAGGTAAGGAAAGGGATGTCAAAATACTCCCGAGTTCGACCCTCGCGGAGTTGGAATCCGGCGCCCCCGACTACTTGCGGACAGTCGGTTCGGGGATAAGGTTTAAGAAGAAAAAGATGAAGAAAAAGATTGACGTGAGGCTCTATCCCAAGATAGGCCTCACAGAGGTTGATGAAGATGGCGATATGGAGAATGGAGTTGGGATTCAGCGCGCAGAGACTGATCCCATAAAAGTGCAGCAGCCCGCGGAGGAAAGGATGCGCGGGCACGCCAAAACCACGAAGAAAGAAAGATTCGAACACCACCAAATCAGAGGAGTTTGGGGTGGGGAAAGACTCACCGGCGGCGGCGCGCCACTCGGCGGTTTGCTGGTCGGGGAGGATGCCGTCGATGACGTGTTGCTCGAGGCGCCTGGTGGTGGTGATGGACTCCCTCCACTCGGCGGCGCGATCCACGGCGACCTCGGCGGTGGCCTTGGCCTTGGACGACCAGGCTCTTGCCGGCGACCTCTCCTTCCGCTTCGGGCCTTCCTTCCTCTTGGGCGCCATGGCGATGAGCGGGGCTGAAGAGCGAGGAGGAAAGCTGCGGGAGCGGATCTAGGGTTTGCTCTTGCGCAAGGAGGAGAACTGGAGCGTCGGGGAAGGCAAATGGCAAGTAAAGGAAGAAGATTGCGGCGGGGATGGCTTATAAAGGAATGAACCGTTCCTCCCGCGCGCGGCGCGATGCGTGTCTCGGGAACTCAACCGACGCAGGCACGTCCCGTCGCTTTGAATTCAAAGATGCGGTAAGGAGTCGCGATATCCTCGCGATATTTCGCCTTCCGTAAAGCAACCGTTGGGAGGCAACGGACTTTGCGGAGTAGTGGGCCTAAATGGGCTGAAATATAGCACGACCTTTCGGTTCTGTTACGCTAACAAATTTGTGGGTTCCTGAGCTAGTGTTAAGGAGCAGAAACCACTCGGTCGTGAGGCTAAAATTAGTCGACGGCCAGATTTGATTTTGCAGTTAATATTGCATCCTTGCAATTGATTTTTACGTAAGGCATGCGATACTATCGCTATATTCGCTCAGGAATCTGAGTCAAATGCTGACAAGTATAAATCTTGCGAGAAGATGGCTTACCATATGGTCAAGCCTGAGTCGTGGGACACGACTCGGAGGTCATGCCGAGTTCAAAGAACTTGAGGACAAAATCCTTATAAAGGGGAAACAAAAAAGCCCCTGAAGGAAAAGATTATCTAAAATCCATGTCCAGAGGCATGGGGGCTGAAAAAATAGTCGGAATTCATAGCTTTCAGAGTCTTGACACGATCATGCTGAGTCGTAACAAGACTCGGGGGCTACACCCAATGGGTGCACCTGGAGGTGCACACCATTGATGGATTAAGTTTAAAAAGAGATTCATAATATTTTTGACCCTCGACCAGAATATTCTATTCTGCTCAAGGCTCGGGGGCTACACCCAATGGGTGCACCTGGAGGTGCACACCATTGAAGATCAAGATACAGATGGATAAAAGTTGAAGACCTTTGGCCAATTTCGTATAAAAATTGCCCAAAGCCCGGGGGCTAAGTGTATTCACTTCGCTGTCGCGTCGTGAAGAAGAGCACTCCTTCCCCTCACTATGGCTATAATTGAAGAATTGTTTTCAGGAACATCTGAGCATGCACTCGGATCTTCCTCGAAACCACTCGGATCTTCTTCGAAACCACTCGGATGAGATCTTAGACAACTTGGAGCACTCGGATCATGGAAGAAAAGACGGATCAATTACCGCCAACGATCGGTCAAGAAGTGCTCGGGGGCTACTGTGGGGGATATAGTACCCGGGTACCTCACGAGCAAGCCTGGCAGCCTACCAAAAGGGGGCAGCCCAGCCCACCGTTCTGGACCTGAAGACGTGCGGGAGAAGTCGGCGCACGGAGGAAGGATCTGGGAGGAGAAGTCCTAGTTGGAATAGGAATTATTGTAAAGAAGGAAAGGATTCTTAGAGATAGGATCGGATACAAACCGACTTGTAACCCTGCCCCCCGATATATAAGGCGGGCAGGGACCCCCTCCAAAACAACTCGACTAACCAGACAACATCTGAACACTTCTCAACTCACAATCCACGCAATACAACACCCCAAAACAGGACGTAGGGTATTATGTCGAGTCGACGGCCCGAACCTGTATAAACCCCTGTGTCTGTCCATCCTAACCATCCTGCTTCCGATCTTTGCGATCTTCCCTGCATTACAAATCACTTCCGTGGGCTACCCCGTGGAAGACTGCCGGAGATAATATCACCGACATTGATTCTGTAAACATGTTATGGATCCTTTTACCAACTTGCTATTTTCTTATGATTTTTCTGTATTTTTAAATAATTTTTTGAGGTGGTTGTAGGCACATGTTCTGTTTAGCTATTTTGCATGAAGTCATGGCTACATGTGTGTCCGTGTCTTGCCATTTATGATCCATTTTCTAGCAACGGAAGCGTCAAACAACGTTGATAATATTTTGTCAGGGTTTGATGAGGGACGGGGAAATGTCATTAGCGGATGAGGGACGTGCTTCCCTCCGCGAGCAAGGGGTTGATGAGGGACGGGGAAATGTCATTAGCGGATGAGGGACGTGCTTCCCTCCGCGAGCAAGGGGAGAAAGCACCCCCCCCCCCCCCCCCCCCCCCCTCGCGATTGGAATTCCCAGGGTTGGGCCGGCCAGAGCTTCCAAAGTGGCCCTGAATATGTCTAACATAATCCACTTCGGGTACCATTTTTGAAAGTTTTTGTATAAATTGCACCGTTGGATATACAAAATATACCCCCTTACAGTTCACGCTGGATTATTATTATTTTGCTCATGCCGAACGAGGGTAGAATTTGTGTATATACAATTGAGCATGGTACGATGATTTAATATCTATCATATAGAAGTGAATTCTTTATTATATATAATATAGTTTTTATTTGCTGATATTGTAATAAGTAGAGATGTACAAGCTCATTTATGTATGAGTTGCACAAAACTCAATAATTTCGAGTTGAACTGTAATATTTGAGTCATATATAGCAATTCCTATGTATTGTAACGTCATAATCCGTATCTGATATGGACTTTGCTATGGTACTTCTTTAAGAGGTAAGAGGTCAAATGGATCTAGGCCCTTCATTTTTTTTAGAGAGAAAAATTAATTAAAATTGAATTTAGTCATCTAGGAAGTTGGATCTAGTCATCTAGAAAGATATTTTCATTTTTAAAAATAAATAAAAAAATTGGTATATATTTTTTAATTACTTCTTAGGAGGTAGTACTTCATCCTAACCACCTAGATCTACATAAATGGATGGCTCACAATCATTTGGGTGTACCATAGCAAAGCCCGATTGATGTTCAATAATTACTGTATGTATCCCTATATGTTGAATAAAAATTTCTTATCTACATTTTTGTTTTAGTATAGGTATCCCATGATGTCAATGCAAAGCAGAGCAACTATGCCTTGTGGATAGTTGTACCACAAACTCTATACTTAGAGAGCTTACATACTTTCAAACTCTCAAGAAGAGAGATGGGAAATTTTAACCATCAATGTACGTGAGGACAATCAAGAAGAATATCTTCTCTGGACCCAAACAGATGAACAGGACAAACACATCTACGAAAGAATTTCTTCACTTCCGTATAGGTAGTACTATACATACATAAAGCCCATTGCACATGTTGCTTATATAGGTAATTTTTTAAAACGCTGATACGCTCCACAGTTAGCACGATCGACCTGTGCATCCTAGAATAGGGATGATGACAAAAAATATCCACAAATCTATTGGTCATAATTCGATCACTACAAAGTTTCCCAAATCCTTTGGTTTTTTATGCACTGCTTGCGCTACTGAGAAATTAATTTTGAGACCTCCTCTTAAAATCAAAGCTGAACCACTGAAATTCCTTGAAAGAATTCAAGGTGATATTTGTGGTCCGAATGTGCTAGCTTTTGGATCGTTCATGTATTTCATGATATTGATTGATGCATCTACTAGATGGTCCCATGTATGTCTTCTTTCAACATGCAGTCATGTCTTTTCTATGATAATGTACCAACTTATAAGTTGAAGGCACATTACCCTGAACAAAAGATTCAAACAATCCATATGGTATGCACGCTGCTGAATTCATATATATCAAATGCTTTCAATGATTATTGCATGGTTTTGTGAAATCAGGTTCAGCACTCTAGTCCATATATTCGTACTCAGAATGGCTTGGTTTAATCATTGATCAGAAGGATCAAGCTCCTTGCAAGACCTCTATTAATGAACTGCAAACTGACTACCTAGTGTCGGGGTCATGCGCGGTACTACACACTGCTGACCTTCTCCAACTATGACCAATTGCATATGATAGATGATACTTTCCCAATGTTATTAGTACATGGGAATCTACTTACATACCGATCTCACCACCTCAGCGTACCGCTATGGGCCCACCTAGGAAAGTGGGGATCTATGTGGGATTTCAATCTCCGTCGATCATCAAATATTTAATTAGAACCCCTAACAGGAGATCTATTTAATGCCCAATATGTTGATTCTATCTTTGATGAGGGACATTTCCCGGTATTAGGGGGGACGTCAAGTACCAGAAAGAATGCTAGAAAATTGATTGGAATGCCCAAGGTATTCTAGCCTCTGATCTACATACTACAGAAACCGGACTCCGAGTTTAGAAGATCATACATTTGCAAACTCTTGCAAGTAACCTGCTAGATGCATTTACCGATTACAAAGGTGTCACTAAATCTTCCAATCCTGCTAGGAATGTGCCAGAAAGAGTGGAGGTACCAAATAAAACCACTCAACTCCGGCTTCCAAATAAGAAGGGGAAAAGTATGGCCCAAGCGAGATTCAAAAACATGCAAGCAAAGTAAGTTGGTAGATACAAGTCAACCTGTTGTTGACAGACACGCCAAAGAATATTGTATATCCAGTGAATTATAATGATCTGCGACCTAGCTAGTTCAATTGTTCTTATAATTTTATACTCCTTCCGTCCCAGAAAGAATGCACTTCTCGCTTCCCGAAAAATTCCAGAATCTTAAGTTTGACCAATTATAAATAAAAATATATAAATATTTATGATATGAAATACATATCATTAGATTCGTTTTCAAATGTGGTTTTTTTAACAAATTTATTTAGAGCCATAAATATGAATACAATTCACTAGAAACTTGGTCAAACGTGAACAACTTTAACGGGCATGCAACCCAAACAAGCATTCTTTTTGGGACAGAGGGAGTAGCTCCCAAGCATTATAAGATTTTTTATGCCTTTAAAATAATTTTTATATAAATACTCGCTTGTCACCCTACCTCATTGATATTCGCGTTTTGGAGCGAGCTTTCCTAGCCCGGGAAGCAAACCACCACCGGTCCTCAATGTCCACGACTAACAACAATACATGTCTTGTTTACTTGGCTTATCAGCCCAGCTCAGCAGATTCAGCTCTCTCACAAAATACTATTAAATCAACCCAGATTGCCAAAATCAACGGACTTTTCAGCCCAACCAAACGGACAGGTGAAGTGGCCTCTGCCGTAACAACCATTCTCTAAAAGTGTTTACAAAAAAACATTCTCCCAAAGTAATCGTTCTTTGTCTGGCCCTCACGTAGGTTCAAATGTCAAAACCCAAGCACTAGCCCCACCGTGTGCCAGGCTACGAGCCATGGTGTAAACGGAAGCCATGATGAACTTTGTCGTCGTGTTATTATATATATAATACTGGACCCACCTGGAATTTGGTCACTTGTAGACGGTTACTTGAAGTACACAGGCTGGAGTGTAAAAGGTCAACACGTAAAATAAATAATTAAGTTGACCGCATCACGTTTTTCTTTCCATTTTTGTCTCGTCTTCTGCTATTTCTTCACGGCGGCGACGCTCCCATTTCCAGGTCCCATTTCTGCCGGCGCCGTCGTCCAGCTCGTTCCTCTCCCAACCCAAACCCAAGCTGCGCCGCCATGTCTTCGTCTGGCAACCAGCTTTGCCCAACCGCCACCACCCTCGTCACTGCTGCTGGGAACCCCGACGCCGTCCTCCCCGGCGCCGGCGTCGACGTCGACAGGTCTGCTTGCATCGTATCTCCGATTAGATCTCTCCATTTCACTCACATGATGTTATCTCTTCACGCGCGACGGCTAAACAGGAATGAGGAGAGGGACTGGGCGAATCTCGTCGGCGACGCCGTCCGGCAGATCGCCGGCAAGCTCCTCGCCGACGACGCGGCGGAGTACGTCCGCCTGAGAGCCGTCTGCACGCCGTGGAGGAGCGCCACCGCCGCCCCGAGCTGGGAGCCCCAGTTCTTCCCCAGGAACTGGCTCATGCTCCGCCGAGACGTGGTTGCCGACGCCGCCCCGGCAGCACCAGTGAGCCGCCGCTTCGTGAACGTCCGCACGGGCGCGACGCTCCTGATCCGGCCGCCGCCGGCCGAGGAGTACGGCGACTTCATCACCGGCGCCGAGGGGCTCCTGCTCTTCCACTGCGGCCGCACCGACACGGTGCGTCTCTTCAACCCCCTGACCGCCGCCACGGCCGTCCTCCCCGGCCTCGCCGGCGCGCCGGGCATCGAGGAGGCAGCGGTGGAGTTGGAGCTAGCCGCCGCCGGGGTCATCGCCGCCGACGGGAACGCGCCGGCGGCGGCGAGTCCCGCCGTGGTGCTCGTCTTGGTCATGCCGCGCACCACGGTGATTCTCTGCGCCAGGCCCGGCGACGACCGGTGGAGAACCGTCGACGCCGGCGAGGCCCAGCCGCAGCCGTTCCAGGGTGGGCTCTCAATGCAGGGGAAATTCTACGTGCCGACGCGCCACGGCGAGGTGCTCAGGGTTGAGCTCTACCCGCAGCCTCGCCTGATGTACGTGGCTCGGCCGCCCGGTTCCCAGCACTGCACATGCGATGTGGCCGTGACATCTTACCTGGTGCCGTCCCTGGACGAGGACGGTGCCGGTGAGGACAACGACGGGATGCTGCTGGTGCGTGTGTTTGATGGTGCCGTCGATGTCCTAGGGGTGCATCTTGGGAAGGGGAGCTACACTAGGGTACCGGATATTGGCAACCGCACCATCTTTCTGCCGGGGCTGACAGTCCGGGCTGACAAGCTCTCCTCTGTGGCTGAGATGGAACTAGGATCGGTGCACCTGGACGAGGACATCGAGGATTACATTATTGGCTGATGGTAGCATGAAGGCCTGAATGCGTTTTGTTTCCAGCCTGTTGAATCCCAAATATCTTTGGATGTTTTGGGATGATTTTTAATTACTTATAGTTATATGTAGTAGTGGAGTGTGTGCATTTGTTCCTTCCCATTTTCTTTCGGATTAGTGATATGTTGAAAAATTAAATCAAACTCTTGTATGGACGTTTGGCTTAATTTTGTAGCTATGCGATGATGACTATGTGTCGTCATAGAATAGTTCCTTTCATTTGATGTTTGATAAGTCAGCTTAACTAAAGCATATTGTTCTAATGCGGGGAGTAATTTTTTGAATTGATGAATAATTGAGTCATAACTTGTATGAGGGTGTTCGATAAGTTAACTAAAGCATTTATACTCATTGCTCATTGATTGAGATGGGTGCACCTGGACGAGGACATCGAGTGTATATCAGTGACCTGATTTCATCTCCTTTTGCAAACCTGATTAACGTCTGATTATTTCTTGATGTTGATGAAATGGCTTCATCAAGGTTTTATAATTGAGAGAATGGCCAACTATATTTTTGCTAGAAAATTAAATAAGGCAATGCCTTGGTATCACCACGAAAGGGAGCATGGATCGGCCGGCCCCTCCTGGTGAAGTACAAACACATTGTCGTCATGGCCCCTTCCTGCTTCGTGGCATGCAGTACTACTGCATCTCATTTGAATATAAATAGTCAACACTCATGTAGTGTAGTAGTGGTAGGATCCCAGTTAAGGGAGCAAATCCTGATGGCAGAAAAAAAATCCCCTTGCTGGCAACCCAAAAAATAGTGGCAGGGCGCCGGCCTGTGGGCACCTATGCTTGGTTCGGGCTCTCCTATTAGGGGGTAGTTGCAGCAGTCGGTAACCTAGATGGTCGTGGTTATGGTGCGGCCCTATAGGGTGAAGTCGGGGTTCGGGGGTTTTTCTCGGTCGGATTGGCTGAGATTTCTTCTTAGCACAATGCCGTGGGGGGGGGGGGGGGTTCTTTCCCCCGCCGGTCCAGTTTTTTTTTTGAATATAAATATTTGTGACTTGTATCTTTCAGTTGTGGTTAGGGTGAAGCAGGGTTCGGGGGTTTTCTCAATCAGATTGGCTGAGATTTCTTCTTAGCATAATGCCGTAGGGGCGGTCTTTCCCCCGCTGGTCCAATCTTTTTTTATTTGAATATAAATATTTGTGACTTGTATCTTTCAGTTGTGGTTTGTAACAGAATGTTCATGATGTGAAGATTCTGGGTAGCGTTTTCAAGCCGATGGGCTTAAATTCTTTTGGGTAGTCGACTCATGGGGAACCATTGACGCCAGCGAGGCGCCGCCGCCATTCCACGGCGGCGGCCTGTCGATGCGGGGGACAATTCTATGTACCGACGCGCCTTGGTGAGGCGCTCAGGGTTGAGCTCTACCCACAGCCTCTCCTTGTGTACATGGCTCGGCCGCCCGGTTCCCGACGCTGCACATGTGATGTTGCCGTAACATCCTACCTGGTGCCGTCCCTGGACCTGGACGAGGGCGGTGCTGGCAAGGACAATGATGGGATGCTGCTGGTGTGCGTGTTTGAGGGTGCCGTCGATGTCCTAGGGGTGCATCTTGGGAAGGGGAGCTACACTAGGGTACTGAATCTTGGCAACCGCACCATCTTTCTGCCGGGGCTGACAGTCCTGACTGACAAGCTCTCCTCTGTGGCTGAGATGGAACTAGGATCGGTGCACCTGGATCAGGACATCGAGGATTTTATTGTTGGCTGAATACCTTGAATGCCATTTTGTTTCCTGTTGAATCCCTATATGTTTTTGGATATTTGGGATGACTACTTATGTACTAGCGATGGAGTGTGTGATACATTATTTGTTCCTTTGAAAAGTCTATACCGTGGGGGGCCTTAGCGCGCGACCGGACCAGCCTAGCAGGCCGTGCATGCACGACGGTCCAGCTCTGCTCCGCCTTCTTCCACCTCGCGACAATCTCTCCACGCCTCCGCCGCCGATTGAAGCTAGTTGTGGGCGGAGCAGCCGACAGAGAAGCCGCCACCGTTCGGAGTGGTGGTCAAGATTGGCGGCCTTAGGGTTAGGATTAGAGTTAGGGTTAGGGTTAGGGTTAGAGGGTCGCGTGGGGTTCTATTGTTCACATGAGTTAGACGGAGGTTTCGGGTACGACGGCAGCCTGGTGGTGGAGGCGTGTTGGCCGGGGCGACGGAGGGCGCGGGAGCGCCACTGGCTAGGCACGGTTGGATCCCCTGTGGGCAGTGGAGCAGCGGGGAGTCACGTAGATGTCGGTTTAGTGCGGCGGCAGAAATGGCAGCGGTGGCGCAGGGCCGTGCCTGAGTCGACGGAGGTGGTGGAGGTAGGGGAGCTCGACCATCGGCGTTAGTGTGGTGGTGCATGGTGGGCGGCGGCTGAGGCGGCCAAGGCTGGCAGAGCCAATGTCGGTGGGGGTGGCGGGGGCATCGAGTTCGGATGGGTTAGGGTGGCGGCCGAGACCGCCAGAGCCGGGGGGAGGTAGTGGTGGGCAGGGGCGTCGCCAGGCTAAGTTGCTGCCACTATTGAACTAAAGTTGCAAGGCGGGAAATGCAAGTTGCAAGCGGCGGAGGAACACGAATTGAAGGGGTGTCACACGTTTTCATAACACGCGATGTGTCGCGGGATAACGCGGTCCTTGTTCCTCCCATTTTGTGACGGATTAGTGATATGTTGAAAATTTAAAATTAAAACTCGTGTGTGGACATTTGGTTTAATTTTGTAGCTATGCGATGATGATGTCTCATAAAATCCTCCCTTTCATTTTGCTGCTTGATAATGATAATAACTCAAGTTAATTAATGCATTTGCTCTTAATTTCGAGTTGTTGAATAATTGAGTCACAACTTGTGCAAGGATGTTTGTAATATTTTTTAGTTGTTATATGGAGATCAAGAGTGTGTGGTAAATTTGTTCCTTTGCAGATTAGATTTGTGTGGTTAGTAGTTAGATCCTTGCTTTGGCCATACATTTGAGATTGTCATAATGGGGTTGGAGCATCAGCGGATGCGGGCTCCATTCTTTTTTTAAAATTTCCTTCGTAACAATTTCATGCCGCATAAATATCCATATGCTTCTTGTGTTGTGCTCTGTTTATTTCAATGCTCTTCTACATGCATGCATGTTAGGTAAACATGTGAGTTTATTTCATAATCAATCTTAGTACAAGCTACACAACACATCCATGTAATAAATTAGGTGTTGGATGTTGATTCTTTTATTGCTTTATTAATAATTATATCTTTGGTGTTTTTTTAGTGACATGAGCTCAACCCACACAGCCTCACCTAGTGTACGTGGCTAGGCCACCGTTCCCGGTCTTCTCTGCAAAACAATTGCGCTATGACCTACTGCCTGGTGCCATCCCTGGAAAGTTCGGTGACCACAATGACAACAGGATTCTACTGTCCGCAGGTGCCAATGATCAATATCCATGGGCTGCGTCTTGGGCGCACGGGCAGAGAATAGTGCTGGCCAAAGCTTGCCATATGCACTGAAGCTACGGCAGTACCGGCACTGCTCTTGGGAGAGGGAGGTACACAACATGCTACCCAAACTCGGCAGCCGCACTATCTTTCTGCTAGGGTGGCACTCCGAGATGAGAGCTGATAAGGTACGGTGCACCGAATTGTTCGAATGCCGTTTTATTAGCTGAATTGCTCGAATGCCGTTTTATTTGATGTTGAATAATTCATCAGCCAAAAATTATCTTTGGATGTTTGGAATAATTTTAATTATGTAGTGATGGAGTGTAACACATTTGTTCCTTACATTTTGTCATATTAATTATCTGTTGAATAATTGAACTAAAACTTGTGTGAGGATGTTTGTCATATTTTTTTAGCTATGTTGTATGATGTGTGTAAAATTGTTCCTTTCATTTGTTCACTAATGCATTTGTTCTAATGTTGGGAGTAAACTTTTGGCTAGCTGAATAGTTGAGTCATCACATCTTGTGTGAGGAATTTTGGAATATTTCTTTAGTTATTATATGGTGACCAAGTCTTTTATACATTTACTCCTCTCATTTGCTGCTGTCCGAATATTCAGGTTGATACATTCCTTTAATATTTCAACGAATATTGACTTTTATGTTTGGCATTAACATGATCAACGATTTGCACTATGCAGGAAAATTATTTCCTTCTTTGTGTTTAATACATTTCTTCTATTTATTTTCTGTCGGATTATTCAGCAGGTTAATTAATTCGTTTGTTCTAAAGTTTGCAGTAAACTTTTGTTTAGTTTGGATCAAGTAGTTGAGCATGTTACAAGGTTGTATACTCTTTAGCTTGTGGATCACAGTTCAGATGATCAATCAAACCGAATATGTGAAATGGACATCCTACATATCCTTTTATTGAAACAAGCTTCCTAGCAAAAACAACTTTTCATTGAATTCCAGTAGGTAGGTTGTCGCGGTTAGTAGTTAGATCCTTGCTTTGATTCATATATTTGAGATAGTTTGGGTTGTAGCATCAACAAACCAAGTATCCTTTCTTTTTTATTTCATCCGTAACAATTTTATATATGCTGCTTAGATATCCATATGTTTCTTGTGTTCTAGTTTGCTTATTTTCATTAATGCTCTTCTACAAGTTCACCAAAATTTTGAGCTTGTTCCTTTATCTATATTATATGCTAGACCCATCCATGTTGATGTTTTGGCTGAAAATAGCCTGAATGCCATTTTGTTTTCTGCTGAATAATCCAGTCAAAACTTATTGGAGGATGTTTGCGATCTTTTGTACTTATGGAGTGTGATATTGTTTCTTTCTTCCGTCTGCTGTCGAATTAGTCCTATGTTGAATAACTGAACTAAAACTCATTTGAGGATTTCTTGTTCGCTTACTTTTGCTTCTTGTATGCAAACTCATGGTATTTCCATTCTCAGTAATGAAAATGGGGGTTCCTCTCGTTTCAAAACAAAAAAAAACTCAAATGAGGGGATTTAGTTTAGTATTTTAGCTAGTGGTGATGATGTGTGATAAAATTGTTTCTCTTGATAATTCATGTTAATTACTGTATTTGTTCTAATGTCTGGGTGTTGAATATTTGAGCAAGACCTTGTGTGAGGATGTTAGGAATATTATTTATTACTATATGGCAATGAAGTCTGTGACACATTTGTTCCTTTCATTTCCTTAGATTGATACATTCATATTGAATTGTATGTTTGTAATTAAAAGATCAATAAGTGTAATCTTTTGCATGCAGATCACAGGTGGTAGATCAAAATGAATATAGCAAAGCGATATGCACCATTATCTTTGATGCAAACATGCTTTATAGCAAAGATTTCTTTTTTAAAAGATGCCACGGGGGATTAAGAGCATTGTAGTTATTAATAGCTAGATCCTTGTGTCAATGGCTATGTTTGTAGCTAGTCAATCTGCACTCCTGCTAAAAGAAAAAGGAGCATCATTAAATGATACAAAAGCCAGGAAGCATCATTAGATTTCTCAGCTCATATTTCCTGAATGCCTTGAAGGAATGTCCGAAAAACAGTTTGCACGTTATTGCGCCGGACTGCAGGATCAGTAGCAATATCATATCTCAGATTTCTTTCCACTGCACTTTAGCTGATCATCTTCTTCATCTTTGTGTGCCTATATCTATCTAATAGTTTATGCTACATGACAACCTTTTCCATCCGATTATTAGCCCATGCTCAAAAGAATAACTTTAGACTATACCTATTTGTCTGTGGGAAACAGCATAACGATGTCTCTGCATATTTGCTTTTCTATAAAGTATAAACTTAGAACGCTAGGTTTCCAACTTCTCTTTGATGGGACAAGGAAATGTACACCTGAGTGAGTAGGACACTAAGAATTGCATTTCCTAAATGCATGCTGTAGTTTCCTGTTGAATAATTCGGTTGATTGAAACTTTTGTGAAGATCGATGTATGTTTAATTTGAGTAACTTAGTTATTTTATGATGATGAATGATACATTTAATTTGTTCCTCTTATTTGATGTTACATTATTTATGTTAATACATCGTAACATTTTGGAGTAAACTTAAGTTGGTTGTTTCTAATTAGCATCATATATAGACCAATTATATTTGTTTGTGGGTAACAGCAGAACAACATCTATGTGTATTTGTTTTTCTCAAAACTCAAAAGCTATGTTTATATACTCGCTAGTTTCTGAATGTAATCTCATTTGGTCATTTTCGTTAGCGGAAACAATAAGAGGAAAAAATTTTAACAGAAAAATGATGTCATGATTTTCAAAAGACTCCACTTTGGCTTACATGATTTAGGTTAGCTCAAACAATAAGAGGAAAACGTTTTACTAAAGTCGTGAGTTTTAGAAAGCTCCACTTTGGCAATTACTGAGATTAATTGCATGATTGACTAGTAGTACACAAGTATTGATTATATTGATGGCCTCATTTAAGGAAAATAGGTGATACCCCATGCGTTGCTGCGGGAAAACTAGGTGAGTTTTAGTCATCTTTTGATTTGTCGTGGTGAGTAAAGAGACTCTTCGATGTTGTTGTTCTGAGTAAAGAAGAGAAGAGGTCAAGGTCCTAGGTGCTGACATGCATGGCTTCATGACGTTTGAGAGAAATCTTGTGGTAGGGTGTTTTCTAGCTATATAGTTGTAGGAGATTAGAATACTTGCATTGCTTTGATAATATGACGACATATTTTCATGAGCTGAAGAACTTCTGTATGAAAATAGAACAAACTACTAATTAATTAAGGTATATATGAAGTTTTTGCACAAGCAAAATTAAGATTGGAACTACAAATTAAATACAACATGAATAAAATGAGCACCATACCTGGCAACAGTAAACTCATATGTTATAAGAAATTAAATGACATATATATTTATTTTCTAGTTGCAAGATGTGTCCTCGATAACTTGAACATGTGCTCCAAATTATTCCCTTATTTCAGTAGTGAATAATTTAATTAGAGGTTAGAAGTAGAAAACTGATTGTGTATGGTATGTGTTGCATATTCAGTATGATCAAAGCGAGTGTTACAATCCGGTACTAAATTGCCTCCGACGACTTCCAATGTTTGGAGCCGGTACTAAATGCATGGCTCGGTGACCAATTTATTACCGGATTTTGGACAACTGAGACTAAATGACAAGGGACGAAAGGTCGTTTTTCTACTAGTGACAAAACCAAATACCAAATTATCATATCATTAATCAATTTTTCAAAAGCTTTGAAGTGATAGCTAGCTTCAATTCAAAACACTATCATATCCATATTAGAAGGAATTAGGGGTGTTGCATCACTTATTAGAACCAGTGTCTAGTGTTCCATCCAGATTCACATGTATCGTTTGAAAGGAATTCACACGTCAAAGCTAGAAACATAAAACACAAACTTCCATGGTACTCCCTCCGGTTTAGTAAAAGAAGTCGTTTAGGACAGCGACACGGTCTTCAAAGTACAACTTTGACTTCTTATTTTTATAAAAATATTTATTAAACTAACATATGCATACTTTTATGAAAGTATTTTGCAAGACAAATCTATTCATGTAGTTTTCACATTTCCAAACTCAATGACTTAAAAGTTATTCGCGATTTATATTTCCAATGTTTGACTCAAATCTTGTCCAAAACGACTTCCTTTACCGAACCGGAGGGAGTACTTATAAACTCTTTTGAACTGTGAATTTAGCAGTAACTAATATCCTGATGTAGCAACGAGAAATATAAGGGGACTTGTAGACACCATGTTGAGACTTCTTGAAGTACCAACGACAGAGGTAATTCTAGATATGAATCTTTGCAAGCTGATAACTGGACATAGTCTACATCAATATATGTTGAGGTCATGTTATTAACGTGAAAGTACTTAAGTGCATCCCTGAATAGTCTAGTTATTGAGCTCCTGTATAAGTGCGTGTGGAACCGGCGCGGCTGGCGTAACTGTCTGCTTCCCCTGTACCGCACTTGTTCGGCGGCAGCCTCCACGTCCCTGACACGCTCTCCAGCGCCCCGATCGAGCGGGGCCTGTGCTTCGACAGCATCATCTTCCAGTAGCGCCGCCGCAGGAACGACTCCGACGATGACTGGCTCCTACGAGCTGAGGCTACGCCTCCGGCGACGGCGAGGTCCCAGGCGCGCCATGTGGCGACCATCCTTTGGATGTCCTTTAACCACCTGTATCAGTCCCTGGATCAATACGCTGATACAGGTTTTACACAGGATTAGTATTGGAGGCAATAAAAGCGCAGTAAATAGAGAGTTACTACCTTCGCCTTAGCGGAGAGTGGCATTGTGGCCCATTCAAGAGGGGGATGGGCCAGAATGCCCTACACGCCCATGTACCTGTAACATTTGAAAGCAAGGCTGAGTACACCTATGATTGGTACTCAGCAAATCCTGTGTGAAATTATGATATATGCAAGGGAGTGAGGTTATCCTTTGGTGGAAATATAAATATAAAGTGGAGTATTATATATTTGCAAACAGGGGTGGGGAAGAAGGAGTAATAAGTTGTTTGGTCCTGGAGGGGCATCTCATCCCTACCAGTCCCCATGTTTTAGTTTTCTCTTTCCAGAGGCCGTCAGGGTCCTTCTGGGCCGGCTTATGCCTCACTCATCTGGGCCTCCGCCCATCTCGTCATCTCATACTTTATTACTACTGGTGATTGCTAATCAACGGGGGCTTTGACCAAATGGGCTCATGACCGAGAGCCACGGCTATCGACAGATTGGTTACTCTGCAGAGGTTGTACCCTATGCCATACGGTCGGTCAGTCATACCCCCGCGGAGGGTGGTACCGACCTACGAGACCCGTACCCGCCGGTATCTGTCTCCAGACTGCATTTCCTAGGTCCAGCCACAGGTAATACTGGGGGCTAAACAGGGGCTACTAATCATCATCCGCTCCGCGGATGTCGACCCGGGTCCTTTGAGCTCATGTAATAGGGCCCTCGGCCCTCAGGGTCTCCCTACCCTGTACTCTAGTCAACCCGTGCCGCCCAGTCCCAGCCCTCTGTCTGGGGCTGTCTCCAGTACACCCGTTCCCGACTTGGTGTGTGCCCGACTAGGCACCAGGCGCTACCTGGTTCGCCGGTCAGCATTCTGCACCAATCCTACGGCTCCTTGGGATGGATTGTCTAGGATCTACTGGCAGGGTGTGGGTCAAGGCCTCACATTACAGGTCATTCCCGAAGGCCATGTCCTTTTTGGCCCGTATGGCGGTACCGGCACTGGAAAGGCTCTCCCGTGAACCGGTCCTTATGCGACCAGAGCAAGCCTTTGAGACAGGATCCTCTGCCGAGGCTGTCTCCCTCACTCGCAAGTCCGTCCTTAGTGGTTCTATTATTAGTTGGTTCCTTTTATATTAATCCAACATTCTCTCTCATCTCCTGGAATCTCTTCTGAATAACAAAAGGTTCAGAAATTCCTAAGAAATCTATTTCTAAATAACGCTCGGTCATCGATAGATCGTGACCGGGGTTATTATTAGGATATTGGGCTAGAAGTGGCTCTAAATCAAGGGGGAGGTGGAATATAGAGGGCTCTCCTTATATTTTAACAAAGTATGCATTCCATGTTATTAACTTGGTTGATTTTATTATGCAGGAACTGGGACTGGCATGACCAAGGAGTTGGTTGCCAGGACTTGCCTTCATGAATGGTACTTGGACGTCCGCTAACGCGTACGTAAGCTTGACATTGACCAGGCTTGGACTTCTGGGTCTTCGTGAGCTTCATCATCTTGATTGGGCCTGGTCACGCCATCGACCTAACGATTAATAAATATGGAAAATAACATTCAGTATAACAATACATCAATCAATTCCTATAGAATGAAATAAAGGATAAAAAGAGGTATTGGGGTTATCGGGGGATAATCCATTAATTACGACGAGTAATCGATGGATTCAAAAGAATGGAATTCCTAAGAAGGTAATCTCCTCGGGGACGATTTGAACGATCGGGGGTTTTATGGATTTCTAAGAGATAACCCCCGGGTGACGGTTTTTAAGAAGGGTTTGGATGGTATAATGGTTGGGGTCTTACCAAAATCCCGGGTTTTGATCGGGCGGCGAAACGACACCCGTGGGGCTTAGACGGGGTTTCGGCGGGGTTTTTGTGATAGTGCGACTGGGATTTGGAGCTAGGATATAAATCCTAGGGTAACAAGCATATGAAAATGCTTAGAATAATTCCTAGTATTTATAGAAATTTCCTAGGAAATTATGGGGTTTTTAGAATAGGATTGGTAATAATTGGGGTGCACTAACGGGGCTTTTCTATTGGATGAGAGTGATTCTTTTGGGATTTGGGGTCAAAAAATATCCTAAAATGGTTTAGATGGCTCTAATAGGTTTAGAAATATTCCTAATATTTTTGGAGAATTTTGTGGAATTTTTGGAGTGGAGGAAGGGCTTGAAACAAAGATTCGCGTGCAAGGATTGGGGTGTACCTAGCAATTTCGCAGCTGCTGACGCAAGAGGCTGGGGTCCGCCTGGTCACTGTTTTGTGGGCCGGCCTGGTGGACGCGGTGGACCGGGGCTGCCTCCCCACGGTCCATACGGACCGAGTCCACCCGTTGCCCGGCCGGTAGGGCGCCGTGGACCGGCCGTAGGCCAGAGGCCTGTTGGGCCATCGGTCCATATGGACCTGGCCCACCTGGTCGTAGGAGGGGCTGGGCCCACCTGTCAGCGGTAGGAGGCGAGGAAGAAGGTGACCCAGGGGGAGGTCTTCTTCTTCCTGGCGCCTAACGCCATGGGAGGTGGAGGGGGAGCTCCGGGCTTCGCCCAATCTCGGCGCTCCGGCCACCGTGGGCTGAGCGAAGGGCACGGGTATGGAGAGGGGCGCAAGGGAAACCCGTTTCGGGCCTTGAATGGGGGCGAGAGGAAGGGTAGAGGGGCGGCCATGGGAGGTGTATGAGCTCGGCTCGACTGGGGTTATGTTGAGGGAAGGGAGGGGTGCTTCCCCTATTTATAGGTGAAGGAGGCGCTGGGGGAGTCGCCACGTCGCGCGTGGCGGCCAAGGAGGGCGGGGCGGAGCCCGACGCGTGGCGGTGCTTCCCCGTCGACGGCGAGCTCGAGTTGGGCCGAAGGCGGTGGCTGCGCCGCACCGTGGATGCGGTGGAGCTCGGCAACGGCGACACGCGGCAGGCCCAGGCCCTTGAGGCTTCATCACGGCCGTCGAGGGTGCATCCGGCGGCGGCGGCACATCCGTAGGGGGAGGAAGTCTACGGCGGCATAGGGTGCTGCAGAGGGAGAGGGGTGGTTGGGCGTTGGAGAGGTCATTAATGGCGGGGGGTGAGGTGGCGGCGTGGTGGTGGTGCAGCTGCGCATGCGCAAGGCACAGCGCGCGGCGGGGCGGCGCTGCGGGGGTCCCGGCGGCGGCGCCAGGCGGCGTTCCGGCTATGGAGCAGAGGAGGGGGAGGTTGGGCGTGGGGTACGGCCGGCGGTGCAAATCGCCCACAACGGTGAGGCCTGCCGCGGTGGTGGCGTGCGGCGGGGGCGCGCGGCGGGTGGGGAAGCGGCGCGGCGAGGAGTGGCCGGCGGCGCGGTGGTGTGGAGGCGGTCGCGCGACGGTGAGGGTGCGGCTGGCGCACGGCGGCGCACGGTGGGGCAACGCCGGGCCCGCGCGGCCGCGCTTGATGGCGATAGCGGTGTGCGGGCGGCGGAGCCGAGGCTCGCCGGCGGACGGCGGCGCCGGGGGAATTGCTCCCCGGCGGCGGCAGCGGCGGAAACAGGCGGCGGTACCGGGTTGGGTGGAGGAAGGAAGGGAGGCGGGCCGCGTAGGCCGTGTGGCCGCGCTGCCTGGGGGAGGGGCGGCGTGGGCCGCGGCCTACTGGGCCGAGCGGGGAAGTCGTGTGGCCCAGGGGCAAAGGAGGCGGCTGGGCCACGGGGCGGAGATGCGTGGGCCGAGCGAGGAAGGAGTCACAGGCCGGCCGGAGGAGGGGAAAAACTAAATGGACCGGGAATTAGAGGGGGATAGGTGGACTTTCGTATCGGGCCGCGAGGAGTAGTTGGGCTGAAGGCGAGATTTGGCCCGATTATTTATTTAGATGATTTTCTATTTATGGGAATAGGGTTTTGAACTTAAATTTGAGTGGGGATTCATATTTAGATAGAATCTAAGTGTGAGGCTCCAAATGAGTATTATTTTGGGGGGGGGGGGGATTTTTGGTGGAGGTTGAAATATGACTTAATATTTAAATTAGATTTAAATATTAAATTCAAAAGATTGGGAAGGGAATTTGAAGGGACCTCTATTTAGGGAATTAGAGAGAATTTCTAAGCATCCAAATGCAGCAAATATGTTTAAGTAAATGAATGGTTTATTTTTAGAAAAGATATTTTAAATATTGTTAGGGAAGGAGATTAGGTTTAATTAAAGAAAAATTTTGATAAGCCTGTATTTCTAGTTGCCTTAAGAAGCAGGGTGTTACCCGCCACCACCCAATCGCTCGTCGGTGCCGCATATATTCACTATGAAATGGTATGCGTTGCATATTCAGTATGATCAGAGAAATTTAATAATTTGTGCTTGTGCTGATTGTTCATTGAGTCCAAGTATCGGAATGTAATGATCATAGTAATATATCTCTGGTACACACCCCAATAATATTTAAGGAAACATCATGCAGTGACAATATGGGTCACACTTCACAAGTCAGGCATCGAATAGTAGACAATCGGGAATGCTGAGTTTGGACTTATCTTTAAAACATAGTTCATGGCATCTCTTGAATAACTGATTATCTAGGCAGAGGTTCTCCCGATTACCTCTAGCAGCCTTAGCTAGACCATCGGTGCAGTGCATGCTTACGTATACACCAAACATTTGATAATTCCCCAGCCTAGCTTCTTGAGAGGAAATTACCTAGAGACTTTAACATCGTGGATGGATGCCCTCCGGGTCACTAAATACCCTACTTATATATTATACTACCTCTGTTCTTAAAAATATATGACGTTTAGGACAAGCTCATTAGTTCAAAAATGAACTAAAGTGATTGTCCTAAACGTCATATATTCGAGAACAGAGGGAGTATATGACTAAAGTAGGTCAATCATCATTGACATTAATGATCTTATATTATATCTACAATACACGGCTCTGACAATTCATGTTAGAAGTCTGCAAGATATATGGTGTGTTCAGAACTAAACTAAGGTACCCATATAATCGTTTTATTTCCATTGCTTAATTAGCTGGCCATTACCTTCATCTTCTGATGTGTACCAATTTTGTATGTACTAATGGACTTGTATTTTTGTTGTCAAATTTCAGCAGAGATTAGTCAAGGATGTTCCAAAATAGCACTTTATATGCGACTTTATGAAATTGCACGTATACATATTGTGTTCAAGGAGATAAGTTCAATGCACTTTTTATCTCGATATTATCATCAGAATTTCTTCACAATCTGATGGTGCCAGTATCTTATTTATTAGAACTAGAATAGGGTAAAGTACAAACATCTGATTTTTTATAATATACAAACTAGATCGGCATATCTGCAAATTATGTTGTTTGAAAAAAAACATAATGGTGTATTATGGTGATAAACCCTAATAATTTAGGTTGTGTTTATTTTTTTAAAAAAACATAATGGTGTATTATGGTGATAAGCCCTTGAAACAATAATTGATTATCAGTGTTAGATGGTTTAACATTTATGATTATTAGTGGAGCTGTGTCCATGTTAATGAAAGAGAGGAAGTTTAAGTCCATAATTAGTGGCATGCTCACAAATCATTAACATTTCTCTTAATATGGTGAGTGGCAATGTGGGTGCGCACACACATGTAAACTTAACTGTATGATTAGAAGCCAACATATACATGTAAATTTGTACATTTAAATTTGTAGAGGTACATGAATGATGGAGGTTAAGTGTTGTGCTTAATTTCTAAGTTAAGCTCTAGAGAATCAAAAAAATATTTCTTCTTTTTAAATGAAAAAATAGTTGTGATGACTTAATAACCAAAATGATGTTACTAAGTACCACCCCACAAACCACTTATTTTAATCAATGTGGGTTGAAAATAAAAAAAAAACACACAACAACAACCACCCCACAAACCACCTATACCGAAGAAGAAAAGGAAAAGAAACATACATTTCAGATCAAAAAATTGACGAGAAAAATTGACTAATAATACAAATAAAACAAGCATAGTTTAATTTGATGATCTGAGCCAAAGAGAATATGCCCTAAATAAAAATACAACAAATGGAAATATATTACACTAAATATTTAATATCTACAAAGAATACCTAAAGATCGGAAGTTCGAATCAAAATAAAAATGAATCAGATAAAATATATCATATGCTGCTTTTTTCGAATGTCGAAACCATGAAGTAAGCCCAGCCTGGCCCTTTTTTACTAGGCCCAACTTGCGGGACCTGACCTCCATCTTCACTAGCCCGAAGGTTTTGTGCCAACTCGGAGGTTGTTTTGTGCAACCAGGCCGATCCGTACGTCCCAGCCTGGAATTTTTTTTATTTTTATATTTTTTTTTTTACGATTTTTCAAAAATAAATTGCTGGCTCAAAATTTATCAGATCTGGACTTATATCGCCGGTTGAAACGGCTATCGCCGTTTGAAAAGGCTACACAATATCAACTAGCCTTGGCAGTATGCATGCGAGTAGCCTTTTCAGGCATCTATCTAGGCTTTTCAGATCATCAATCTCGATTTCAATTATGACGTGCTCAGACTATGCAATTACTTCTTGCTCAGACCGTGTCATGCATGTGCCGCAACAGGCATTTCACTTTTCTTAGTCCTAGGCTTTTCAGTGCTCTTCGTAATAGGCTTTTCAGTCCTATGGACGTAGGCTTTTCAGGTGCATTTGTGTCACCACAGTATGGGCAACGACCAAGTTTCCTTCGCCAGCCTATATGTACACACAAAGGGTCCTCCCATTGCAAGAAACAAGATCATTCAGCTCAGCAACAATGTCTAGAGGGTCAGGTAGTGGCAAGGGTTTGAGCTTCGGGAGTGCAAAGGGGGGAAGGAAGGGACCTCCCATTGTGTGGGACGATGTCGGGTCTCTTGGTCCTGATTACTTTGGGGAACCATTGTATGAGTTTCCAGTTCAAAGCAAGCATGATTTCACAAAGGATAAGCCTCTTAGAGGATACACTAAGAGCAAAGAAGACTGGCCAAAATGCATGCATGGTGAAGATTGCTTAGTGCAGATGAATACCTCCGATCTGAATGGAGGTCGTCGTTTCTTCAAATGCCCAAGAGCATGGGTAAATGTTACTAATAATCCTCAGTTAATTATGCTTGTCTTAGTTTCACCATCTTACTCGAGTTCTTTGATTTAGGCTTCTGAAGCCGAAGAAAACTGTGGGTTCGTTAGGTGGGTCGATCCTCCTCCTCTTCTTCCCCATCATGAGTTCATCGAATATCTGCAGAACAAAATCCAAGATCTGGAAACCAAAGTTCAGCACTATGAAGAAGAGGAATACAACAACAATGAAGCTGTGTCACAGGAGGCGCCGTGCAATGACCCATATTGCAGCTGCCCCTGTCACCAAAAGAAGCCTGCGTCGCCGCCACCGCCGCCTTCGCCCCCTCCTCCGCCGCCGATGGGAGGATATTATGGAGAAGGTGCAACACAGTTTGCTATGTGGGGAGATTACTAGGACCGTTCAATGGAGTTGTCGTAATTATTCCGTTTAATTACCTAAGGCATGTTAGGATTAGGTCGGCACATCATACATGTGTCGCACGTGCCACTGCCACTTGTGTAGTTTGAAGGTCAATGGCGCAAGCACGTTGCATTGAAATGTACCGTAGTGTATGCAACATTGCTACATGCACCGTGACTTTCTTTGTCATGTATTCCAAATTCGTTTTAATTTAATGAAGTCATGTACCTTTGTATCCAAAGACTCTACTATTTATCAGACTTCTTTTATTAACCGTACCATCCCAGGCCAGGGCATCCAATGTGGGGAATCCAGTGTCGCTTTTCAGACTACTCTGCTTTACCATAGCATCCAAGGCTAGGGCATCCACTGTGGGGAAGCAAGGCATCCAATGCCGCTTTTTCTGTGATACAGTGTCTCGCGCAGAGCATGCACTGAAGACGGCGTGGCGAACTTATCCGCTTGCATTGGATTCGATCTCTTTTTATGTACCACACATCCAAAACATCATGGACTCGGTCTATGGACCAACCCAATCATTCACTATATATGGCATGCCATTGCTATTGAACTTGTGCAGTGTCTCAGTTACAAACCATGGCTTGTTCAGATCCAGAGCTGCTCAAGTGGAGGAAGGTGAGAGTTGCCGTTCCACAAGGGGTGCATGTGCCAATGTGCTTCTGTGGTGACCTATGCAAGCTTGTGCAGTCAAAAATCTTGGGTGACTGCTACGGCATGAGATTTTTCATGTGTGACAACTTCGAGTATGATCCACCCAAGGTGTCTGCAAGCATGAGAGCCAAGGTATTCACTAACCCTACCATGTTTTTCTAACCATTTCATGTTTCGTATTCTTACTTTGGGGAGTTAAAGACTCCCCCACCTCTCTGTGATTTCTTGCAGTGGCTAGATACAGAGCAGTCCGATGAGGACAAGGCTCATGTTGAGCATGAAGCAGCCTCGGCAAGAGCAAGGTGGCAACGAATGATGCACGAGGAGGAGCAGGAAAAGAAGCGCAAGAAGGACCAAGAGGAGATCCGCAAGAGGTTCGAGGAGGTCGAGCGTCAAGAGGCACAGGAACGTGAAGCTGAAAGGGAGAGAAAGAGAGAGAGGGCACGTCGTGCAAAAGCAGCTGGCCCTGAAGCCATTAGGAAGGGAAAATATCCCCGTTGTACCCAGTGAAGCATAGGCTTCACACCCGGCGATTTAAATTAACCAAAGGCATGTTAGGACTAGCAGTAGCACATGATACCGTTATCAATGTGGTACACATGCCATTGCACCTAGTAGTAGATGTTTAGATCAGAGGAGGTGCTCGACACCTTTACCTCCTGATCATTTCATTTCGCTAAAATGCATCTATGCATTCAAGCCGGGTTATGCAATTCTAATGTTTCAAAAAATGTTATTTGTTCTACTAGTTAAGTCGTTCTCTTTACATATAAAAAAATCCCATACATAAAACTCAATATTTAACTATTGCGTTACGGTACAAATGGTTAACCGGAAACGTACAAAGTATCATAAACAAATCTACGACATTAAACGGTAGCAAATATAACCGAAAAATATTTATGCATCAAAAACTACGTCAATTCATATTATGGAAACAAATCGAGCGGAAAAAATATATCAACTATTAATCAACATAAATTAAATTATTCAACTATTTCATAAAAAAACTTTTAAACAAATATAGCCAGTTCACGGTAAAAATGGTTAACCGGAAACGTACAAAGTATCATAAACAAATCTACGACATTAAACGGTAGAAAATTTAAACGGTAGCAAATATAACCGAAAAATATTTATGCGTCAAAAACTACGTCAATTCATATTATGGAACCAAATCGAGCGGAAAAAATATATCAACTATTAATCAACATAAATTAAATTATTCACCTATTTCATAAAAAAACTTTTAAACAAATATAGCCAGTTCACGGTAAAAATGGTTAACCGGAAACGTACAAAGTATCATAAACAAATCTACGACATTAAACGGTAGAAAATTTAAACGCTAGCAAATATAACCGAAAAATATTTATGCGTCAAAAACTACGTCAATTCATATTATGGAACCAAATCGAGCGGAAAAAATATATCAACTATTAATCAACATAAATTAAATTATTCACCTATTTCATAAAAAAACTTTTAAACAAATATAGCCAGTTCACGGTAAAAATGGTTAACCGGAAACGTACAAAGTATCATAAACAAATATACGACATTAAACGGTAGAAAATTTAAACGCTAGCAAATATAACCGAAAAATATTTATGCGTCAAAAACTACGTCAATTCATATTATGGAACCAAATCGAGCGGAAAAAATATATCAACTATTAATCAACATAAATTAAATTATTCACCTTTTTCATGAAAAAACTTTTAAACAAATATAAAAAAACTTTTAATCAAAAATAAAAAAACTTTTAAACAAATATAGCCAGTTCAAACGGCTATAGCCGTTTGAACTGGCTATAGCCCCATCCCCCCACGGCGAAAGCGCTTTCCACGGCGGGAGGCACCTTTCGCCGTTCCAAACGGCGATAGCCAGTTCAAAGGGCTATAGCCGTTTGAAACGGCGAAAGGGCCCACCATCGCCAGGGGAGGCCCTTTTCGCCGGATCAAACGGCGATAGCCGTTTCAACCGGCGATATAAGTCCAGATCTGATAAATTTTGAGCCAGCAATTTATTTTTGAAAAATCGTAAAAAAAAAATATAAAAATAAAAAAAATTCTCCCAGCCTGACTTACACGCAAAACAATTGATGGGCCGCAAAATAGCAACCAACCCTCAGTGGCGCTGCAAACAGGCTCATTCATTATTCTCAAAAAAAAAAAAACAGGTTCGTTCATTTTCTGCCATTTCTTTTGGGAGAGTGAGGAAGGCTTGCTTCTAACGGCCCAAAAGAAACCTGGACACATTGATAAGGGCATAAGGCCCATGCATCTGTCCTAAGTTCGCCCTCTAAAAAATGTCCTACGTTCGTGGTCACTACAATGCCAACATTATTTTGACGACAAATGCAATTTACTTTTCCTTATGTCATTTCCTGACCTGACATCTCATTTTATACCCCATTCGAACTTCCTCTTGTATTATATTGTTGGTTTCTTAGACGATACTAGACTCATCACTTGTTTGTCTGAATTTCGTACGAAATTTACACGACGAACTTCATAACAAAAAGCTAATTTACACGAATTTCAAATGTGGACAGAGTTGCACGTGCTGCTTCAGTACTACCGATCAAAGATGATTTATAATTCTCTCATTCTATGTCTTGCAAATTCTGTAACAAACAAATGCTAGGGCACCAAAACTGTCTCACACAACTTAAATTCACAAGCATTTGTACAAGCTAACTGTTCAGAGTTACCGCGGCACACATGTTTTCACAAGCAAATGTTCCATGTGACATTTCAATCCGAAAAAAACAAGAAAAAATTATTCTTAGCCAGGAAGAGTAGCAGTAGTGACGTAGTATCACATTTTGATGATGCATGAACAGTAGTGGCAGGTCTCGGGCAGTTGATGTGTTCAGTAACATTCTCTCGTGACCCCTTGCGAAGAGATCAAAGTTGCTTCTTAGCCAGCTCTCTGTTTTGCATTAGATAAGGGTAAACTCTCTGATACTGTAATATAGCCCAAACAAGGTGCTTGAACGAGAAGTCGGGCCACAGGGCTTGTGGGCTCTGCAGGTGGCTAAAGGTTGTCTGCCACAAAAGGAAATTGCTCAGTCGAGTCTCGCCTGAAGTCCGGATCACGATATCAGGTTCTGGGCAACCAGCACTATACATGTGGCGATCCAAATCAGACACTGCAATCTCCGAATGCACGCCATTGTTTGCGGCTTGACCATTACAGTCGCCACCATGGACATGGTCTCTCTGTAAAACTTCTCTCCTTTCTGCACAGGCCTCATTGACAGCATTGACGATCTCAGAAGTCGAGTTATATGGCATGCAAACTGACAAGACCAAACCTGTGTTTCCAGCTGTGCATGCCATCAACTTCTGAGCCGCTAACCTCACCGGTTCGCACATCAGGTCCAAGTTTCCCCAGAAGTTGATCTTACAGTTCATCTTGTGGACGACACTTTGGTTGTCCAATAGCTCGTTGATCTTTTCCTCCATTAGCTCCATCAAAGACTGCACCTCACTTTTGTCTCTTTTGAAGTTGTCGATACTAAATGCATAGACGGTGATGTACTTCACGCCCATATCATTGCAGTGAACCAGAGTATCAATAAGAGCAGAGAAACCCGCCCTGTGTCCAGTTCCTTGCTGGATGCTTCTGAATTTAGCATATCTACGATTACCATCCATAATAAATGTTATGTGTTTCGGCATTGGGCCATATGACAGGATAGCGAAGAGGCACTTGAGTAGGAAATTCTGAAGATTTGCCAGAACACGAGTTGTAAGCTTCTCAATCTTCACATCCTAGACCAAGGAAACAAATCAAAGCCTGTTACAACAGCCCATATCATAAGAAAATTTGCAGATGGCCAGCAGAACAACAAAAGGTAGTGCCTCTAAGAAATTAATCTACATACGCCTGTACAATTATAAAACTTACCTTTGAAGAACATGCGACAACGGACTCTGCCATTGCGACGATGAGCGTCCAGGCGACCAATTATACCAAACCGGCAAACAGGAGAACCAATAAGGTTTAAAACTCAGGTCAACAAAGAAGGCGATGCTCGAAAGAAGAACTGACATCAAGGGAAATTAGTTATTTTTTTAAAAAAAAGTACAGTATGTGGTAAGGGTTTTAAGTGCAGGCTGCAGAATTCTACCCACTTATGAACTCAAACCGTTTCCCTTTGGGGAAAAAAGGGCGTCTGGTATTCTGGTTGTACATGCTATGAAGAGTGGCACTGGTTTCACTATGAGATGCACTGGTTTCACTCAAACCGTTTCGCTATGAGATGCACTGGTTTCACTCGTACGCGGCTGGACTGTAGGATTTCCCAAAGTGGGAAGATGATGAGGTCCATCATCCAGTCTGCCGGCAACTCAAACTACAGTAACTTAGTAAGCATGAACACGGTAAGATATCTGAAAAAGGACTGAACTTCAAAGCAGGCCGGTGCGGGAAACAGCAAAATTTCCCTGTTCTTCTATATGGTAGGTAGTACACCGCGTGTGCTCAACTCCACACGGTTCATATGTAGAAGAAGGCAAGAAGCTCACGCTGCTCAGAAAGGAAGAAACTGCAAGTCTAAGCTACGAGCTAACTGTAATCACAGAGATCATCATCATACCTGCAATGCAACCAACTACACCCACTTCTCCGACAGGCTCAATTAGGCAAGAAGCAGCAGCGCGCACCTCTCGCATGCAGCTATTTCGTCGAGCACCTGGTGAGCAAGTGGAGGACCGCGGGAGGGACGCAGGTGGCGGCGGGGTGAACAGATCTGGAACCTTGTCATGCCACGCGGTGCAAGCGGAGATAGTTTTTTTTGGATTGTTTTACAAGTGGCTGGGCACACACCAGCATCACCCGCCACGACTCCCCCCCTGACGCCATTATTAGAAGACACGCGGAGAGGGGGAGATGCCAGATGGGATGGACTGGAGTGGAGTCGTGGAAGGAGCGTAGGTGGGCCGGTGGGCGCTATCTATGCGCAATGATATGGGCCGGTGGGCCTCCCCGTACTGTTTCGTAAAAGATATTTTTAATCTCTAGTATCTTAGAGGATAGTTGTCTTGGGAATTCATTAAATATGTATATTTGATGGCTGACACTTCGACGCTAAAACAATGCATTGATTAATGATTAGACGGGACTGTAGCGACACATACTCTCTCCGTCCCTAAGCAAGTGTCGCGATGTTTGTCAGGAAAACATGCTTCCCGAGTGACACTTATTTATAGACGGAGGAACCACGTGGAGGAGGTCTAAAGCACCCATGGCTGAATGAAAGCCGAGAGGAAATCAAGTATGCGGCACAAAGGATTGGTAAAGTAAGATGGAGCCACAATGTGACAACAAGGATATAAAAATAGCAGTAGCTTTTGTAGCACCACGGCCTTCCCGATAGAGAAGGGGATATTGGTGTAAAAGGTTCCATTCAAATTCGAAATTAATTCTCTCAAGAAAAAAAAACTCTGGCCGCTGTTCTACAAACAAATTAACTGGATAGACTTAAAACAGCCAGGCATTATTGGGCTTTCTGAAGTCAGCAGCAGCAGGGGATTTTTCCGTTGCCTTCGAATGGCAGGCAGCTTGCATCAGTGTGTACCCTCTGACTGACTCCTCGCACGCAAGCACCCACCTGCTCCTCTCCCCCTCACCCCACCTCGCCGCCGCCGCCGCCGCCGCCTCTCCCGTGTCCGGTGGCCGCCACGCCCATTGTGACCGCGCGAGGCACGGAGCGACCGGGCTGGTCTAGGGCCCTCCCCTTCGGGACGCCCGCGGGGAGCAGAGGGGCCGGGGCGCCAGCTTTCTTGGATCGGTTGGCTCCCGAGCTGCTCGCGAGGATTCGTCGTCCCCTGCGGCAGCCATGTCTCTCGAGCTCATCCTGTGGCTCTTCTCCTTCGCCTCAGTCATGGTCCTCGTCGGCCTCACCGCGTACCAGGCAAGCCCCCTTTGCATCTGTTAAAAGGAGTCACCCTTTGATGGCGAGTCCCGGTCCAAATCTTGCGCGGGACCGGCGAATTCCTGCCTGGTTTGGGGATAAGGCTGCCGGGAATTTGTGGGGATTTGATGGAACTGGACGCCGATTTTGGTCAACGGCACCGTTCTTGTAGTTCCATTCGTTCCTTGGAGGATGGGGACGAGATGAACTGTCAGATAGATTTCTTTTAGATATTTTTTTAGTCGTTATGGGTTTCTAACTCCTATGTTCTGATATTAATTCGCAATTTCTCATGAAGAAACCATCTTTGTGCAGAAGGGCTCAATATATTTGTTTAGAATATTCCAATTTTCTTGGGTTAGATATAACCATATTTATGTTTATGTGCTTTGATACATTACATTTTCGACAGTAAGGCTTTGGTACCTTGTTAGTTAAACACATGATGCTACTTTGCTACTTGCATTGAAGAATCTATTGTTCTGTTTGAAATGTCACTGCCAGCTGCTAGGACTTGTGAATGTAATCATACGTGCCATGCCCTTATTCCTTTAGTTGGTGTTAAACCAGCCTGGTCTTCAATGGCACTTGCATTATCATTGCTGTAGTGTTTGAAGGTCAAATTCGACATGATTGATCATTGACGCTTTAGGCTCATCACATCGATCAGTATATGACTAATGTGGTTGATTGGTCTTAATGTGTTTCTGCCAACTACCATAAGTGTTAGGCTTTATACATCGATGCATCCAACACTCTTCGACTTTCTGCATTCTATGATCGTTTTGATATGAAAATTACAGTCTTTAAGTACATTTGGTAATTTATGCACCAATTGGCCTGCCTTCTTATTAGCTTGTCCAATGTTGTTGATTTGTTCTGCTGATTTTTTTTTCTGCTTTTGTTCCAGCTTATCTGTTTGTCTGATCTGGAGTATGACTATATCAACCCGTATGATTCGTCATCTCGCATCAATGCAGTGGTCCTTATAGAGTACTCACTTCAAGCAGCCCTGTGTGCTTCTTTCCTCTTGACGCTACATTGGTTCCCATTTCTGATTATGGCACCTGTAACATACTACCATGTGAAACTGTACGTGTCACTTGCTTTCAGCCTTGGTGTTAATTCTGGCATGATCGTTTCACCGTTAGATACTATGCAGTAAATATTATTTGGCTGGATTCGCATTTTGATTGTCTTTTATGGATGAAAATAATACTTTGAAACTACCTAATATAATCAGTTATATTAGATATGGTCATGGTAATATTGGATTTCTCTTGTTCTGGGCATCCATTGAACAGCTAAGTAGGGTGAGAGTTTTTAGTTTTCTACTTGTTCTGGATCACCTGTTTTTTCTTTGGTTCTACAACACATTCTTCTCTGAAAATATTGGTCTAGGTATTAGAGGTGAAAAGTTAGTGCACCTGTTCTTGTATTATATCTGCCCTGATTTCATAGGCCTCAATAAAAAATAAAAAATAAAAATGTTAGCTAGCTAACTTTCATTAAGCTGCAGCCTGCAATAGGACAGCTTCCATGTGCAGTTTATTTGTCAACATGAAGCTTCCATGTGCAGTTTATTTGTCAACATGAAAAGTTCCCTTTTCACCACTATTTGCTAGCAAAGAACCATTTGATGATATTTTTTGTGGCAATTATTCAGCAATCAGCATGGATCACTGATTCCACATTGTTAACATTAACAATGATTAATAAAAAGTGGATCTTAGTATGCTCTGGTACAGGGTACAGATATAATGTAGCAGAATTCTAAATTAATTTTAATCCCTTGAATAAAGGAAAGCACCCGATTTTCAGTTGTTACATGTGGATGGAAAATCCCCTATCCCTGTCTTTATGCAATTTAACAGCCATGGCAGATGTGCAGGTTGTAGCCCATCAATTGTTCTTTCATGGCTGAGATAGAGGAACAGCCTCTGTTCGAATTTAGTTGATTTTGAGTTCTTTTTTCTTCATTGAGGCTTTGGGTTTGGTTTTCTCTTGGCATTGGTCTAGTTCAGATCAGTAATTGCTGAACTTATTTTAGTGGAATGTCTGATTTTTTTTTTGAATTTAATTTTGGCCAAGCATTAATGTCTAAATGATTATTGTTAGTTTGTGCAATAATCTTTTTATAAAGAAAAACAAAGTAGATGTTTGCATATTCCCTTTTAATGTCTGCCTATAGAAGAACAAACCTAACCTCTAAATTAGGTTTGTTTTATTTGTTTCCCTGTGCCTTTATGTTAGTTGTTTGTTCTGTTATGATAATAAAATAGAATCATACGATTTTATCTTTAATCAGGTACATGGCTCGGAAACATCTTGTAGATGTCACCGAGATTTTTAGACAATTAAATGCTGAGAAGAAGTACAGGATGATCAAGCTTGCCTTCTACTTCAGCCTATTTATTATAACTATTTACAGGTTTGACTTCAAATTATTCTTTTAGTTAATATTTTGTGGAATTGGAGTACATTATGCTTTGATTTGGTAATGCAGTCTCTTAGTTATTCAAAAACACCTAGGGCATTATTGAATCCTTACATATAGCCATCGCCATACTGGCCCTTCCATGTTGTAAATTCTTTATAATATTTTTATGTAGGTTAGCTGAGTTTCCTCGCTGCAAAATATACTGAATTTGAAACTCCTGTTAGTGGTGTGAAGGGTTAGTGGGAATATGACAGGAAATTCAAATATGAAGTCATCTTTGCACCATGTTTAAAATTTGCAAGCATTCGTTAGCAATATTTGAAATATGTAAATATATTCAGTATTATAGGCCTTACGTTTACCTATCTCACTAAATACTGATTGTGCTATGTAGGTTTGTGTTAGTAGCAGACTGATTGCTTTGCTTCTATCATAACTTATTTCAGATTATGTTCAATTCCTTACCAGCTTGATGCTAGCTTAGAATGCTATGTTACATGATCTAACAGTTTGTATTTTTTTGAATGAATATAACAGGCTTGTGATGACAGCAGTGATGCTGTTTATCGACGAGGATGTAAATCTGGTAGAAACTAGGACTATCTAGACTTTGCCTCCAACTTGCCACGGCTCACAGGGGAGCAGGTATTTCAATATCACATTTTTTATCACTGGCAAATGGAAATGTTTGTGTTGTACCAATTAAGCTTGTTGCGTTGCAGACTTGCAGTCCTCGAACAGCGGGCCGAAAAGAACACAGTTGTGAGGAACCAGTGAGACCAGAACCGAATGCCTCGCCCCAGTTACAAGATAGATGATCAGCTCGTGTGCAATAGCTGGAGGAGCTAATCTGGTGTCTCAGATTCTCATTGTGCATTTTTTTTTTAATCCATCGAACAGAACTGACCAATCTGATGTGATACGGATTTTCACTAGCTTTGCACTGTCAAGACCGTGGTTGTAAATTGGGCTGGTAATGATGCATCACCGTACAATGATCGCTCGTTTGAGACTTGGGAGGCTATTTTGCGTTTCGTTTACCTGATTCAGTGATACCTGTCGGGGGCATACCTCTTCAATAGTTATGCGGAAACTCGGTGGTTGAATGATAGGACCCACGCAAGCACAAGCACACACTGGCAGTGTAGAGTCGTAGTATGTGACTGCATGGCTAGATAGCAACAAAATGTGCTACAAAATCACATCCTTTGGCTGGTTCCATCAGGAAGTACAAACTCACTCCAGACCCCAGAGCAACAAAACTCTGCACCATATATTACCGGTACCAGACATGATTGCTGCTTGCCTGCTTCCTAAGCTACTACTTTGCAATCTTGGAGATGACGGATTCAAATGCCCCCACAAGGGCCTTCACCCTGCTCTTCCTCGTCTTGACGAGCTTGCTGGCCGTCTCCTCGATCACGCCATTGTACAGCCTCTGGCTCTTCTTCTTCTCCAGCGTCTTCTGATGCCTCAGCGCCACCGCCGGCACGACGAACCCGGTCCCGGCACCGCCGGAGCCGCCACCAACACCCCGCCTTCTAAGGCTCCTGATCCTTAGCTGAATGCCCCTGCCAGTGGCGCTCCCCGACGAAGCGTCCTCGCTGCCCCTCCTTGACCTCAGCCTCGCCGGCTTCTTCGTCGTCTCCTCCTCCGGCGGCGGCGCCATCGGCGCCTTGGTGCTCCTGGAGCGCAGCTTGAAGGTGCCTGCTGATGAGTTCTTGCTCGCCTGCCGGATGAACGGGTACCGCACAGACCGGCTGCTTATGCTCATGCTCTTAACCCTCCGGTGCGCCGGGATCGCCCTGCTCGTTTCAGCTGCTGCGGCAGCAATGTACTCTTCTTCTTCAAGAGAGTATGTTGGTGTTGGTTTCCCTTGATCTTTGGTGCTTGCAGCTTCTTCATGGACCATCTCTTGTTCAAGGTCTCGCAACAGGCTTGCCCGGCTTTGGAGCAGGGAAGGGGAGAGGATTTGGTACCCATGGAGCAGCAGCTCTTGATCGATGCCCATTTTTTTGGGGGGTTTTGCGCTCTTCTTGTCAAGTGTTTCATCTTGAGTTTGTACACCGTCCACTTGTCCGGTAATGATCTTGGTGGCCTCGTCACGTGACTTCTTCTTGGTCGCCATAGTAGTATCATTATCATAGGCCACGATGTCCTTCCACTCCACGCTCTGGCCACCAGCGCCCTTATTCCCCTTGGCCGCCTTGCCACCACCGGCTGCCGCCTTGTCGCCGACGCGGCGCCGGAACACCGACCGCACCTTGCCCATCACCCTGCCGCTCTGGCTCTCCGGTGCCGCCGCCGGCGGCTGATGCTTCCGGGGCTTAGGGTGGCCGTGCCTCTTCTTCCCCACCGTCGCCGTCTCTTTGTCCTCGAACGCGTGCGCGCCACCGTACTTGCAGACGTGGTGACAGGAGCCCGCCGGCGGCCTGAGGTATCCCGGGACGTGCTTGCCGTCGCCGCCGCCGGAGTGATGGTGAGGCGGCGTGGCGCGTCCGGCTGACCTGGCGCCTTGAGCGGCCATCTGCACCTCCATTGGAGAGCAGAGTATATGTTCCAAAACTCGAGGAGAGCGTATAAATCTGCAGGGAAAGAATGAACATGGTTTCAGGTTTGAGTCAATGCTAATGGGATCGACATCGATCGAACTCTGTCTCTAAACAAGTTGCGTAATTGCAGATGTGGGAAAGGGGAAGCTACTGAGAAGCAAAGCAGAGCAGGGCAGAACAGAGCACAGGGACATAGATGAAGCAAGAACTCACAGGCTGGCACCGCCGCCGCCGCCGCGCGGACTCGATCGTCGGATTCACTACTCGCCGCGCGCCATGGCCGCCAAGCTAGCGGAGCTCACCGGGCACGGGACACGAGATCGAATTCCACACAAGGAAACAGGGGGCTAGGTTCTTCGCGGCTGCTTGGTTGCTGCTGCTTTCATGGCGGACTGGCCTCGCGCCTACATATATACAGTATACTCCAGGGGCTTAAAGCTGAGGCATGAATTAATGGGCTCGATCGCCGCTGCCATCACTGGGGCCGGGGGTAGGAAGGAGGCGACGCGATCGGGTCAAGAAACGGAAACGGCGGTCGTTGGCTGCACCTCTCGGTTCTTTCTTTCTTTAATGGCGCTGCGTGGTGTGGATGGCGATCGGGGATGGCTGGCTGGCGGAAGAAGCTGCGGTCGGTCGGCCGGTCAGAGATTGGTGGCAGGAGGAGGTCAAACACGCCGGGGTGGACGACGACGACGAGCACGAGGGTGTGGGGCCCGTCCGTCTGATCTGATTTGGAGAGGCCGGGGGTTGGTCGGTTGAAGCCTTGAAGGGAGGGGTGAGGCCTCCTCCAATGGTAAGAGATAGTATCCAGCTCTAAGCACTTTAAGAGACAACCCGTTCAATGATCTAACTCTTAATCCATAGCTCATAACACGAATGACTCCACACATCATCCTCACATAGTCTCGAAGTACGTGTATGAGACTATCTCTTGATCAAGATATAGCTCTTCTCTCTGATGTTAAAATATGAAAAAATATTCTATGAGCTAGCTAAGAGACAACCATTAAAGGAGGCCTTAGGTTAGGTGCGGGGTTCGCGCGCGCCATCTGACTGAGTGCGTGGCTGCCAAGCGGGGCCCGCCGGCGAGGGTCGCTGGCAAAAACCCCACGTTTGAATTGAACGGGCTTGCGAGGACATTCGTATCAATCGTATCATATGGGCCAGGCACAGCGATTTGGTGGTGGCTGGCTGGATTCAGACGCCGTTTCGTTTGGCTTGTCGTCCGGGACACTGGGTGTGTTTGGTGTCTCAGTTCCGCTCATCCTGGCTCACCACATCAGAACCGTATAATCTCAAAAAAAGTTAAGTTTGGTTGGTCGCATCTACTGTTCCAGCTTGCATCTGCACATGCAGATATACGGTGGCATCCTGGCTGGAGTGTGAAGCCCGATTTGAGCGTCTCCACTCAGCCTGGCCCGGCGGATGCATGCAAGGGATGGTTGGTCCACACGTCAGTCTCACAGGTCGCGCCCACTCGTGCACCCAACCAAACAGCATCCATGTATTTTTTGTACGCACTCATGCAATCTTACCAAACGCATTCTTTCTAAGAATTTGCACCTCCTCAGCTTGCATCCCCTAACACGATGCAGGTCTACGGAACCTCATTTGAGCAACCAAGCACAACCTTGGTTGCACTTGAACATCATCACGATCTCATTCATGCCTTTGTTTGTTTGTTTCGTGTGAATTGCTTTGCTCTCGCTATGAGCAAATTAATCCGAGTGCTGTTAGCAGGATCTATCCGTGCTCTGGTTTGTGACGACGGGGGAATCAAGTCGTCGTTCAAATTTCAATTTTCGTCCCTCGAGTAGTGAGGATCCGACCAACAAACGTATACATATACAGAAGGGGGAAAAGGTGCATGGGCGCTCTGCTTTGTAGCGAGCTGAGTCTAACAGAGTAGAGAAAATGATACGGGTCAGTTAAGCATCATCATAGCGTACAGAGACCAACATCGATCAAGCTAATCATAATTTAAGCAGTACACCGATTACTACCATGCTGCTACTCTAATTTCACACACCCCTGGTCATCGGTCCGTACCCTTGACATTCTTCCTTGAGAAATTTTTATTGCTGAAATGTCCGAGTCTCAGTGGACTGACGAAACCAAATGCAGCACGAGAAAAATCTGCAGGACAGGTCACCACTCCAGACATCTCAAAGGGGGAAGCAATGGCAAGAAAAAATAGCTCAGTTCAGCTCCTATAAATCCGAAGAGGTCGGATGAGTGTGACGACCCAAGTTGCCACTAGATCGTTTCATCATAGCTGAGGGTAAGGATGGAGATGGATGTCTGAACATCCGAAACATCCGTATTCGTATTCGATAAAAACATAAATATGGATATCCGTATTCGTATTCGATTTTAATATGGATGTCAAATGGATGTATCCGAATTCGATTTCCAACAATTTTCTCTATCCGATTCCACATTCGTATTCGAGAAAAATCCGAAACATTCGGCATTCGACATTCGTATTCGAAAAAAATCCGAAACATTCGACATAAATTAACTTCTCTTTTTAACTAACTATTAATTATAAATGATATAAAATGTTTAATCAATTTAAAAATTATCTACATGATAATTACTAATTATATTGATTATAATATTACTAATGGTATATAAAATAAATTTTAATTAACTTTAAGATGGACAATCATATCAATTTTAACTACTTTAATTTATTTATCTAATTAATAAATTATATTTACTTATTAGTGTACTATTTTCTTATTAAAATATTTTATATATTATGAAAATTATTTATATTTGTATATTTAATTATTCAAATATATATAACATACATGAGATATATACACATAATTTACTCTTAAAACAATCCATAAAGTGAATTAATACACACTAAGACATTTTCTGTCAAAATCAACTAAACATCCGAATGCGAATCCGAATTCGAACTATTCGTTTTGTATTCGTATTCGATAAGATTCGTATTCGTATCCGAATTCGAATTAAAATGTGGTAAATAGTGGTATCCGAATTCGAATCTATTCGTATTCGATCCGAATCCATCCTTAGCTGAGGGTGAAAATTCTGCGGCGACAAGGGTTCAATCCCTGACCTTTCGGGTTGCGAGCTCTGGACCAACTGAGCTACAAGCCACCTTGTGTCAAGAGAGACACCAAACTCATTCTTAACGTTTATAGTGGAGACCATTTTCCCTCGACCTTTTTTTTTTTTTTTGTTGCGAGGACCCCTCAAATGAACTCAAACATGTCGACCTGCAAAAAAAACAAAAGGAGTATGGGCGGTAACAATTTGTGCATGGGTCTATGGATAAAGTAACGTATGGTACAAATATAGACTGACCTTCACGCCCCTTTCGTACGTAAGATTGTGGAGGGAGATTATAGGATTTATTTATTATTACATCTTAGGAAACTTTCGTGAAGGGCGCCTTGCATTGGGTCACACTTTCAAAAAGATATAATGAAACGGTTGGATCTCTTGTATTCACCTGTTCTTTTTATTGCATTGCATCAAAACGCTCTATAGAGATTTTCCGGTGTTCTAAGTACCAAAACTGAAATCTAAAAAAAAGGCGCAACGTAACAAGGCATAGCTGAGATATTTTTTTACTGTAATGACACAAAAGAATTAAGCGAAGTTCAAAGTGCGAGTGATGGCAATGAGGGAAGTTCAACGACGGAAAATTAACAGCACATGGCATGAAATTGGTAGTTCGTTACTCAATTCTTTAGGATCCGACACCAAGACACCAACGTGAGCTGGGACATGGAGTCCCCCTTTGGTACAGATTCTAGCTGCTCCGCCTCCTCTGATAGCAACACTGTAACGACACTGTTGGAGGAATCCATTTTCATGCATCTCTCCTCGCCTTCTCTCTCCCTGACACACGAGGAGCAGCCGGAGCAAACAAATTTAGGCCCCCTTTGGCACGGCTCCAGCTCCGACTGAAACAACTCTGGCTCCAGCTGTGTCAATGGAGCAGCTTTTTTCAGCTTCGGCTGGTATGGTTGGAAAAACGTTTGGCAAAACAGCTCCTCATATGGATAGTTATGGTAAAATGTCCATGATGCCCTTGTTTTTTTATTTTTTTCTCTTTTATTTTCCCACCTTATCCCGTCGCTCCCCATCTCTCCCTGCTCCCGTCGCCTCCCTCCCTCCTCAACGCCAGCGACGCCCTACTCTCTCCACCGCCCATCCGTCCCAACTCCGGCGCCCGCCCTCGCTCTCTCTCCGGCTCTCCGCCGCCCGTACCCACCCGTCTCCCCTCCGCAGTCGCCCCGCCCGTCCCCGCCCGTCTCCCTCCGCCGCGGAGATCTGGTGGCCTCCACGCGCTGGCACCCGCCAAGCTCTCTCTGCCGGCCGTCCTCCCCAACGTCGGCGCCCTCCCTCCTCTCTCTCCGCCGTCCGTCCTCCTCAACGCCAGCACCCGCCCGTCTCCCATCCGCTGTCGAGATCTGGCTGCCTTCGCGAGCCGCCGCCAAGCTGCAGTCCGGCCGCGCGCCGTCGAGGTGCACCATCTCCAACCGCCTCTGCCGCTGGCCTGCCCTCATCTCGGCCTCACATCACCGGCGCCCCCGCGGTCCACCCAAGGCCAAGGTGGGAAGGCGTCAGACGGAGCCGGAGAAAGCTACCTTTTGGGCCCGTTTGGCCGGGCTTCACCGGCTCCGGATCCAGCTACTGTCGCAGTACTGTAGTAATATTGTTGCAGTACTGTAGTGAGGTGAAGCCGGAGCCGGTGGAGCCACAATTTGCAGCTCCACCGGATTCACCCCCTCCGTAGTTCATTTTCATGCCTCGGTACCCGTTCCAGCTCCATGCTGCAGTGGCTAACAGTGATGCACAGTGCCAAACAGTGCCGTGATACTGTAGGGAGGAGCCGGAGCTGTTTTTCTGGAGCCCGGCCAAACGGCCTCTTTTTCAGCTCCGTCTGCGGCGAATCGCTCCAGAGAGCGCGTTTTCAGGGGAGCAGGTCGCGGAGCTGTTTCGGTTTGGAGCGTTTGGCAGCATGTGCGACGGAGCAGCTCGTGGAGCGGGCGGAGAAGCTGTGCCAAAGGGGGCCTTAGCTTCCTCGGCTCCACGCTACAGTAGAAAATAGTATCGCTACCGTGTTTGAGCTGGAGCCAGGTGAAGCGCTGCCAAACCCACCCAGATTGTGCTTCGCGTCCTTGTTTCACATCATTCCTGTGATATATTCGAGCAAGGCCGATAGACTTGAGAGAATGATACGGTCAATTAATTTACGCATCATAGCTATAGACCAAGATTAAACTAATCATTAATCAAGTAGTACTAGTACCATGTCGGTCCGTAGCATTGACTTCCTTCCCTTGAAAACGTTTTGTGCTATTCTTGCCGTGGAGGGACACCTCGAACCCTCAAATCTCTACACCAGGAACAAGCCGATTAGGCCAACTGCGCCAAGATCCCGCTTGTGTCCTGACTCCTGAGTCGCACACAATAGAAAATGAACTGTAGTACACCCCAATGGACTCGACGTTGACCTATGGCTATGGATGTAGTTCGACCGGAAAAAATGTACAATATTTGACCTTTTATGGCTTTCTTTACTTGATTTGATAGGTAAGATTTGTGGAGGAAGATTATATAACTGAAGTCTTGTAGGAAAATTTCCTACATGGCATCCCGTCGTCTTATCATTTAAAAATAAAGAGTGTCACAATTGAAACGGTTTCTCACCCAAAAAGATTACCCTCCTAAACCTCACAGAGGATCCACAATTCAAAACTAAAAGGTGGCCCCGGACGACCAGGGGTAGACGCGTTTGGTCGTCACCCCCCCCCCCCCCCCCCCCCCCCGTTCTTTTGCGCCTCGGCGCCATCCCGCCCCTATTCTTTCTCACCTTGGCATTTTTGTATACCCGTTGACTTCCTTTCCTTTTGATCGCGTTCTTTGTATGGTAATGCAATCAAGGTGCCGCTTTTCTTTCCTTTCTTTTCGTTGTATTCGTATGCAAAAGATACGCTGGTTTCCTTAAAAAAAACGCCCCTTTCCTTTTCTCCACCTTCCTTTGGAAATTCGCCTGCCTTCCTTTCCTTTTGATCGCGTTCTTTGTATGGTAATGCAATCAAGGCGCCGCTTTCCTTTCCTTTTCTATTCATTATATTCGTATGCAAAAGATACGCTGGGTTTCCTTCAAAAAACACCCATTTCCTTTCTTCTGCCTTCCTTTTATTTTGATCGCGTTCTTTGTATGGTAATACAATCAAGGCGCCGCTTTCCTTTCCTTTCTATTCGTTGTATTCGTATGCAAAAGGATACGCTTGTTTCCTTCCAAAAAACACCCCTTTCCTTTCCTCCACCTTCCTATGCAATCAGGGCGCTTACACCTTCATTTTGAAATTCGCCCGCTTTCCTTCTTTATATGGCCGTGTGCATCAAGGAATTTGAATTTCCTTCTTTCCTTTTGTAGATGGCTAGCGTCCATATATGTGTTGTGTACCAGTCAAGGTTTCCTTTCAAAAAAAGGAATGACATCTACGCACTCGGGTGTCTCCTTCCTTTTAAAACTTGATTACTTACCATAGTTGTGGGAGTCATCAGGGAATCGATTACTTACCATAGCGTAGGCGTCCAGGTTCATCTC
>CM027121.1:62769981-62820205 GCA_015476505.1 Urochloa ruziziensis | reverse complement strand
GTACCGGTGGTTAGTCACCAGCAGGTTGGCATCAATGATGCATCTCTTGTTAAAACCAAGAGCCTCACTGAGTTGTTTCGGGGTCAAAACAAAATCCTCGTTGAAAAATCGAAAGCAAATGTTTATCTCGTTGGGACAAACTTCGATTTTCAAACTCATAAAAATTCTATAGTAAGAAAATGCGAACCTGTTTCCGTGACGGGGTAGAAGTTTTGCCATCCGGCATTGTTGAATGTCCGTTCCATGTCTCCTTTGAGACCGGTCTTGATCAGCAGCATGGGGTCGAAGTACTTGGCGTTTGTGAAGTAGCGCTCCTGGAGCTTGTACAGCACCGTTCTCTCGTCTTCGGTCCGAGCAACGATGTGCTCGACCCGAGTCATGATCCTGATGCGGAGCCTGTTCCTCGGTACCTCCTCCTCATGGGACTCTGTGTCGTGTCGAGTTGAGTCGACCGACATAGTATCCCGGGAAGTAGAGGATTCCCGAGAGCGGCGAGAGCTCGACGAGGTGAGCTTGGTGACGACTCCACGTGCCTTAGTCCACATGATTCCTGCAAAAGATTAGCCTAACAATACCCGAAGGAAATCAAGGGTTAGACAGTCAGATGTTAGGCGTTCTTGTGGGAGATTAATCACCACAACTCGGTTAGTCGTTCTTGTGGGGTAAGAACCACCACAAACGTTCTCGTTCAACCGACAGGGTTTGTTCTCACACGGATCCAAGAATGGATTTAGCAGAACTTCCTTGTGGTTTGAACTCTAACCTTACTTAGAGAATTTTGAAATTTAAGCGAGGGAGAAGGGAATTGAGCAGGATGCACGCATACCTGAGCTTGGGGCGTCTTCCTTCAGAGCTGGGCACCGGTATTTATAGAGGCGCAGCAGGGGAGGCCGGCCGATCGGCCTGCACATGGCGCCGGTCGTGCCCATCCCGTGCGTCGGTGGTCACTGCCTTGTGCTGAGTGCTCTGGTAGGTGAGGATGGGACAGCAACGGTGCTTGGAGGCCGGCCGGCCTGGCTGGGGCCGTTCGGCCTGGAGTTGTGTCCATTTTCCTCCATCCTCTCGTGTCGTGTCCTCCCACATGATGTTGTTCCTTGCCTGCTGTGATCTGGCCAGTGAATTGACAAGTGGGGCCGGCCGGCCTAGGTGGTGCCGGCCGGCCTGAAGTTTGGCCGAAATATTATTTTTTTATATGCTTCCTAATGCACAATTGAAATATAAATGCAAGCTTCGAAAATTTAAACATGCTGTGATGAATGAAAAGATTGAAATGAAAAACCTATTCTATATGCAATGCAAAGATACGTACCATATACCTTATGGCGAGGGCTCAGTTTTTCGTCCTGAGCGGAACTCTCCGAATCCTTGTTCGGGACTGATTTTACCCGCCATTCCTTTCGGACTGGACGGGACTTGGATTCAACCTCCTTATCGCGCTTTGCTTGCTCCTCCAGCGCTTTGGTTCTCGATATTCTTCGCCGTGCATGATAGCGATCATGCCTCTTCTTTTCTTTGGTGGCGAAGGCTTCCACCATCTTCATGAGCGTTTCTACGCTCGGCATCTTGGACTTTCGGGCCATGACTTCGTCGACCATATTAACTTGGTGGGGGATTTCCTTAGGACGGAAAGAGAAACTCTCGGTCCCTCCGTTAATCCTTAGTTGAATGGTCCCACGTCCCACGTCAATGTTTGCATTCGCAGTGCTTAAGAACGGTCTCCCAAGGATGAGAGAGTTCGTTGCTCCGGCTTCCATATCCAGGACGATGAAATCCACAGGGATGAAGAAATCCCTGATCTTGACCGGAACATTTTCTGCGACTCCATGGGGGTAGCGGATCGATTGATCCGCTAGCTGCAAACACATGGGGTAGAGACAAGCGATATATGTTTAAGGTGGTCAAAGACTACCTTGGGCATTACGCTGACGCTCGCCCCCAAGTCACATAGGGCGTTGTCGAAGTCATGGCCTCCAATGGAGCATGATATTGTGGGGCAGCCAGGATCTTTCTTCTTAAGGTGGGGCCCGAGTATAGCTGAGCTACATTCCTCGGTCAGCTGTACCGTCTCCCTTGTGGGTAGAGTCCGCTTGTTGCTAAGTATATCCTTGATGTACTTGGCGTATGTCGGGACCTGCAAAGCATCAAGTAATGGTATGTTGATGTATACCTTCTTGATTACCTCGACGAACTTGTCGAATTGTTCGTCGGCCACGGGTCTTCTCCTCCGTTCTGGGAACGGGAGGAAAGTGGGATCTCGGTTGTAGCTTGAGGCTTGTGGTGCCTCATTCTCCTCCTTTGAGACAGGGGTGGTTTCCTCGTCATCTTCCTCTTCGGCGGCCACCTCGGTTTGGCTAGCTTCCTTCTGTCGAGTACCTGCATCCTGTGGATTGTGTGGGTCCTGCGTGGACTTGCCAGTCCGCGTGGTCACCGCACTAACATTTTCCTTGAAAGGAACCTCCGGTTGCCCGGGTAACTTCCCCGCATTTGGGTTAGGGCAGGATGCAGCCAGCTGAGCTACTTGAGTTTCAATCATTTTGTTGAAGCTCAGCTGGTTCTTAACGACAGAATTAAAAGCTTCTATCTGGGAGGCCATTGACTCCATAACTTTATCATTAGCAAGAAATTTCTTGCTAATGCTATCGTTAATCTGTTTTTGGCCATACCAGATGTCCTTTAGCGACGGTTGAAAACCGTTGTTAGAGCCATTACCTTGCTGTTGGCCGAAGGGGAAATTGGGCTTGGAATTCCAACCTTGTTGAGGACGGAAGCCTGAATTGTTGGTATTTCCAATGAAATGGGCTTCCTCTTGTGTCATCGGGCAAGTGTCGCCCGAGTGTCCTGCTTCTCCACACGTTTCACACGTGATTCTCTCCTCCATGATCTGATTCATCTCCTTGCCAGGAGATTCCATCTTCTTCAAGAGAAGGTCCATTTTAGCGGCCAGCATATCAACGGAGTCAATTTGATGTACTCCCTTGCGGGGAGTTTGTCTTTCTCCTATCCAGCTCTGATGAGTGGATATTTTCTCGATGAGCGCCTTTGCTGCGTCTACATCCAACGAGAGGAAAGCTCCTCCCGCGGCTGCATCCAACATCTCTTGCGATCGTCGGCTCAGGCTGTGGAAGAAGTTCTGGGTAATCAGCCAATCTTCCACACCATGGTGGGGGCAGGCTGCAATATACTCTTGCAGTCGCTCCCAAGCTTCGGGAATTGTTTCTCCGTCTAGCTGCTGAAAGCTAGTGATTTTTCCTCGGAGGGCATTGGTTTTGCCCACCGGAAAGTACTTGGCCAGAAATGCGTCTGCGCAAGTCTGCCAGCGTCCATCGAATGATGCCTTGTTTGCATAGAACCACTCCTTTGCTTTCCCAAGCAAGGAGAATGGGAAGAGTTGAAGGCGGATGTTGTTGATCGGTGTGCCATTGGGGTTGATAGTACTGCACACCTCCAGGAAATTCCGAAGGTGAGCGTTCGCATCCTCAATCGCCTTTCCGCAGAAAGGGCTGGCCTGAACCATGTTCACCAGGCCAGTTCTCAGCTCAAATGCACCTTCCTGTGCGTTCGACAGTCCCGGGAAGTTGCTGCTTGACGGGGCTGAGAACTCACGGAGCGTCTTCTTAGCTTGAGCCATAATCTCTGGGGACTCTGGGGCTGAAGAAAACGACGAATCTGATTCGGACTCGGAGTCGGATGACGACTCGAGTATATTGCTTGAGCTGAGTGAAATCTGAGGGGGTACGATTCTCTTTCGCACTACTCTTCCAATGCGTTCTGGATTTGGATCAAAGTTTGATGGTAGGTTGAAACCAGTCATGCACTACCCTGCAAAACACATCAAAAATAGACGAATGTTGCAGTGGTGAGGTCACTAAGGTTAGTGGTTTGGTAAATCTGTAAAGATAATCAAATAATTCAACAATAACTTTAGCCAATTGCTTCCCCGGCAACGGCGCCAGAAATGCTTGTTGGCACTCCTTAGCGTCACGTTTTAGCAACGCTCAAGAGCGCGTAGATATATGTCGTTGTATGCAAAATTAATTCTGCAAGCGCACAGAATATATCTCGTTGTAGCACTTCACCTCGGGAGTTACCCCAGGGTATCGTATTTATATTTCCGCAGGGAAGCAGATGGTTAAAGTGTATTGAAGAATGAAATGATATATCTTGCCAGAAATATCAAGCCACAAACCTAGGGGCACAAACTCTAAGTTTGGGTGGATAATGGTCAAGTTAATGACCGGATAGAAGGTCTGAAAGACCAGCGACACACGGAGCACCTATTTCTAAAGAAAAGGAAAGATGTTGGGAGAGACCGGACCTAGACTCTTTCTAACTCAGAGCAAAAGGCACTCTAGCCTTAGCCTAGACCCTAGCTTAGATACCGGGAACAGAGCTCGCTTCGACGGCTAGAACGGGAGAACCTCAGAACGGGGTGAGAGAGGGGGTTCTCCGGGCTCAGCACTACTGTTATGAATACACCCGAACGTGGTGGACTACGAAGGACGGACAGGGCTGTCACCACCTGCCGCCTACCACTGCTGTACCGTGGGGTGCAACACACTTCCTAGTTAATCAACAAGCCAGACACCACGTCTGCACTCGATGATTAAGATTTCTCTTGAGGCCTGTCAAGAGAAATCCCCGTCTTCCCTAAGGCGTCTTACGGCCCGGTCAAGGCGAGCAAACCCGCGAGATAAAACCCGGTAGAGCTAAACTAAACTCTACACTAAAACTAAAGGGGAAAAGGACTTTGCTCTAAAGAGAGCAAGATCTTTACTCTTAAAGAAGAGCAAGAGAGAAATATAAAAGATAACTTAAGCTCTGAAATAAGAAAGTAATTATATAAATAAACTCTTCAAAAGAAGGAAAGGATACAAGAGCTTTACCAGAACTCCGAAGACTCCGAAGATCCGAGCTAAGCTCGACTCGACTCTACTCCCAACTCTAATCCTAATCTAAGAAATGAAAAAGGTACTAGAGCTCCCTTCAAGTAAAGACTTGAGATATGTGGTGTGTGTCTTCCCAAGGTGAATGAGCTTCCTTTTATAGCCTCCAGGGGGTGGATGTCAGCGTCATTAGCACGCCAAGGCTCTGCTTAAGCTTCACGCGAAGGAGGAGACGTGGCGGCCACAGAGGGAGGCCGGCCGGCCTGGGCTAGGCCGGCCGGCCTGGCCCTGGTGCCACTTGGCACCGCCCTCTGCAGGAACGGTCCTGATGCTCTCCCAAGGTCGGTAACGGTTGCGTTTAGTTGAAGCTGTCCGAGAATCCTAGGATGTGGGCCCTTCAATCCATGTGCTTTCATCTCTAGGCCTTCCGGGTCCTTGGATCAAACCGACGTTGTTTGCACGGTGCTTGATCATCCTGGGTACTTGGCATGGCTTGTGGATCAATGACGTGGCCAGACCTGGCCAGGGGAGGCCGGTCGGCCTGGCCTAGGCCGGCCGGCCTGGCTCTGTGCCAGGTTTGGCCCTTGTTTCTCCTGGTTCATCCTGCAAGCACAACTCATCCAAAACTTGTGGAATTTGTCAGTGAAAATACTTTTATGTATGGAATATGGTATGATCATCCTCATTTTACCGAAATGTTGACGGTCACTACGATGTTATAATGGCCGTCAACAGCCAGCTGAGCCACTTGTGTTTCAATCATTTTATTGAAGCTCAGCTGGTTCTTAACGACAGAATTAAAAGCTTCTATCTGGGAGGCCATCGACTCCATAACTTTATCATTGGCAAGAAATTTCTTGCTAATGCTATCGTTAATTTGTTTTTGGCCATACTAGATGTCCTTTAGCAACGGTTGAAAACCGTTGTTAGAGCCATTACCTTGCTGTTGGCCGAAGGGGAAATTGGGCTTGGAATTCCAACCTTGTTGAGGACCGAAGCCTGGATTGTTGTTATTTCCAATGAAATAGGCTTCTTCTTGTGTCGTCGGGCAAGTGTCGCCCGAGTGTCCTGCTTCTCCACACGTTTCACATGTGATTCTCTCCTCCATGATCTGATTCATCTCCTTGCCAGGAGATTCCATCTTCTTCAAGAGGAGGTCCATCTTAGCGGCCAGCATATCAACGGAGTCAATTTGATGTACTCCCTTGCGGGGAGCTTGTCTTTCTCCTATCCAGCTCTGGTGAGTGGATATCTTCTCGATTAGCGCCTTCGCTGCGTCTACATCCAACGAGATGAAAGCTCCTCCCGCGGCTGCATCCAACATCTCTTGCGATCGTCGGCTCATGCTATGGAAGAAGTTCTGGGTAATCAGCCAATCTTCCACACCATGGTGAGGGCAGGCTGCAATATACTCTTGCAGTCGCTCCCAAGCTTCGGGAATTGTCTCTCCGTCTAGCTGCTGAAAGCTAGTGATTTTTCCTCAGAGGGCATTGGTTTTGCCCATCGGGAAGTACTTGGCCAGATATGCGTCTGCACACGTCTGCCAGCGTCCTTCGAATGATGCCTTGTTGGCGTAAAACCACTCCTTTGCTTTCCCAAGCAAGGAGAATGGGAAGAGTTGAAGGCGGATGTTGTTGATCGGTGTGCCATTGGGGTTGATAGTACTGCACACCTCCAGAAAATTCCGAAGGTGAGCGTTCGCATCCTCAATCGCCTTTCCGCAGAAAGGGCTGGCCTGAACCATGTTTACCAGGCCAGTCCTCAGCTCAAATGCACCTTCCTGTGCGTTTGACAGTCCCGGGAAGTTGCTGCTTGACAGGGTTGAGAACTCACGGAGCGTCTTCTTTGCTTGAGCCATAATCTCTGGAGACTCTGGGGCTGAAGAAAACGACGAATCTGAATCTGATTCGGACTCGGAGTAAGATGACGACTCGAGTATATTGCTTGAGCTGAGTGAAATCTGAGGAGGTACGACTCTCTTTCGCACTACTCTTCCAATGCGTTCTGGATTTGGATCAAAGTTTGATGGCAGGTTGAAACCAGTCATGCACTACCCTGCAAAACACATCAAAGATAGACGAATGTTGCAGTGGTGAGGTCACTAAGGTTAGTGGTTTGGTAAATCTGTAAAGATAATCAAATGATTCAACAATAACTTTAGCCAATTGCTTCCCCGGCAACGGCGCCAGAAATGCTTGTTGGCACTCCTTAGCGTCACGTTTTAGCAACGCTCAAGAGCGCGTAGATATATGTCGTTGTATGCAAAATTAATTCTGCAAGCGCACATAATATATCTCGTTGTAGCACTTCACCTTGGGAGTAACCCCAGGGTATCGTATTTATATTTCCGCAGGGAAGCAGATGGTCAAAGTATATTGAAGAATGAAATGATATATCTTGCCAGAAATATCAAGCCACAAACCCAGGGGCACAAACTCTCGGTTTGGGTGGATAATGGTCAAGTTAATGACCGGATAGAAGGTCTGAAAGACCAGCGACACACGGAGCACCTATTTCTAAAGAAAAGGGAAGACGCTGGGAGAGACCGGACCTAGACTCTTTCTAACTCAGAGCAAAAGGCACTCTAGCCTTAGCCTAGACCCTAGCTTAGATACCGGGAACAGAGCTCGCTTCGACGGCTAGAACGGGAGAACCTCAGAACGGGATGAGAGAGGGGGTTCTCCGGGCTCAGCACTACTGTTATGAGTACACCCGAACGTGGTGGAATACGAAGGACGGACAGGGCTGTCACCACCTGTCGCCTACCACTGCAGTTCCGTGGGGTGCAACACACTTCCTAGTTAATCAACAAGCCAGACACCACGTCTGCACTCGATGATTAAGATTTCTCTTGAGGCCTGTCAAGAGAAATCCCCGTCTTCCCTAAGGCGTCTTACGGCCCGGTCAAGGCGAGCAAACCCGCGAGATAAAGCCCGGTAGAGCTAAACTAAACTCTACACTAAAACTAAAGGGGATAGGACTTTGCTCTAAAGAGAGCAAGAACTTTACTCTAAAAGAAGGAAATATAAAAGATAACTTAAACTCTGAAGTAAGAAAGTAATTATATAAATAAACTCTTCAAAAGAAGGAAAGGATACAAGAGCTTTACCAGAACTCCGAAGACTCCGAAGATCCGAGCTAAGCTCGACTCGACTCTACTCCCAACTCTAATCCTAATCTAAGAAATGAAAAAGATATTAGAGCTCCCTTCAAGTAGAGACTTGAGTGATGTGGTGTGTGTCTTCCCAAGGTGAATGAGCTGCCTTTTATATCCTCCAGGGGGTGGATGTCAGCGTTATTAGCACGCCAAGGACCTGCTTAAGCTTCACGCGAAGGAGGAGACGTGGCGGCCACAGAGGAAGGCCGGTCGGCCTCATCTAGGCCGGCCGGCCTGGCCCTGGTGCCACTTGGCACCGTCCTTTGCATGGATGGTCCTGATGCTCTCCCAAGGTCGGTAACAGTTGCGTTTAGTTGAAGCTTGTCCGAGAATCCTAGGATGTGGGCCCTTCAATCCATGTGCTTTCACCTCTTGGCCTTCCGGGTCCTTAGATCAAACCGACGTTGTTTGCACAGTTCTTGATCATCCTGGGCACTTGGCATGGCTTGTGGATCAGTGACGTGGCCAGACCTGGCCAGGGGAGGCCGGTCGGCCTGGCCTAGGCCGGCCGGCCTGGCCCTGTGCCAGGTTTGGCCCTCGTTTCACCAGTTTTGTCCTGCAACCATAACTCATCCAAAACTTGTGGAATTTGTCAATAAAAATAGTTTTATGCATGGAATATGGTATGATCATCCTCATTTTACCGAAATGTTGACGGTCACTACGAGGTTATAATGGCCGTCAACACAGGGGTGCCAAGGTTGAGGCGATCATGGTGTCGGCTAACTATGAAACTTTGTCTGTTGATGAGCTTTTCTCGAAGTTGAAGTCTTCTGAGGTTGATAGACAGCTGCTTGCCAAGACGAAGAGTCCGACTGATCCCCATAGTCTGGCTCTCGTCGGTGGCTCTGCTTATGGACAGGCTAACACTTCCAGACACTTTGCTTTGTCTTCTCTTGTGTCTCTCCAGATGAGGAGTATGAGGTGCTGAGCGAGGAGGATCTCGCGTTGCTCACGAGGAGGTTCGATAGGATGTACCAGAACCGCAAGGGTTCGAGGCGTGCTGGGAGTACGTGCTACAGATGCGGGAAGATGGGCCACTTCATCGCCGAGTGCCCTGAGGAAATCAAGAAACACAGCACCGCCCGCGAGATGAGCACAAGCACCGCTCCAAGGACAAGCACCACTCCAAGCACAAGAACAAGGAGGAGAACACCGACACCTCGTCAAGCTCAAGCAGCGAGGAAGAAGACCGCGACCACCGCAAGGAGAAGAAGCACAAGAACCGCAACTTCAACGGGCTTTCTGGGGTCGCTATGAACTTCTGCACCATGGCGCACGACTCCAACAACAAGAACATCTCCGACTACGACTCTGACTCCGACTCTGAGGATGAGGTATTGACTGATCCCACCTCTTTGCGTAAGGAGATTGCTATATTAGAGCAGTTGGTCGATAATCGCGATGATGTGCTTAGGAAGACCAACAAGGAGAAGAGAGAGTTTAGGTCCTTGCTAGGAGAGTCAAAGGAAAGAATAGCTGAGCTTGAGGCCTTACTTTCTGAGACTGGAAAGAAGGCGATGGATTTTGAGTTTGTGCTTAGCGAGTCTAGCAAGAAAGTGGCTGAGCTTGAAACTGAGTTGGCAAGTGCTAGAGCTGAGATAGGTGTGTTGAAAGATGCTCCTATTGTTTCTGATGAGATTGAATGCGCTTTCTGTGATGTGCATCTTGCTGATTTGGTAGCTCTTAAGGACAAACACATGACATGCCTTGATGAACTAGAAGGTTCTAGGGTTGAGCTTGCTGAGTTGAAGTCTAGATCATCTTTGTTAGGTGCTTGTACTTCTTGTCCTACTTTGCATTCTCAGTTGCTTGAATCTCGTACCATGATTAGTTCCTTAGAGGCTGAATTGAAATCTCCTATTGCAAACTCTTGTTCGGCTTGCGATGTTGTTGCTTTGAGGAATGTTGAGCTGGCGCAATCTGTTGATCGTTTGCAAGATGAGAATGGTGAGTTGCGACAGTGTTTGGGTTGGTTGTCGGGTCGCGAGCCTCAGCTTAAGATGTTGATTGCTGGTTTTAAGAGAGCTGATGGTCGTGGTCTGGGTTCTGAGAAAGTTGGTGAGAGTAGTGGTGAGAAAGAGAGAGAACCTGAAAACTCCACCACAAACATTTCCACAAACCCACAGAGAGACATTCTCAAGAACAACTTCACACCCAAACCCAATCACCTGTTGAGCAAGCTTGACACCACTCCTGATCCTCCCAAGTTTCCCCCTAAGACAAGCAACTTCCAGAAGAGGGTAGCCTTTGTGAGGAGTGGGGTTTACCAGCTGAGAGAGAAGCCACAGCCGAGAGAAACCCCAAAGCCAAAGCCAGTCCGCTTCCATTGTGAGCATTGTGGAAGGGATGGACACCTTGAGGAGTTTTGCTGGAGGAAGAAGAGGGAGGTGAGATGAGAGAAGGAGATGGGGAACAGGGACAGGTACCACTCTTCCCGTAGTGTGCCTGTGTCTCATTCACCCTTGCCTAGGAGAGAGGGCTTTGTGCGTACAGCTCCTTCGTTGGCTGGTCGTGGTGTTCCAGCTCGTGGTGAGTTTGCTAGGCGGCCTCCTGCTCGTGGTCAGTTTAGTTCAGGGAGGTTTGACCATAGCTTTGAGGCGAGGAGAGAGTCTAGGCCATGTTTTCCCCCGCGTGGTGCTAGGGGTTCTACGGTGAGACGTGAGAGGGTTCCATGGAGTAACGTTGATTTTGCTAACCCCTCCTTTGAGCAGATGGCCCGACACTGGTTTGACTCTTTTTGTGCTAAACCCAGTGTCGAGTCATTCGCTCATTCTCGTTCTTGCTTTTGATTGTGCAGGTGTGAGGTATGGAGAACATGAGCTTGGTGACTCTTGGTCTTTTGCATGATCAAGGTTTGATGGTTCTCCACACCTTTTTGGATGGCCCCGATGTGGCCCTTGTACACTATGTATTGTGAGTATATCCCTTGTACACTCTTGTGTTCATCTGTGTATATTTAGCTTGCTTTGTGCGTGTATCATGATTTTTATGTTTTGTGTAGCATATTGTACATTTGTTTATCTGGTATCCTTTTAGTTGGTATCTTTTGTTGCATTTTGCTCATTTGAGATTTTTCTTCCTTTTTATGATGGAGCTTTCCATTTGCTTTTGTACACCTTTTCTAGTTTTACTAGATGTCTTTGATTGAGGGGGAGTTCGGCTTTATTTAATGGGGAGAAATTTGCTCAAGTTGGTTTGACAAGGAGATGACCTTGCTTATAGCTTTTTGGATTGCATGAGATTGTGAGTTTGCTGCGTTTGCATTTTGATTGTGCATATCATGGGAGTTTGAAGTTTGCACCTGAACCTTGGATTTGCATTTCAGTTGCACATTCCAAGGAGACCTGATGATTGAACCTGAACCTTGGATTTGCATTTCGGTTGCACATTCCAAGGGGAACTTGTAGTTTGAAATTGAACCTTGGATTTGCATTTTGGTTGCACATTCCAGGGGGAGCTTTGTATTTGTGCTATGATCGCGCTTGTGTATTGAGTTTGAGCTTGCCCATGTTTCTACCCAAAACCAGCTTGCAGACATTTTTACTAAGCCACTTGACCAAGTTATCTTCACCCGCTTGCGAGGAGAACTTGGTGTGTGTGCGTTTTTCTGAGCTGAGTTTTGGAGGCTTCTCTTGTAGCATATGTATACTATTGTACCATCTTTGTATCTTGATGTACATTTTTCTGTTTTTTGTATCTTGATGTATAGTTTTCATCTTTGCATCTTGTGATATATCATGCTGCATTTGTATCATATTCTAGGATGAGCTTCTCCTATATGCAGTGATTGCTACAACTTGCTACATTTTAGAGTTTAGGCAGGCTGGCTAGGGATTGATTGTATGGATGGCTATGCTCTTGATGGTTTTTATATATATTCTATTGAGATAGTCTCTTTTTGAATTAAAATGATAAACTGGACTTAAACTCTTTCACCCATGAGTAAATGCCTTTGCATGTCTTGTTTGAGCCGAAATGGCTATATCTTGCTTAAGATCATGCTAGGATGTGATATTCTTTTCAATTGGGTCAAAGACCTTTGTCATTATAAATGTTTAACCCATGCTTTATCTTGTGGAGGAGCATAAGCTTCTTTTTGTCGCAAAGACATTTCATGTACCATGCTTAATTTGAAAAACTTCAAAAATGAGATGTCTATGCATGAAAGAAGAAAGGTGAGAAAAAGATATATTTGCAGAAATTTATGCTCTTGTCTCTATGCTTTCACCATTGCACACACTTGCACACATGGGTGCTAAGTGGTTGCATGTTGTTTGCCGGAGAAGTCTCCCATGAGAAGTGAACACATGGCTCCGTGCTTTGACATGACATGAGGTAGAACTTGGGCGTTTATGATGATCTTTTGTCAAGAATGCTTGTCCTTTCATGTTTTTGGTGAGATGAGGTTCATTTTTGCTTGAACAATCCATGGTTAGGACTTTGCTCATGTGGTGACATTTTTGATTAAACTACACAACTTGCTCATGGTTTTGTCAATTGGATACATGTCTTTACCTTCTTGATGGCAATGCCCGTGTCACATGATGAACTATCTTGTTTGCCTCTTCTCTAACTTGTAGCATTTTGTATTGCTCATTGTATATTTGAGAAGCTTGTAGTTGCATTTTGTACATTTTTCCTTGATTTGTGCATTGTCAACAAGGGGGAGAATTTCTGGAGCATTTTGCAAGGGGGAGAAGTTGCTGAATTAGTGAGAAAGCTTTTGCGCTTGAATTTGTTGGATTTGTGTGAGAAGTGAGAGTTTTGCCAAAATGAGAGTTTTTGAAAATTTGTGAAGTTTCTGAGAGTTTGAGCATTGGAATATCTTGCTGGGCATATTTGGAAGGTTTTCAAGTTGAAACGGCATCGTTGCGGGTTCGTTTGTGCAATTTTGGCACTTTTGGGTTTGGTCATCTATCAGGGGCGGTTTAACCCCCCCCCCCCTTGGGCGGTTTAACCGCCCCTGTGCAGTGAGCACATGTTTTGTGGGATTTTGAGCAATTTCGAGTGTTTTTCGCATGCACAAGTTCACTTGTTCAGGGGGAGTTGCATCTTTGCAGGGGGAGTGCTTTGAGTGTTCGCAAAAGTGAATTGGAGATTTGTGATTTGTGCTTTGTGCTTTTGCTCTTTTGCCGATGGTGTTGAGCCCTTTCGCTTCTTCTTGAAGGGTCGGCGTTTCGTGAGCTTTCTCTTGCTAAGTGACTTTGTTCTCGGCTTGTTCTTGCTTTTAGTCACTTGCTTGAGTCTTGTTTTCGATTTCTTTTATATTTTCTTTTATCTATGGTTACTATGTGTGTGTTGTCAATGCACTCATCAAGGGGGAGATTGAGGACCCGGTGTGTCCGAGGACCGGTGGATGGTCGCTTCCTGGTGTGATGAGTGATTGACAACGTGGTGTGGATTGACGTTTCCCTTGGCTCAAGTATTGCAGGTGTAGAATGCGGCTTGGTTGCCTTGGTGCAGGTGAAGAACAGGCGCGAAAGGTCTTAGCCATGGCGACCTCCGAGGAGTGGAGAGACAAGTAGGCTTGGTTCGAGGGACCCGGTGGCCAGATGGATCAAGTGCGGTTCACATGCTGGTAAGAACGAGCAAGGGGACGTGGTTCCGGTGCGAGTTAGCGGCTCACAACCGAAGCTCATACGCGGACGTGAAGCCGGTGCAAGGTGGCGGCTAACGACCGAAGCTTGTACGCGGGGTTTGGTGATTTGGCTACAAAATCATCGGTGGACGGTTTCCCTTGGTTTGGGCCTCAAAACCAAGGCCGAGGCCTCGACGAGGCGAGTTTGGGCAGCTGGGCCAAGTGTGGCTGCCAGGGGCGGTTTAACCGCCCCCAGGGGCGGTTTAACCGCCTCTCCCTGGGCCAGCCCAAAAACGGCGTCGAGGAGCTTCGATCTGGAGGACACGCGGCGTGACTGCAAGGCTTGCGTCGGAGGGAAGCTAGCTTGCAGTGGAAGGTGTCCCAGCCGGAAAATATCTGAAACCAAATGTCAAATTTGCCCCTGAGGGGTATGTATCACTTAGGGGTAGTTTAGTCTTTAGAGCACCACCACTTGGACTACTAATAGGCCCCCTAGGGCATGGTGGCTGCTATCTCTTCTAGTTATTGTTGGCGGTCGATATCTATGACTTTTACCGCCAACATTTCTCCGGATTTCATGCTCATATAGTGATAATCATGCTAATATCATTTATACTAATGAGTTCCACAAGTTTTGTGCAATTTGTGAGCGAAGGAACAAACAGGAAAAACAGGAGGCCAAACTGGCACAGGGCCAGGCCGGCCGGCCTAGCCTAGGCCGACCGGCCCCCTTCTGCCTCTTCTGGCCATGGTCTTGATCCACAAGCTATCTAACACACCAAGGATGATCATGAGCCGTGAGTTTGATGTCGGTTTGATCCGAGGACCCGAAAGGCCTAGCCATGGATTGGAGGGTCCACCTACCTTGGATTCTCGGACAACCTCAACTCAACGCAACCAAAACCGCCTCAAGGGACAACATGCAACCGTTGATGAGCGAGTCGGTGCAACGGAGGGCCGAGAGGGGCCAGGGCCAGGCCGAACGGCCTCCCCTAGGCCGGCCGGCCTCCAACTGTCGTAACCGTCGCCAAACCAGCAACTACCGACCTCAGGACATCATCAGGAGCGTCCACAAGAAATATTGCGCCAGATGGCAGAAATTACAGGCCGAACGGCCTCCTTCAGGCCGGCCGGCCTGGAAGCGTGGCCTCTACGCTTGATCTTTCGCGTGGATGCTAAGCAGGAGGTGTGCGTCACTCCTACGCAGGCCTTCGCCCTTGGAGGGCTATAAAAGGTACCCTTCACCCCCACACAAGACACACCATCCATTGGAGAGAAGAGAAGGCTCAAGATGTAGTCCACTATTATCTTAGAGTAGAATAGAGAGAGTAGTGGGTGAGTGCTTGGGTGACAGCCAAGCGTGTAGAGGGAGTTCGGGAGTCATCTCGGCCTTCCCTCAACATTGTTCCGCCCCCGAGGAATAAAGCTTCAGAGATATCTTCAGTAAGTTCCTCGGTCTCTTGCCTTAGTATCTCGCTAGTTTACTCTTTACTTTCAGCAATTTATCTTGGCTATCTATGATCTGCGGGTACCTGAGTCTGCGCGAGTGACAGCGACTCTTGTTTGGGGTTTCCTCTATAGCCCTTCGCGTTGGGTGGATGTCAGTGGCTGAAAGCTTAGGCATGGTGCCTGTGCTGGCTAGTCACCTCAGGTTGTGTTGCACCCCACGGAACTGCAGTGGTAGGCGGCAGGTGGTGACAGCCCTGTCCGTCCTTTGTACTCCACCACGTTCGGGTGTACTCATAACAGTAGTGCTGAGCCCGAAAGAACCCCTCTCTCATCCCGTTCTGAGTTCTTCCCGTTCTAGCCGTCGAAGCAGATCATGTTAGATTAAGATAGGTTGTCTGGGGTAACGAGTGGCTAACTAAGGTTAAGCTCTCTACACCCTTTAACCTTTCCTCCCCTGGTGGGTCCGGTTAGGAAAGTTCTAGACTAGTCGCGTCTACCGTTCCTTGGATTTGACTTCCAGGTTTTTACTCCCCTGGTGAAAGGCTACATCGGACTCCGTGCGCTTGCGGATTTAGTTAGGCTAAGGAGTGCCAACAGTTATCTCTTTAGTTCTCTTTGGTTTCTCCTTTGAACTAGTTTTCCCCTTCATCCCCTCCACCTAGAACTATTTCGAATCATTCGTGGTTTGTATAGGTGAATTCATGGTTTGTTGATCGAGCTTGTTCTGTTCATCTTTGTGCCATGATTTGAATCCACGAGCTCCCTTTTCTTTTCCTATTTTCGGAGGTATTTTCGGAGCTATTTTTGGGGGATTTTCGTTCTTCACTTCCTAGGGCGTTTTCTCTCAGATTTCTTTGGGGGATTCACATATGAGTGCCTTGTGCCTCTTTTGCTGGTGATCTCTTGCCCCCAAACGCCGGGAATCGCTTTGGATTTGAAGTTTTCGGGATGAACTCAGGGTGGATGTGTTCTTCATGAGATCTGAGATTCCGGGAGTTCTAGTGTGTTTGAGGCCGAGATTTTTGGGGAATATACTCCACTGTAGGTGTACATCATCTCCCCGAAGTTTCATCTCAAGAGCTCAAGCCGTTTGGGAGATCGATTCACGAGTTGACTTTTTCCCGAGAGCTCCCAGGCCAGGCCGGTTAAACCGCCCCTAGGGAGGTTAAACCGCCCCTGGCTGGGTAGAGAAGGTTTTGCCTCGTTTCGGTTCGTTTTGTGTTCGTTTCGATCGATTCGAGTTCCGCTGCGTCTTTCTTGTTCCTAGGGTCAGTAGCTTGACAGTGGCTACGTGATCTTGGCAAGATCGCTTTTGGAGGCGTTGGAGTTGATTTGGGAGAATAACCGGATTGGTTGGAAAGAATTTTTATCGGCTCCCATTCACTCCCCCCCTCTCTGGTCGCCGTTTCGGTCCTTCAATTGGTATCAGAGCCGGTTACGGGTCTTTGCGACTCTAACCAGTCTAAGATCCAAAGATGGCATACCAAGATCGGGGTTCCGGGCCTCCGCACTTCGATGGGAAGAACTATCCGAATTGGGTCGCGCGTATGGGCGCTTTCTTGCGAGGCAAAGGAAAGTTGTTGTGGGATGTGATCAAAGATGAACACTATGTCAATCCCATCAACTTAGATGCCCAGGATGCGAGAGATAAGTTTGAGGCAAACGCTAGAGCTGTCGATTACTTGTTCCGTGCTTTGACTGCTGAGGAGTTTGAGCGAGTTTTGGGCGAGGACCTAGCTAGCCAGATCTGGCAGAAGCTCAAGGTAGCCCACGGTGGTGGTTCGTTTTGTGTTCGTTTCGATCGATTCGAGTTCCGCTGCGTCTTTCTTGTTCCTAGGGTCAGTAGCTTGACAGTGGCTACGTGATCTTGGCAAGATCGCTTTTGGAGGCGTTGGAGTTGATTTGGGAGAATAGCCGGATTGGTTGGAAAGAATTTTTATCGGCTCCCATTCACTCCCCCACCTCTCTGGCTGCCGTTTCGGTCCTTCACGGAAGGAGTATGGCTTGATAAAAACTTGAGAGAGGAACTATTCTATTATTGCTTGGCCGGTCTACACAAGGAAAGATCGGCATGTGCATGCAGAGGTAGAATCGGAATTATTGCCGATGGAGCACTCGCCGATGGAGTCAAAATATAGGATACGTACGTTCAGCAAGTAGAGAGTTATCACGTGAAAAGAAAGAAAGGAAGGGAAGCTAACACGGACTTGCACAAGAATCTAGAGTTTCCTGTTTGAAAGAAGTCCACGTGCAATACAAGAAAAGAGTCGTAGATGAACATTAGCACCGTGGCCAGATATTTTATTGTTTTCATTAGTAGTTTTCATACGCATAGCTAGTAGATATAGAATAATAATTAGGGATAGTTGAGTCGTAGTCTTTTTTCTGTACGAGAAGTCCACACCGCAGCCTTATAAATATAAAGGGACGACGGATATTGTAATCCATCACACGATCAATACAACTTGGCGCATCGCCACCCTTTAACTTTCTGTTATGTTTTTACATTAATTATTGGTGGAGCTTTGGCATTCAACGCGGGGCTGCAATGTCTTGATCTATGGCCGGCAAAGGGATAAGTCCAAAGTTTCACCAGTCTATCGAGTACCTTGGATCTCCGACCTATGGCGCATCGCTTCCGTCTTGATCTGCGGTATTCACCTGTTACTCCGCCTTGGTTAAGATTGCATCAGCTGTATCTATCGTCTTCATATCTAATTGGATTCGATTAGTTTTTGTCTTATTGAAATAGACGATAGATTATTTAATAGCCTGTTGCATCTTAATTTTGGTTACCGTGCTGTTGAGATCTAGTCTTATTGTGGATAGAATTATCGGCTAGTGAAGTTTAGATTGATGTCCTGCTACCAGTGCTTTTGGATTGCAACTTCCGGGCGCATCGCTGTCGTTTCACCTAGAAGGATTGGTGGTGGTATTAGTTTAATCTTTATTGGTTGATGGCTCTCGCTGCAATAAGATGAGAAACCCAACGACGTCATGTCGTGTCGGCCCAGCATCCTGGTTCTATTAATTGGCCGGACGTCATCGTACACCTTGTCAGTTGAATGGTCAAGCTGACTGGCACGCCACGCAGTACACCACGAGCGCCGAAATTTTTGCGTTAGCGAAAATTCATGCAAATATCGAAGTTAAACAGGAATAAAAGTGTGTCATTTAACAGCGCCAACAGCTGCTTAGCTAGCTTGATTGAAGTTTCCCTGGAACAGAGTTTCTCGTGGTTCTGCAGCAGAGGCATCGGCTTACAAAATACAAAGGAACCGATGATCCCATTACAGTGCAGCCAATGGTCAACCAACAGTACAAATTACGATGCAGTTGATTGTTATTAAAAGAGGGTAAGCCGATGAAATTATTTCATTCAACGTGTCCAAGAGGTTATTTTCGTCGTCTAGAATACATCGGATCTACAGTTGAGCATTGGATTTCAACAAAATAATTCGATGCATGAGAAATTCATACTTCGAATTAGGGGGGCCGGTATGGGTTGACAACAAAAGCTTGCTGGTTATTGCACCAAGTTTTGGTGTCAACAGACTGATTTATTGTTGCAACTGCCAACAAATTTATAGACTAAAGAGAAGAGCATCGGATCTCTATAATTAGTTTCGAAACATGAAGCCTTCATGTTCCGAAACTGGGGTGCCTGTGTTAACACCATATTTTGTCCATTACAGCCGAGATAATTAAATGAATTGCGAGGCAATCGGTTGTTTATCTGTATTAATAGTTAGCTTACGGAGTCCATGAAGCCGATGGAATTAATGGAGCGTCACAGGCTGCCAATGATGATGTCAGTGGAATGATCAGCCACGGTGAAATTCAGTACGAGCATGCAGGAATAATTAAACAAAGGGTGGATGGCTGATTTGTTTAATAATTGGTTTCAATACACATCAATACAACAAAACCTTTACTCTTTTTCATCTATTTTACGCAATTTACTTTCAAGTCGGTGACTTGGTCAACCTTTTCTTTTCACGAGTTCTTCTGGGCTAGTCGAGGCGATCTTGATCTCCAAGGCTTGCTCGTGAGTTCCGCTTCTTCTGAGTAACATCTAAGCTTTAGCATCGGGCGCATCGCTGTTGCTTCATTTAGATTTATTCGACAATTATTGATATCTGCTAGATCTACAAGGCTTTTCTTGTTATTTTTAGCTTTTATCACCATCTATCCAGCTTAGGGTATATCTTAATCGACTCTATTTAAAGCTTAATCATAAAGTTTATCTAAAAGCTGATTAATTTTAATCTAAGTATTGTCTTGCTAAGCTCTATCAGACGGCTTCATAGTCATCTTTTATTGCTTAGTCATCAATCGGATCTTTGCTATTTGACTATTAGAATCGGCTATCTGTGCTGTTTCGCTATACATCGAAATCGGTCCTTCATCATCCGATTTTACTGATGAGAGAATCGGCTCATAAGCTGTTTCTTAACCTTCGATTTTATCATTGTCAATCAACAGGTCAGATTGACTGGCACGCCCAGGATTTCAAGGCCACGCCTTCGCTCGTGTGTTCACGCATCTGTCAAGTCCCGATTTTTGCGTCAACACCTTTCCAAAGATTATTTCTACATTCTTCACCATATCAAATACATCTTGTCCATTGCGGTGTATCGACTTTGTACGGTGGTCCACATTCCCGCCAAAATGTGGACATTTCTTCCGTAGTTCGTGCTTCGAAGGAAGAAATCGACGATGCCCCATGTAAACAACCTTTCTACAATGCTTCAAATAGATGCTTTCAGTATCCTCTAAGCAGTAGGTGCATGCTTTGTATCCTTTGTTTGTTTGTCCGGACAGGTTACTTAGTGCTGGCCAATCATTGATGTTTATGCAAAGTAGTGCCCTTAGGTAAAATGTTTCCTGTTTGTCCTCGTCCCACATAGTAACACCTTCTTCCTTCCACAGCTGTTCAATTTCGTAAGCAATGGTCTTAGATAAACATCAATGTCGTTGCCAGGTTCCTTTGGACCTTGGATAAGCACCGGCATCGTAACGAACTTCCTCTTCATAAATAGCCAAGGAGGTAGGTTGTAGATACATACAGTCACAGGCCAAGTGCTATGACTACTGCTAATTTCACCAAAAGGATTCATGCCATCGGTACTTAAACCAACATTTAAATTTCTTGCATCAGCGTCGAACGTTGGGCATGCTCGGTCAACGTTCCTCCACTGGGATCCATCGGCAGGGTGCATCAACATACCATCTTTCTTACGTTCTTCCTTGTGCCAACGCATCAACTTGGCATGTTCTTTGTTCCTGAACAAACGCTTCAGATGTGGTATTAAAGGAAAATACCACACTAGCTTCATAAGAATATTTTTCTTAATAGTTTTCCCATCAACCTCACCAGGGTCATCCCGCCTGATCTTGTATCATGCGCAACTGCAAACCGGACAACAATCTAACTTTTTGTATTCAGCACCACGATATAGGATACAGTCATTAGGACATGCATGTATCTTCTGCACCTCTAAACCGAGCGGGCAAACAACTCGTTTTGCTTCATATGTTGTTGATGGCAATTCATCACCCTCGGGAAACAACTCGTTCTGCATGTATCTTCTTCACGAGTTTCAGTAATTCCTCAAAACCCTTGTCAGTAACACCATTAGCTGCCTTGCACTGCAAAAAATCAAGCGTGATACCCAACCTTTTGAGCCCCTCTTTGCAATTTGGGTACAAATTAGTTTTGTGGTCCGGTAACATACGATCTATCTTTTTTTCTTTCCTTGTCATTGTTGCATTCTTTCTCGGCATCACGTAACATTTGACCAAATCCATCGTTAGGGTCATTCTCCTGGGCAACATCTTCTTGATCTGCATCTTCCTGATCTGCATCATCCATTGCAACATCCGCAAAGGCACCATATTGATCAGCCAATATCAGAATGTCGTTATCATCCTCCTCTTCTTCATTTTCATCCATTATGATTCCTCTTTCACCGTGTTTCGACCAAACCACATAGTTTTGCATGAAACTATGGGTCATCAAATGGAAGTGAAGAATTCCTCTAGATTTGTACGATATCTGGTTTCTACATTGCCCACACGGACAAAATATGTCACATGAAGGCGACTTGTTGTTCTCCGCCACATCGAGAAAAGCATACATGCCATCATCCCACTCCTAACTGCGTCGGTCCGCCAAGTGCATCCATTGCCTATTCATCTACATTTAGCATAGTTTTTTAATTAATTCATACATAACAAAATTAACGAAATAAAAATTAATATATTAAAATAATATCCAACACGATTTATTGAAAATAAACATGTATTTCTCAAACTCAAACATCCAACACGACCAAGGTTCATAATTTATTCAAAATGCCATACAAAACAATAAAATTAAAATAATATCCAACATAATTTATTGAAAGCAACATAAATTTCTTCACATCCAACATGCAACATGACCTAGATCTTTACCATCCTTGGGTGGGAAAGTAGGATGCCCTAATATATTTTTTCTTGGTACAGAAGATGGTGGAGCTAGGTTTGCTGGTGATGGAGCGTAGCGTCGCAACAAATCTTCATGATCAAAACCAGGTTCCTCACCCCTTGCAATACATTGTTCATGTTTTTTATCAAAAAATGAAGTTGTGCTTTCATACAAGCTCCTGGTTTTTTCGACTTATCATGAGGTCCTACTGGAGTTTTGCCCTTCCCGCGAGACGAACCACGATCACTATCACTAGTCCCACTCCCTCTAGCAGTAGCCATATTTATATACCCACAAGGCTTTTATTTCTCAAAAAACAATAAATGTTATTAAAAAAATACTCATTACAACATACAATTGTCTCTCAAAATAAACGAACCCACTCCACATATCTCTAATTAATGTAAAAAATTACATAACAAACAAACTAAAAATCATTATATTCCATTTATAAATAAAATATTAAAAACATACTAAAGCAACATTTCTCTAATGCATACCTAACATAAAATTCTAAACCACCATGACCACACACACATATATATATATATAGCTCTTTCTCTCTCTTCTCTTTTTCTTCACAAATTTCTATATTTGTAAAATATAGTGACAATAGAAGCTAATCAAGAACATGAGAGAAAACTTCACAATTTTTGAAATTTTTTTGGCAAAATCTCCCCTTAACCTAAGCACACCATGAACACAGCTCGGAGTGTTCATGCTGGCTCAGGTGTGGGGGAGGAAGTGTCGGTGTTTTACCGTCGATCCTACCGAGGGGTATCCTGAGGTAGTAGAATTTCAGGTGGGTTTCGCCGAGATCAGGAACGCAAAGGCAAAGAGACTCAGGATTTTAGACAGGTTCGGGCTGCTTAGAAGGCGTAATACCCTACGTCCTGTGTGGTGATTGGTATTGATGAGATCGTGTTTTGGAGAGGGTCCCTGCCCAGCCTTATATACACGGCGGGCAGAGTTACAAGGTAGGTTTCGGATAGAATCCTAACCAATTACTACTCGGAGATTACTCTAAAAGGCAATCCGAGTAGTTTACAAGTCATACGACTGGTTTCCAAATCGAGAAGAGTCCTTGCAGTACTCTACTCGTGTTCTTCACGCCTGGTACGACTCTGTCTGGGGACAATCCATGCGCCCTGTGGGCCCATGGTCGTACCTCCAACAAGCCCCCAAGCGCTTCATCGTCGAGTATCGTCAACCGAGTGCTTGCCAAGCCAATCGAGTGCTTCTTCGAGTTCTTCGAGTGCTTGATCAGTCTTGGACAGGTCTTGGTTGTCACGAGGCCATGAGGTGCTTAAGCCCCGTTTATTCTGATTAAATCAGTAGTCTTCAAAATATTATATGGTGTGCGATAAGAATCGCACTCCATATGGAGTAGCCCCCGAGCCTTAAGTTGAATCGAAGAATCAGGTTGAGGGTCCACAGAATCTTGAATCTTCATCTTGTGCTTGAAATGTGCAATTTTAGAAAAATTGCACTTGATATCAAGTAGCCCCCGAGCCTTGGGTTGAATCAACGAATCAAGCCGAGGGTCTTGATTTAAGTCTTCAGTCTTCAGAAAAAATAAAATCAGCAATCGATGTATATCGCCTACCAGCCCCCGAGCCTTGAAACGATTCAGAATGATCAATTCAAGGGTCCAGCGAGCTTTAGGGTTCTTCAAATCATCCTAGAGATCATCATCCGAGTGGTAATTTGCACCCAGAAATAGTAGTCACATCCAATCATCTTGGAGATCTTCTTCCGAGTGGTTTTCTTGTACCCAGCCCCCGAGCATAGGAGCCAGCGGAGATGCATCGAGTAGTATGTAGTTGAAGTAGCCACCATTAATAATGTAGCGAAACAGAGGAGGTCGTGGTTGACTTGTCACGCCGCGATCTTCCCCAAAATCAGGAATCAGGAGTCAGGTGCCAATGCAGTCGATGTCCCATCATTGGTACTTGGCGACTCAAATATGCTGGAGAAAGACAACTAGGTAAGCCTGATGGCTAACCGAGTTGTGATTTTAGCGTCAGCCCCTGAGCCTGGAAGCTGGCGAAGATGTGATAACATGCTGTGCGGCCTAGAAAGTTGTCATCCAAACAAAGTACTCGGCACTTGGCCAATTTTGTTAGAATAAAATAAAAATAATTGAAACAAGTAACTTAGCTTGTTTGATGTCGTTTGTCGATGAAGCCGACTAGTTCAGAGTTGATTCCGACTAGTTTGAGTTCATCACGAGCATATTGCTGATGCGGCAGTCCCGCGGCACAAGCTGAAGTTGAACCTTGACTTGATAACTTGCAACGGGTTGAGGCGACCACCATATTGATGAATTCCATTGATCATGATGCGCCCTAAGAGTCATCCAAACCACTCTTGCAGTGTTTTAGGAAGCCCCTGGCAAGTTGTACTCATTTGGCGAGTTGTACTTCAAAGCACTTGATAACTGGTACTTGAAGATCACTACTCATGCTGTGGAGTAGACTCTAGAGTACTTTCAAATAAGTACTCAGAGATTTGAGATTACTACTCATCTTGCCGAGTAGACTCTGTAGTACTTTCAAATAAGTACTCAAAGATTTGAAATTACTACTCTTTTTGCCGAGTAGACTCTGTAGTACTTTTAAATAAGTACTCAAAGATTTGAAATAACCACTCGTGGGTAGTTGCTTTATAAGGCTAGCTGGCCTCTACAGGTGTTCAGCCTGGTCTTAGTTAGAACTAAGTACTCAGGGATCCTGGAAAGTAGTCATGTGAGCTACTCTTCGGATTTTGACCGATGTATACTTTGCTGAATCAACAAGTATCAAAGGGAACTCCGGAAGTATTAGGAGCTAAGGTAGTCTTATAAGCCACCAAAGCATGAACGAATCCAAGAGACTGTGGATCAATTGCTGAGAATACTGCACTTTATTGATGAAATTTCAAAATATGGTACATACTCTTTATGTATTCAGACAAAGATCCTAAGCATAGAACTTGTGTAGATGCTCGATGTTCCATGAATCCTTCTCTTCGACTCCTTCACTGTTCTTCAAACGATACAACCCGGGTCCTGTCACCTTGTGTATGATGAAAGGTCCTTCCCAGCGGGACATAAGCTTGTGCATACCCGTGGTCTTCTGTATCCTTCGAAATACTAAGTCGCCGACGTTGAACGAACGCTCTTGGACGTTTCTGTCATGATAGCGCCGGACTCCCTGGAGATATCGAGTGGATCTTAACAAAGTTCCACAGCGCTCCTCCTCGATCAAGTCGAGCTCCAGTCGTCTTGTGTCATCAGCAACTCCTTCGTCGTATTGCTCGATTCTTGAGGACCTGTACATCAAGTCTACTGGCAGGATAGCCTCAGATCCATACACCAGAAAGTATGGCGAGTGGCCGGTTGGCTTGCAAGGCTGAGTTCGAAGCCCCCAGACTACTTGTGGCAACTCGTAGATCCACTTGCCGCCATATTTCTTGTCGTGCTCGTACAGTCGCTTCTTCAGGCCATCAAGGATCAAACCATTGGCTCTCTCGGCTTGTCCATTGGCCTTGGGGTGAGCTACTGATGCGTGGATTACTTCGATGCCGTTCCTCTCACAGTGGTCCTTGAACTCGTAGCTGTTGAAATTGGAACCCAAATCTGTGATGATACAATGAGGACAGCCATATCTGACCATCAGATCACTGATGAACCCCTTAGCCTTAGCCGCAGATATGTCCGTGACTGGTTTGACTTCTATCCACTTGGTAAACTTGTCGATCGCAACTAGCACATGTGTAAGTTGCCTGGAGCAGTCGTAAGCTTACCAATCATGTCGAGTCCCCAGCATGCGAACGGCGAAGAGGGAGGAATAGCAATAAGCTTGTGAGCAGGCACGTGTTGCTGCCTGGCGAAGAATTGGTACCCGGGGCACTTGCGGACGATCTCTTCCGCATCTTGCAGAGTCGTGGGCCAATAAAAAGCCGCTTTGAATGCCTTGCCCACCATTGTTCTTGATCCTGCGTGATTGCCGCACGCGCCTTCATGAATTTCTTCCAAGATACCCTTGCCTCTTGCTCTCGGGACACACTTCATGGAAATATCAGTGTAGAGTCCTCGCCTGTAGAGCTGATCGCCGATGAGTAGATAGTTCTTCGATCTCCGGACGACTTGTTCAGCTTCAGTCTTGTTCAAAGGCAGGGTCTTGTTCTTGATGTACTCGATGAACGGGACACACCAGTCTTCTTCGATCATCAACACCTCTCGATCTAGTCCATGTCCGTCATGTGACGGTGTGGACTTCTCGAAGTCGATGGTTCTTTTGTGGAGCTCCTGGACGAAAACTCCTGCTGGAACTTCTGCACGAGTGGATCCGAGCTTGGAGAGTACGTCAGCAGCGACGTTGTCATCTCGGACCACCCAATGGTACTCGAGCCCTGAGAATTTGTTCTCGAGCTTGCGCACAGCTTCGCAGTAAGCGTCCATGTTCTCCTTCTGGCGATCCCAATCCTTGTTGCAGTGGTTGATGACGACAGAGGAGTCGCCGTACACCATCAGCCTCTTGATTCCCAGAGAAATTGCGAGTCGTAGACCATGTAGCAAGGCCTCGTACTCAGCTTCATTATTGGACACCTTCCAAAAGATTTGCAGCACATATTTAAGTTGATCACCCTTGGGCGAGATAAAAAGTACTCCCGCGCCGGCGCCTTCGAGTTTCAGGGAGCCATCGAAGTACATGGTCCAATGCTCCGGTCTGCCGACGGGGATGTCCACTTGATTCTCGCGCCACTCTGCCATGAAGTCTGCCAGCACCTGCGACTTGATGGCCTTCTTGGATTTGAACTCGATGCTGAGGGCGCCAAGCTCGACGGCCCACTTTGGAATTCGCCCGGTCGCGTCCGGGTTATGTAGAATGTCGCCCAAGCCAAACTCTGTCACCACCGTGATGGTGTACGTGTCAAAGTAATGGCGCAGCTTCCTTGATGTGATGAGTATAGCGTAGAGTAGTTTTTGCACTGCTGGGTATCGAACTTTGGACTCCGTGAGTACTTCACTGACGAAGTAAACCGGCCTCTGCACAGGATATGCAAGATTGTCCTCGGCGCGCTCGACTACCATGACAGTGCTCACCACATGAGTCGTTGCTGCAATGTAGAGTAGCAATTCCTTGTCGTCGTCTTGCGGAGCAGTCAGGATTGGCGGGGTTTGAAGATGTTGCTGGAGATCCGCCAATGCTGCTGCTGCCTCTTCGTTCCACTGGAACTTGTCGCCTTTCTTGAGTAGCTTGAAGAAGGGGAGGCCCCTTTCTCCAAGTCGTGAGATGAATCGGTGTAGCGCCGCCATGCACCCAGTAAGCTTCTGGATGTCTTTGATCGTCTTTGGAGCTTCCATTGCTGTGATAGCATTGATCTTCTCGGGATTGGCCTCGATGCCGCGATGGCTGATGATGAACCCGAGTAGTTTCCCAGAGGGTACTCCAAAGACACACTTGGTTGGATTAAGCTTCCATTGCCACTTCCGCAGAGATGCGAAAGTCTCCTCCAGATCAGCGATGAGGTCTTCTGGATTTCTGGTCTTCACGACCACGTCATCGACATAGGCTTCCACGTTGCGATGAAGTTGCTTCTCGAGGCAGAGTTGGATCGCGCGCTGATAAGTCGCACCAGCGTTCTTCAGCCCAAATGACATCGTGGTGTATGCATAAGCACCATAAGGGGTGATGAACGCTGTCTTGATTTGATCCTCCTCTTTCAGAGATATCTGATGATAACCCGAGTAGCAATCAAGAAAGCAAAGTAAGGCACAGCCAGCCGTGGAATCAATAACCTGGTCGATGCGCGGCAGTCCGAAGGGGTCCTTGGGCAATGCTTGTTGAGGTCGGTGTAGTCGACGCACATGCGCCACTCGTTGTTGTTCTTCTTTCGCACCAAGACTGGATTTGCTAACCAGTCGGGGTGGAAGACTTCTTTGATGTATCCTACGGCGAGTAGTTTCGCCAGCTCCTTCTTGATCGCCTCTCGCTTGTCGGTTGCGAATCGTCGCAACCGTTGCCTCTTGGGGGTAGCTTTGGGATCAACATTGAGGCTGTGCTCGATCAGGTCCCTTGGTACTCCCGGCATGTCTACTGGTTTCCACGCGAAGATGTCGCGGTTGGCTTGCAGGAACCTGACGAGCTCGCCTTCCTATTTGGGGGTTAGGCCGGCCCCGATCTTCGTGGTCTTCGACTGGTCTCCTTCCAGTAATGGTGCGTCCTTGGTCGCCACGTCTTCAGGGACGGCCGCCTTGTGTGCTCCGGGCTCCTTGCTTGGGACTTCATACTCTGTCTGCTTCAGCTTCTGAGCCGCTGCGAAGATTTGGGCCATGGCGTTGGGTACCTGAGTGGTAGCCGCAAACTCCACAGCCTCTCTGTCGCAGTTGTATGACCGTCGCAAGTCGCCGCGGATGGAGATGACGCCTTTGGGTCCTGGCATCTTGAGGACTAGGTAGACATAGTGCGGGATAGCCATGAACTTGGCCAACGCAGGACGTCCCAGGATCGCTTGATACGAAGTTTCGAAGTCTGCAACCTCGAACTTGATGTACTCCGTCCTGTAATTCTTCTGCGTGCCAAATGTGACTGGTAATGTGACTTGACCGAGGGGAAGACTGCCATTACCAGGGACAATGCCGTAGAACGGGGAGTTGGTGGGAGTCAACATTTTTTCAATGTCGAGTCCCATCCTCTTCAGAGTGCCAGAGAATAGCACGTTCAGCCCTGCCCTGCCGTCGATGAGCACCTTGGTGAGCTGTGATCCTGCCACCGTGGGGTCCAGGACGAGTGGCAATTGCCCTGGTTCGTCGTACCTGTTCCATTGGTCCGCCCTGGAGAAGGTGATCGGAACCTCCGAGTACTTTAGGTATCTGGGGACGGCTGGCTCAATTGCCATTATGTGCCGCAGAGCGAGCTTATGCTTCCTCCGAGTGGGGAATCCATAGTCGCCCCCCATGATGACCATGAGTACGTTCTTGGGCTTCTGGAACTTGGGCGTCTGGTCCTCGTCATCGTCTTCTTCTTCGTCTTCCGCCCTGTCCTTGTTCTTGGCCTCGGGATCGAGTGGTTCCCTTGCCGTCTTCTTCTTGGCCTTGGTCTCTCGATCTTTCTCGGCGTATATGCGTTGGAGATCGTAGCACTGGCCCATGGTGTGCTTGTGCTTCGGGTGCATTGGGCACGGCCTGTCCATGATCTTCTCAACGTCGCTCTTGCCGGGGTAGTTCTTCTTCTGGCTTCGCATGCCAGTCTCCAGAGCTGCGACTGTGTCGTCTGGCTTGCGCTTGTTGTTCTGGGAGCCCTGCTGACCTTTGTTGTTGTGCCTCTCCTTACCCTGGGGAGGGCCATACTTCTCGAGGTCACGGTCTTCTTGCTCAGACCACGTCTCGACTTGATCACGCAGGGCGTCCAGAGTCCTTGGTCGATGCAGGCCAAATTGCCTGTCAAAGAACCTGTTGGTGATGCCGTTCTGGAACAAGTCGATGCAGTCGCGGTCAGAAACGTCCACCACCAGAGTCTTGATTTCCATGAAGCGGCGCATGTAGTCGCGCGCGCTTTCTCCTTTGTGCTGCTTGCACATGGCGAGGTCGTGTCGAGTCTTGGGGCGACTGTATGTGCCTTGGAAGTTTGACACGAAGATCTTCTTCAGGCGTTCCCAGGAGTCGATGGAGCGTCGTGGCAGGTTTTCAAACCATGTGAGTGGCGCGGGCTCAAGTGCCATTGGGAAGTACCTGCACTTGATGGCGCTGTTGCCACCCGCGCACTCGATAGCCGTAGAGTAGATGCGCAACCATGACTCGGGGGAGGTCTTGCCGTTGTACTTCTCGAAGCCGACTGGTTTGAATGGTTGCGGGTAAACCGCCATCTGGATGTCCCTGGAGAACATTGGGTACTCGTCTTCTTCTTCCTTGTATTCCTGGGCTTCATCACGCCTCTTGGATTCAAGGATGGAGCGCGCATCGCGATTGGCGTTGATTGTGTGCCAGAGGTCGGCACTGTGTGCCGGCCCGTGGGATGATGTGGCAGGGTCGTTGCGGTGAGTGCGTCCACCTCGTTGACGATCATCCTCTAGTCGGTGTGGGGGTGCGCCCTCTGCGCGGTTGCCTTCTCCCAGTCGGCTGGGGTTTGGAGGACGATTCCTGTCGCGGGGATGTTGTCGTCCGCTGCTCTCGACTTCTTCGCTGCGCGCTGGTGCGGCGGCGACGGCTTTGTCGAGAGTGCGGCAGATGTCGTTGATCCTCTCGAGCGCAGCTGCCGTCTCTGGAGTTCTTGGCAGACTGCGGACGTGGTAAGCAATCTCCATGGCGTTAGCCATAGGGGAGTCGTAGCGTGCCACTCGAGCGAACTCTTGAGCGAGGTTGCGACCAGCCGTGACGCGATTGCGAGCGTTTAGGCGGCGCTGAGCCCTCTTATTGCTCCGGATTTCTCTGTCCGCGGCCGCTTGAGTGGATTCGCCAGCGGGTGGGTCTTCATTCTCGGAGATATCTCCTTCGAGCTCGAACGCGTAGCGTGGGTCGTTGTCGACGTCACCAGCCGCTGCAGCACCAGCCATGAAGACTTGTCGATTGGGCTCGATAGAGTCGCTGGAGCTTGGAGTGACGAGCTCTGTAGAGCTTTCCTCTTCTGGCAGCAGTGGTGTGCCGTGCTGGAACGGCAGGTCTTCAGTAGCGTCAGACCCAAAGAGTACAAAGATCTGGCGGGACTCGTAGACGTCCCGTGGGATCCTGTCTCTTTGGTAGACTGATCTTCCTTCAGGCGTGGCGAAGATCACGAGGTCGTGTTCGCCATCGTCTTGTAGTGACTCCTCGTCCGAGTCCGAGTGGCATTCGGGAACCGCTTGGCTCAGAGAGTTGGCGTGTCCTGCCATGACTCGGACTGGAACGTCCCTCTTCGAGTCCATAAAGGACTCGAACTGGCTCCGTAATGCCTCACAATATGCGTGGGTCGAATTACGGAGTCCAAACGGGAATTGGGGTGGGAGGGTTGTCTTCTTCTCCGTAGTCGTAGTCGACTCGGACTCTTGCCCGTGGATGAGGTCCGCGAGTGTGGTCTCGCCGAGTTGCTCGGCCAAATCTTCCATGATGGGCGCTTGTTCCTGCTTCAACTCGACGGGCGTCTCGTGGTAGCTGTAGAAACCACCCGAGCCGTCGGCGACGTAGACCCACGAGCCGAAGCGGAACGTTGTGCCCTCCTGAGGCGCTTCAGCTTGATTGTAGGTCACCATTGCGTTCTCCACGGGATCTTCGAGGAAAACCCCTACCTGGCGCGCCAGATGTCGGTGTTTTACCGTCGATCCTACCGAGGGGTATCCCGAGGTAGTAGAGTTTCAGGTGGGTTTCGCCGAGATCAGGAACGCAAAGGCAAAGAGACTCAGGATTTTAGACAGGTTCGGGCCGCTTAGAAGGCGTAATACCCTACGTCCTGTGTGGTGATTGGTATTGATGAGATCGTGTTTTGGAGAGGGTCCCTGCCCAGCCTTATATACACGGCGGGCAGAGTTACAAGGTAGGTTTCGGATAGAATCCTAACCAATTACTACTCGAAGATTACTCTAAAAGGCAATCCGAGTAGTTTACAAGTCATACGACTGGTTTCCAAATCGAGAAGAGTCCTTGCAGTACTCTACTCGTGTTCTTCACGCCTGGTACGACTCTGTCTGGGGACAATCCATGCGCCCTGTGGGCCCATGGTCGTACCTCCAACATGAAGAAGGGATTAAATAGCATCGGTTGGATGCAACCGGTGCTAAAGGTGGGCATTTGGCACCAGTTGTTGGCAACAACCGATGCTAAATGCCCTCCGCCCACACCCCCCTCCCACCGACGCGCGCCGCGCGCGTGTTGGACCCGGTGCTAAAGCCCCGAAGCACCGGGTCCAAAATGGCCGCTGCTTATGTAGGCTGCGGATAGCTCATTCTCTTGTAGTGAACGGAAAGCAAAGCGGGGGATTTGGAGGGTGTTTGGTTACTCCTTCCTAAACTTTAATAGTTGTCACATCGAAAAATTTTAAACACTAATTAAGAGTATTAAAAATAGACTAATTACAAAACTAATCGTACCGACGGAGGCTAATTTATGAGACCAATCTATTAAACCTAATTAGATCATGATTTTATAATGTGGTGCTACAGGAAACATGTGCTAATCGTATATTAATTGTGCTTAATAGATTATCTCGCGAATTAGACACGACTTCTATAATTAGTTTTGTAATTGGTTCATGTTTAGCTCTTTCAATTAGTACCAAACATGTGATGTGACATCGTAAACTTTAGCCTTTAAATCTAAACACCCTGAAGCAGCTAGGAAGCATCGACACGGGACGGTGGCAGATGGCAGGAATGCAAATTCTTGAGTGGAAGTCTTGGAGACACACCGATGGTGCGTATGCATTTTCTGGTTGCAGCCCCACGTGGAGATGCATGAGCCTTGCATAGCTGCCTAGCCGGAGCCAACGCGAGCACACGTTGCATGACTTCAGCGTGGTAGAGTCAAAGAACGGTCTTTCGACCTCCATGTGAGATTTTTCACAGAGATGCACGTAGTGCACACGTGTTAAGCTTGCATTCATAAACAGTGTTTTGGTGCCCTCGACCACCGGTGGTTCGGTTTTCTTCAAGCCTAAGAGTGGCTTGGTTTAGTTTCAAAATGAAATCTTTTCGCGAGACGAATCTAATGACCCTACTTCATTTATGATTTGCAACAATAATGCTACAGTAACCATCCTCTAATTATGAATTAATTACCTTTTTAATTACCATCGTTAGATTCATCTCGAAATTTTCAACATATCCATTTAACTTTTCACCTTTTCGTCTACATTTACTACTCCTAAATCGGTAAAAGCAAAACCTGAAATTTTTTCACCGAAAACATTTCGGAAACTAAACACGGGCTAGGATGGCCGAGGCGCTATGCTGCGTCCATATATTTTTTTGATGAAACATGCTGCGTCCATATACTCAGATGTCTCGCTGCTTTTAGTTTTTCTTTTCTTGGCAGTCCTGCAGATCATTTGCAATTTCTAATAACAAAATGAGAGAACACTATATAACGATATGCAGTGCAATCATATACTCGATGTAGTATGTTACAAATCACAAAACGGTAGAACAACGCAACCATATACGGCCACAAGCACATTACTCATTAAGGTCGAATGCTTGACTTAGTACAATAGTCATCAGCATGTTGCCAAAAACAAATTGAATAAAGGAGTACATGGTAAAAAAATATATGTACATGAGACTAATCTATGGAGGTGTTTAGATCCCGTGAATGAGGATGAAAATGTGAAAACTTTTTGCATTGGGACGCGTGCACACACAGAAGAAATAAACTGACATGGTTTTTTGGTGAAACTTTTCACCCTTTTGAGGGGATCTAAACACGTCCTATAAGTAATGAAATGGTAGACAAATATCGTAATCATGCCCTGTTTTTTATTCCTTTTGACAGTCGAGCTGAATTAGAGTCAAGAGGGCACCAAAAGTCAATACTAATCGAGCTAGCTACACGACTGTAAAGTGGCCAACTATAATCTATGTGTGAAATTAATCAAATATATGTCAGAAAAGTCAATCTGTAAATGAACAACGGATATAGCTCAAGATTTGTATATAACTATATATTGATTGACTGCATGCAAGCATGTAGCACCCATGCAGAATTTCGGAAGCATGGCTCCTAGAAAACTTATGCGGGGTGCATGGTCTCAATTTTTGGCCTGGCCGATTGGGTCCAAGTTTGATGAAAAAGAACTGCAAATATGGGCCAACCATAAGAACTCAAAATATTGAAGACACATGGACGATACACAAGCCAAATTGGAAGCGTGCTTTGTGAAAAGAAATAGAATTAGCAGGCCCATTGTAGATTTGAAAGCTGACAAACCCAAGAGGGAGCAGCTGACAAACCCAAGAGGGAGCAGTATTGGTAAAAAATGAGTAGCAGCGTACGCGTCACATTCCGATACGTCTAAAATGGGAGAGCGTCTTCCGGCCTAAAAGCGTTCGTATATGACTGAATTCAGCGTGGCAGAGTCAAAGAACGGTCTTTCTAGCTCCGTGTGAGATTTTTCACAGCACACAGTAGTGCAGAATTACACCACACGTGTTAAGCTTGCATTCGTGACTCCGGTGGTTCGATTTTCTTCAAGCCTAAGAGTAGACGTATCGGTAGTGATGGGTAGGCTGCATTAGTTTCTAGCCAGGCTAACTCTAGCCCAGACTAATCTGAACCAGGCCATATCAATGCAAAATGCTCGTATTTGGTAGACTGACTAAAGATAACCCGGTTAGTTGGGCTCATGTTTGGTAGGCTGCACATTGTGATTGGATAACCCTGTACTCGCTATAGGTGAAGTTAATTACCACTCCTCTTCTCTCTTCCCCCACTATTCCCCCAATCACTTCTCCCTCTCTTCCGTCGGCGCCATGGATCCTATCCCGCCGCACGGGCGGGCTCCGCCGTGCCTTTCCGCTGGCCGGGCGGGCACGCTCTGAGGAGCCTCGCAGCCGACCCGTGTTGACGGTCGTTATTATACGATTTTACCGCCAACATTTCTCCTGAATTTCATGCTCATATAGTGATAATCATGCTAATATCATTTATACTAATGAGTTCCACAAGTTTTGAATGATTTGTGAGTGCAAGAGCATACAGGAGAAAAGAGAGCAAATATGGAGCCAAACCCAGGCCGGCCGGCCTAGCCTAGGCCGACCGGCCTCCTATCCCCTCATCTGGCCACGTCATTGATCCAGGGGACAGCTAACACATCAACAAACACCCTGAGACGTGAGATCAATGTTGGTTTGATCCAAGGACCCGAAAGGCCTAAGGCATGGATTGAAGGGTCCACCAACCTAGGATTCTCGGACAGCTTCAAATCAACGCAACCAAAACCGCCTCAAGGGACAACATGCAACCGTTGATGAGCGAGTCGGTGCAACGGAGGGCTGAGAGGAGTCAGGGCTAGGCCAGACCGGCCTCCCCTAGGCCGTTCGGCCTCCAACTGTCACAACCGTCACCAATCCCTCAACTACCGACCTCAGGACATCATCAGGAGCGTCCACAAGAAAGACGGTGCCAGGTGGCGAGAACCCCAGGCCGAACGGCCTAAGTGAGGCCGGCCGGCCCACTTTCGTGGCGGTTACGCCTCCCCTTTCGCGTGGAAGCTAAGCAAGCATGTGGCTTAACATCTACGATGGCTTTCATGCTTGGGAGGCTATAAAAGGTGCCCTTCACCCCCACTCAAGACACAACAAAATAGAGGAGAAGAAGCTCTAGGGCGAAGCGCTACCACTCCCGTACTTAGAAAATAGGGAGAGAGGAGAGGTGAGAGTCCGGGAGAGAAGCCGGAGTTGCCGGTTTCTCTTCCACTTTGTACCTCGGCGGATGCGGCTCAACTTCGAGTAACATCCGGGTCTTGTCTGGTAATTCTGGTTCCCTCTAATTTATTAAGCATTCAGACTTGCCAGCTTTTGTTCTTTGGTTCCTCGTTCACTACTTAGTAGTGGGTACTTTGCTTTGATATCAAGTGAAGTAGTAATTATTAGTATAGGCGTGGTGCCTAGACTAGTCGTTACCTTGGTTTGCACCCAGTTCAATGGAATAGTTGTGGTAGCCGACAGGTGGTGACAGCCCTGTCCGGCCGACGTAATCCACCACGTTAGTTCTGGACTATAGGGCTTAGGGGTAGGCGGTACCACTCCCCTTCTCATCCCTTTCTGTGAGTGGTGGTGTCTCAGGCGCCCGAAGTGAACTCTCTTGAACAAGTCTGCCTTGCTTGATTTATCGAAATATCCAGTTGATAGAGCTGAAGTGCCCGATCTTTCGGTGAGTGGAGATAATTTCGACTTGGTGGAAGTAGACCCTCACGATCCGACTACGACGAGCGAACCCGAAGCGCCAATGCAATCGCTGAACCAACTCCCTGTGGTTACCGACCTTGTTGAAGCAAGATCAGCCTGATCACGAAGATCAATTCCTGTGCGCAATCGAAGAACGAACAAGAACGAGAGGCGAGCAATCTTATTATCACTCGAAGGTGGAGTTCTGAATCACGAGGACAGCACGTATTTGTGCGGCCGTGAATGTAGCTAAAAGCTAGATGTAAAACAAAACTCAAGGATGCTAATGACGGCTATAGGGTTTAATAGCACGTCCACAAGGGAGTTGGGGTCATGCTACAACCCTAGCACGCGTCCCTAATGGACCCAACTCGATACGCGGCACATTGGGAGAAAATAAGGTGACGCAACACCTTGGACAGAAAACAGTCCGACTCAAAATGACGATTGCGGTCGCCTCGGTGAATATATTACGGTGATTCTGGATCCATATGAAAGTAGACTTGATAAGCTTTCCATCAAGTACTTGATCGCCCAAAACGGATTCCGGATGAAGTCGTGGCGGCCGTCACAAGTTGACGTTCGTGCGCAGTCCGAATCCAGCCACATATCCTTCATTCTTTAGCACCATGACGTAGTTCAACTCTCTTGCACGAGCCCGAGTGATTGGCCCTGAAGGTGGTGCTTGGGGTGAAGGTACTGCTGGTGTAGATGTACTGGTGATGTCCTCATCATCCTCCCCTTCTTGAACTGAAGTCGTCCTCGACGGCAACTCCTCATCATCGCCCGCATATGGTTTCAAATCTGCAACATTAAAACTAGTGGAAACACCAAACTCCGTAGGCAGGTCAAGGACATAAGCATTATCATTAATCTTGGTTAGCACTTTAAAAGGACCAGCAGCACGAGGCATTAATTTAAACGACGCAAAGTAGGAAAACGATCCTTCCTCAAATGCAACCAAACCATATCACCGGGTTCAAAAGTAACATGTTTTCTTTCTTTACTACCAGCAACTTGATACTTAGCATTAGTAGCAGCAATGTTTTGTTGTGTTTGTTCATGTAGGTTAATCATATGGTCAACATGTTCAACGGCATCAATATGTGGGGCGTCCACAGCATCAAGCGAAAATAAATCAATAGGCGCCCGAGGAATATAACCATAAACAATCTGAAAAGGGCACATCTTTGTAGAAGAATGTGTTGCATGATTATAAGCAAACTCAACATGAGGTAAACAATCTTCCCAACGGTTCAGATTTTTATCCAAAACAGCCCTAAGCATGGTTGTCAAAGTTCTATTGACCACTTCAGTTTGTCCATCAGTTTGTGGGTGACAAGTTGTGCTAAACAGCAATTTAGTGCCTAATTTGTTCCAAAGAGATCTCCAAAAGTGACTTAGAAACTTAGCATCACTGATCAGACACAATTGTTTTAGGAACACCATGTAAACGAATAATCTCCCTAAAGAACAATTCAGCAACATGACTAGCATCATCATTTTTATGACAAGGAATGAAATGAGACATTTTAGAGAATCTATCAACAACCACAAAAATGCTATCCATCCCCTTCTTAGTTCTAGGCAATCCCAAAACAAAGTCCATAGAAATATCAAGCCAAGGTAAAGTAGGGACAGGCAAAGGCATACACAAACCATGATTGTTCAAACGTGACTTAGCCTTTTGACATGTAGTGCATCGTGCAACCAAGCGCTCAACATCAGGACGCATCCGAGGCCAAAAGAAGTGGGCGGCCAGCACCTCAAGCGTTTTGTAAACGCCAAAATGTCCCATTAGTCCGCCTCCATGAGCTTCCTGTAACAACAAAAGACGAACCGAGCTAGCTGGAATACACAACTTGTTAGCGCGAAACAGGAACCCATCCTGCATGTGAAATTTCCCCCATGGTTTACCAGTCATACAATGTTTATAAGCATCCTTAAAATCATTATCATCGACATATTGATCTTTCATAGTGTGTAAACCAAAATTTTAAAATCCAATTGTGACAGCATATTATATCGGCGAGACAAAGCATCAGCAATCACATTGTCCTTCCCGTTCTTGTGTTTAATGATGTAAGGAAAAGACTCAATGAATTCTACCCAATTAACATGACGACGGTTCAGATTAGTTTGGGTACGAATATGTTTTAAAGCCTCATGATCAGAATGGATTATAAACTCACGATGCCAGAGATAGTGCTGCCATGTTTGCAAAGTACGCACTAAAGCATAAAGTTCTTTATCATAAGTAGAATATTTCAAACTAGCACCGCTTAATTTTTCACTAAAATAAGCAACCGGTTTTCCTTCTTGTAACAGAACATCACCTAACCCAATACCACTGGCATCACATTCGAGCTCAAATATTTTACCAAAATCAGGCAATTGCAAAAGAGGAGCATGTGTTAACTTATCTTTCAAAGTAGTGAAGGCGAGCTCCTGGGAATCAGTCCAAGTAAAAGGCACACCTTTCTTTGTAAGCTCATGTAGAGGTGCTGCAATAGAGCTAAAATATCGTACGAATCGACGGTAGAAACCTGCAAGCCCAAGAAAACTCCGAATCTGCGTGACCGTCGTCGGTGTAGGCCATTCCCGAATTGCATCAATCTTGCTGCTATCCACCTCAATACCCTGTGGAGTAACAACATAACCAAGAAACGAGACACGTTGTGTGCAGAAGATGCATTTTTCCATGTTAGCAAACAAGTGAGCAGCACGCAACGCATTAAAAATAGCACACAAATGTTCTAAATGCTCTTCCATAGACTTGCTGTAAATCAAGATATCATCAAAATATACAACAATAAACAAACCTATGAAAGACCTGAGAACTTCATTCATCAAACGCATAAAAGTGCTGGGAGCATTAGTCAAACCAAACGGCATAACCAACCATTCATATAAGCCAAATTTAGTTTTAAAAGTCGTTTTCCATTCATCCCCCAATTTCATTCGAATCTGATGGTAACCACTACGCAAATCAATCTTAGTAAAAATAATGGCACCACTAAGCTCATCTAGCATATCATCAAGGCGTGGTATAGGATATCGATAACGAATGGTGATGTTATTAATAGCACGACAATCTACACACATACGCCACGATCCATCCTTCTTTGGAACAAGTAACACTGGAACGGAGCAAGGACTAAGAGACTCACGAATGTACCCTTTGTCAAGCAACGCCTGGACCTGGCGCTGAATCTCTTTCATCTCGTCGGGATTTGTGCGGTACGGGGCGCGATTCGGAAGCTGTGCGCCGGGAATGAAGTCGATCTGGTGCTCAATGCCACGAAGTGGAGGTAGTCCCGATGGTAAATCTTTGGGAAAAACATCAGCGTACTCCTGCAAAAGGTTAGCAACCACAGGGGGAATATCCAAAGATGGTACATCATCAAGTGAAACGAGCACACTAGAACATACAAGTGCATAGCAAGGTAGCTCATCAACACAAAGATCAACAAAATCAGCACGTGCAGCAAATAAAACAGGCGCATTCAACTTGATTTCAGAAGGTGATGGTACAAGCTGTTTAGCATTTTTAGCGGCTCGAGCAAGGTCATCTTTAACAATTTGTTCAAGTGTCATGGGATGTATAATTATTTTCTGACCTTTAAACATGAGAGAATAATGATTCAAAATGACCATGATGCAAGCTATCAGTATCATATTGCCAAGGTCTACCAAGTAACAAAGAACATGCCTCCATAGGAATAACATCACAATCAACAAAATCAGAATAGGCACCTATGGAGAACGGAACATGTACCGACTGTGTTACTTTAATCTTTCCACCATCATTAAGCCACTGAATATGATAGGGATGCGGATGCTTACGGGTAGGTAAGGACAACTTCTTTACCAGCGTAGTACTCGCCAAGTTGTTGCAGCTACCGCTGTCAATGATGATGCGAATTGACCGGTCCTGCACAACACCCTTTGTATGGAAAAGAGTGCTGTCGCTGATTTTTCTTTGGCGGGGCGACCTGTGTACTAAGAACACGCTGCACAACAAGACTTTCATACCTATATGCGTCACTAGGAGTAGCATGGACCGCCTCATTATCTGCATGGTTAGTGGCAATCATAGTATGGTGAGGTTCATCGGAATCACTAGCAGAAGAGTACTCACCGTCGTCACGTATGATCAAAGCACGGGTGTTGGGGCAGTCCCGAATCATGTGCCCAAAGCCTTGGCAACGAAAACACCGAACATCTCGTGTACGTCCCGAGGAAGAAGCTGCGCCTGGTGCAGGGGGTGCTGCAGGTTTCGTCGTCTTCTCACGCGGCGTAGTGCTAGGTGTAGAAGGTGCTGGAGTGGAAGACGTAGAGCTGGAGGACGGGCTTCTTCCTGCAAAAGGGTTAGTATATGTCTTCGAACGGCGTCCCTGCACTTCACGTTCAGCTTTGCAAGCATATTCAAATAACGTGGTCATATCATTATACTCCTTATAATCAAGTATATCCTGAATTTCCCTGTTCAACACACCACGAAATCGTGCCATAGCAGCATCATCCTGTTCAAATAAACCACAACGAATCATACCCTTTTGTAACTCTTGGTAATACTCCTCAACAGATCGTTGGCCTTGCTGGAATCGCTGCATGGTGTTAAGCAAATCTCGGGCATAATAAGAAGGAACAAAACGATGTCGCATAGCAGCTTTTAATTGAGCCCAAGTAGATGGAACAACAGTGGGATGTTTGAGTTTATATTCACGCCACCAAATTAAAGCAAACTCAGTAAATTCACTAATAGTAGCCTTAACTTGAGACGTAGCAGGAATATCATGACATGAAAATTTATGTTCTACCTCTAACTCCCAATCAAGATATGCAGCAGGATCATACTTGCCATTAAAAGTAGGAATCTTAAATTTAATCTTTGCAAATGAATCATTAACCGGATTACGTACCAACGGCGGGCACGAGGTTGGCGGTCTCCATCCTCATATTCCGTGTCACCATCATAGCCCTTCTGCAATTCCGTGAGCGTCGCGTTCATCGTCGTGAGCGTCGTGTTCATCGCGTCAAGCCGGGTCGTCAAGGTGTCAAATGTACACTTGGTGGCTGTCTGAGCAAGGTCCTGCTGGTCGAGACGCTCGTTGGATGAAGAGATCGCGGAATCAACCTTCTCGTGCAGTGTCTTGATGTCGTCTTTAAGTCCATCAAGGTCGGTCCGCATGCCTTGCAGCTTGGAGTCCATCTTGTCGTCGTCTCCTGACATGGTTAGCGCAAACACAAGAAAAACATATCCTACGACAACAAAGGTGTGGGTGGAAAGCTCACAAAGATGCTGCGATCAAGTTCGTATCCGTTCTTACCAAGCAACAGGGGCGATCACAGATGACAAGTAGCACCTGTGAAAGATTGGAGCAGCGATTGCCTAGAGAAACAAAAGTCTGCTCGTCGTAGAAATATGTGTAGTTCTGGGTAGGCTGCACTCAAGTCAAGGATTAGCACAATCAAACAATAAATGCAAAGCTGAATAATAGTGCTAAACACGTAACAAAGCTGCTGGAAACAAGTGCCAACCGCGATGGATCAAGCAAGGGCAACAAGGAAGTGGGGTGCAGAAACGGAAAATCTCCCGGGCCGCGTTACGCTGTGTAAATGGCATTTTTTGGCCTCGAAACCGAGTCCACCTGGCGCTACGCGGGGTGCCCCGTATAGAAAATTTCGTAAGCTTTCCAGAAAAAAAGAACGCTGAAATCGGAGATCCGAGCGAAAAGTTATGGCCGTTACAAAACGGGTGTTCGCAACGACACAAAACTGCCAAACGAAAACCGAACTTTCCAAAAACGAACTGCTCTTTCCTTTTTTTTAATTCTTTCCTTTGTCTTTCTTCTCAGAACTTTCCTTTTTTTATTTCCTTTTTTTTGTCTTTCCTTTTTTTTTCTCTCTTTCCTCAAACAGAAATACGAAACCGAGTAGGGTTCGGTTGGATCGGCGGCGCGTGGAGTGCGGCTTGGGAAAGGAAAACGAAACTGAGTAGGGTTCGGTTGAAGGGGGGTAACGGCGTGGTAACTCGGCGCGGTGGCGGCGGCGTGGTTTTGTAGGGTTTGTGGTGATGCAAACGGCGGCGAAGGCGCTGGTGGTGATGATGATTGCGGCGGCGGTGGCGCTGGTGGCGAGGTAGGACGGCGGCGGCGGCGGTGGAGATGGAAAGCGGCGGAAGCACAAAGTGACCAGCAACAAATTAACGTGAAGCACACAAATTCAACAACGCAAATTATTGAAAGAAAGTGCAAGGCGAAGAAAAGGTTTTGGGAAAATGGTCTAACCTGAATTTTTTTGGTTTTGTGGACTGTAGGTAATGGAACAACACTCGATAAAAACTCACCGATCAACCTGGAAAGCTGATACCACTTGATAGAGCTGAAGTGCCCGATCTTTCGATGAGTGGAGATAATTTCGACTTGGTGGAAGTAGACCCCCACGATCCGACTACGACGAGCGAACCCGAAGCGCCAATGCAATCGCTGAACCAACTCCCTGTGGTTACCGACCTTGTTGAAGCAAGATCAGCCTGATCGCGAAGATCAATTCCTATGCGCAATCGAAGAATGAACAAGAACGAGAGGCGAGCAATCTTATTATCACTCGAAGGTGGAGTTCTGAATCACGAGGACAGCACGTATTTGTGCGGCCGTGAATGTAGCTAAAAGCTAGATGTAAAACAAAACTCAAGGATGCTAATGACGGCTATAGGGTTTAATAGCACGGCCACAAGGGAGTTGGGGTCTTGCTACAACCCTAGGACGCGTCCCTAATGGACCCAACTCGATACACGGCCCATTGGGCCAAAATAAGGTGACGCAGCACCTTGGACAGAAAACAGTCCGACTCAAAATGACGATTGCGGTCGCCTCGGTGAAGATATGACGGATGATTCTGAATCCATCTGAAAGTAGACTTGATAAGCTTTCCATCAAGTACTTGATCGCCCAAAACAGGAGTCCGGATGAAGTCGTGGAGGCCGTCACAAGTTGACGTTCGTGCGCAGTCCGAATCCAGCCACATATCCTTCATTCTTTAGCACCATGACGTAGTTCAACTCTCTTGCACGAGCCCGAGTGATTGGCCCTGAAGGTGGTGCTTGGGATGAAGGTGCTGCTGGTGTAGATGTACTGGTGATGTCCTCATCACCAGTATTACTACACAAGTACCCTCTCTACCCTCAGCCTTTTTATCTCTTCTTTTCTTTTTGTTGTCATCCATATCCCCCATATTACCCTTTTAGACGGATTAATTAAAGGATTAGTACACTTCTCGTTCCCCGTGGAAATCGATCCCTGTAATACTCCCGGGTGAAAGCTACATCGGTATCCGTACGATTGCGGATTTATCTATAGGTCATAAGAAATACCAACAAGCTTCCTGGCGCCGTTGCCGGGGAACGGTAGCTATTCTTATCCCGAACCTAGTTCGTCCACATATCATCCACCTACCATCATGAATTCCACTCCTACCTTATATCAATTCTCAGCTCCAAAAGCTGAAGATCTGGAGCCACCACCATCGTCTCACCCCATAAAAAGCTCTGGCTATGGAATACACACAAAATTCATAGCCAAGATCAGAGAGAATCCATTTTCTGGAGCTGAAGGGGAGAATCCTTATGTTCACTTACAGGAATTTGAGCAAATTTGCTCATGCCTCGTGATCACGGGGATGGCCCAACAAACTCTAAAATGGAAGGTGTTTCCCTTCTCTTTGATGGGTCGAGCAAAGATATGGTGTGATCGCTATCGTGAGAGAGTGAAGGGAAGTTGGGAGACACTACGAGATAAGTTCTACTTAACCTTCTTCCCTGAATCTCAAGTCGCTGACCTCCGAATCGAGGCCCTCACCTTCAAACAAAGGGGAGGAGAATCACTAGGGGCCGCTTGGGCTCGATTTACCTATCTTATGGCCACAGGACCTGACATAAGGATCCCTGAACCTATCCTTCTAATACATTTTAGAAGAGGCCGCAAAATCGAATCAGCCGAATTCCTAGATTCGTCCTCAGGAGGATCTTTCACTCATTTGACACCCAGTGAGGGGAGGGCCATTCTAGACAAAATTGTAGAGAATACCCCTTACACTGGGATCTATGATGAATTCCCGGAAGAAATTCCTGAGGAGGCCATAGAAGAGACATCCGCGTCGGGAGATGTGAAAGCATCACAAGAATTCACACCGATTGTAGCACATCTCTCCGATACTCTCCCTGAACCAACACCCTCGTATGATCATCATCGACCTTTCCTCTATTTTATGTTCGACGATGATGAATCCATAGCATACGGTAATGCCCCATCATCACCAGGGGAAAAAAGATGATGCTTATAGAGAATCTGAGGTAATGACCTCTGACCCCCAAAAAGAATCCTTGTCCAATACTGAGCAACCTAAAAAGGATTCACCATCGCATAAACCGGATTTCCAAATTCGGATCCTCTAGAGGGGATTCACCACCCCTTAATCCGGAGACTCAATTCTCGAAAGATGAATTTGAGTTCAAAGCTTCTGTCTCGTCAAACCCCTCAGAGTTCCAAGTATTACATCAATCTCAAAATCTTTTCTATGACTCCGAGGAGAATATTTGCCTTCTTGACCCAGAAAAATCAAAGGACTTCCATATCAAAGGAAAAGATACGCCTCAAGAGTACTACAAGCTCAATTTCGAAAATGTTTGCTCTATCGACACTCGTGCGGTAGCAAATTCCATGTTCGGTTCGGAAGGAAACGATGAGTATGGAGAATTCATCTTTGAAAAATCAAATGATCCATATTTTTCTGTGAAAACTCCATCTCCTCCCGCTATTAGTACACACGACGACTCCAACCACTGCCTATCTTATCAAGACGATTTCAAAAGAGTGGTTATGGATGATTTTGTTTATCATAAATATTGCAAATCTCATCGTGGTTTGTTGCACTAACCTTGCAGCTAAAAGCTTCATGACACATCAAAAATTGGTGATAAGACGGGAACGACATCACCAATGGTGGCTGCAAAAGAATGTTCCCAAAGTCAAGCTTATGACCATAAACAAAGCACTGCCGGGAGATAGCCCGGATGATTAGTATTCATTTCCCTTTTGAATAAAAAGCAAGATCATGTCTGTTGGCACTCCTTAGCGTCACGTTTTAGCAACGCTCAAGAGCGCGTAGATATATGTCGTTGTAATGCAAAATTAATTCTGCAAGCGCACAGAATATATCTCGTTGTAGCACTTCACCTCGGGAGTTACCCCAGGGTATCGTATTTATATTTCCGCAGGGAAGCAGATGGTTAAAGTGTATTGAAGAATGAAATGATATATCTTGCCAGAAATATCAAGCCACAAACCTAGGGGCACAAACTCTAAGTTTGGGTGGATAATGGTCAAGTTAATGACCGGATAGAAGGTCTGAAAGACCAGCGACACACGGAGCACCTATTTCTAAAGAAAAGGAAAGATGTTGGGAGAGACCGGACCTAGACTCTTTCTAACTCAGAGCAAAAGGCACTCTAGCCTTAGCCTAGACCCTAGCTTAGATACCGGGAACAGAGCTCGCTTCGACGGCTAGAACGGGAGAACCTCAGAACGGGGTGAGAGAGGGGGTTCTCCGGGCTCAGCACTACTGTTATGAATACACCCGAACGTGGTGGACTACGAAGGACGGACAGGGCTGTCACCACCTGCCGCCTACCACTGCTGTACCGTGGGGTGCAACACACTTCCTAGTTAATCAACAAGCCAGACACCACGTCTGCACTCGATGATTAAGATTTCTCTTGAGGCCTGTCAAGAGAAATCCCCGTCTTCCCTAAGGCGTCTTACGGCCCGGTCAAGGCGAGCAAACCCGCGAGATAAAACCCGGTAGAGCTAAACTAAACTCTACACTAAAACTAAAGGGGGAAAGGACTTTGCTCTAAAGAGAGCAAGATCTTTACTCTTAAAGAAGAGCAAGAGAGAAATATAAAAGATAACTTAAGCTCTGAAATAAGAAAGTAATTATATAAATAAACTCTTCAAAAGAAGGAAAGGATACAAGAGCTTTACCAGAACTCCGAAGACTCCGAAGATCCGAGCTAAGCTCGACTCGACTCTACTCCCAACTCTAATCCTAATCTAAGAAATGAAAAAGGTACTAGAGCTCCCTTCAAGTAAAGACTTGAGATATGTGGTGTGTGTCTTCCCAAGGTGAATGAGCTTCCTTTTATAGTCTCCAGGGGGTGGATGTCAGCGTCATTAGCACGCCAAGGCTCTGCTTAAGCTTCACGCGAAGGAGGAGACGTGGCGGCCACAGAGGGAGGCCGGCCGGCCTGGGCTAGGCCGGCCGGCCTGGCCCTGGTGCCACTTGGCACCGCCCTCTGCAGGAACGGTCCTGATGCTCTCCCAAGGTCGGTAACGGTTGCGTTTAGTTGAAGCTGTCCGAGAATCCTAGGATGTGGGCCCTTCAATCCATGTGCTTTCACCTCTAGGCCTTCTGGATCCTTGGATCAAACCGACGTTGTTTGCACAGTGCTTGATCATCCTGGGTACTTGGCATGGCTTGTGGATCAATGACGTGGCCAGACCTGGCTAGGGGAGGCCGGTCGGCCTGGCCTAGGTCGGCCGGCCTGGCTCTGTGCCAGGTTTGGCCCTTGTTTCTCCTGGTTCATCCTGCAAGCACAACTCATCCAAAACTTGTGGAATTTGTCAGTGAAAATACTTTTATATGGAATATGGTATGATCATCCTCATTTTACCGAAATGTTGACGGTCACTACGAGGTTATAATGGCCGTCAACACACCTCCAAGCTTAGACTCTTGCTCGTCCTCGAGCAAGGCTAAACTCTAGGTTCGGTAGGTCAGGGGTTGCTTCAATGTTTATATTCTTAAAGTACCCTGTGCTTAAGCCAAAAACTCAACAAATCATTTGAATAAGTTGGCATAAAAGAGAACTCATACCATGGTTCCACGTGGGGCTGCATTGATTCACGTTTTGGCTATTGAGAGCTTGAACGGTCATCTCTAAAGTATTTCCTGCAACTTTTCAGGTTCCATCTCGGAGATATGAATTTTTCAAAAGATGGTTGATTCATTCCCCGATGGTACTCTCGAGTCACTCAAGGTGTTTAATCCTCACTCTTGGTCGGGATTGACCAATGTTTCCCTACACTAAGGCTGAAGTGGAGTTGTAGGTAGAGTAAGAGTGGCATACCTTAGTTACTTCTGTTGTCGAGTCGAAGAGTGGTCCGCGAGCGATGGTACTCGTCAAATTCCGGTCTTTGGAATTCATGGGGTTTGAATGGAAAGGGGAAAAGGTGTAATGTTCAAAGGTCTTTGGACTCCTTATTGTTTCTCTCTCATATTTTTGAGATGTTTCTTCTTCTTTCTCTCTTTTTTTTCAGATGGAGCTTTTGTCTCCATTTTTTTTCGAATACATCTCTTCTCTCACTTTGGTAACAGAGAGGGATTCAACTTTGTATGGAGTAGTTGAGGACCTTTTGGGGTGAGCTTTGTGATGAGGTGAGTGTATGTCATCGACGGTGGACGTCAACCCCGGAGCGGGACTTTGACTAGTCGGACATTTTGAGGCTGAGGTGGATGGGAAGACCGGTAAATGTCAAGTACCTTCTGCAAGCGGACTTCACCATTCGACAAGACTCAAAGCAACTCAAGATAGCATATGGTAGTTTCAACAAATGTATAACCGTTTAGGCTCTGGATAGGACATTTAAACCATCGAGGAAGATTCACCATGTAACATTTTATAAAAACTTCCGAGAGGTTCCTTACTAAGCATGCAGTTATACCTTGAAACAAACCATATCAAAACTCACAATAACTTAAACAATGAACAAGTGCTCTTGCTCCCACTGTTTTATCATGGCGGATCCTTAAATGCCAACGAACTCAAATACTCAAGAGTTAAGGATTAAGTACGAGGAACTTAGAGGGCATAAACAGAGCAACCATTCATCATTCCAGAGGTTCTCAACCATAGTTCCATACATAAAGACATCTTTTTGGAGCTTTTATTTTGTTTTTATTATTTTCTCATTTTTTTTATTTATTTTATTTAGCATTTTATTTCATCATGGCACGGCAAGGCAAAGGCATCGATAAGGCAACGGCAACGGCAAGGCAACGGTAAGGCAAATGGCAACGGCAAGGCAAACGGCAACGGCAAGGCAACGGCAAGGCAAAGGCGACGGCTTCCGACATACCTGAGACTCCCCCAAGCTTCGATGAAGCTCACTGGTAGTACTGGTCGGGGTCGTAGTGCATGTAGTTGAAGAAGCCGTGCATGTCGGTCTGGATGGATGTGGTCATCCCCCAGTTCTGCTGCGTGAGATCAGTGTTGTGTGCAACTGCATCTCTGAGTTGCTGTTGTTGCAGCGTCATCGTCTCCATCCTGGTATTCAGATCAGCGATCCCCCGGGAAATCGGGTTCTCGTAGTCGTACCTGGCGGAGGCGGATGGTCCGACCAGCGGGCCGTAGCCTGCTGTCCCTTGGTGGTAGTCGAATGCTTCTTCAAAGTTCATATTGGCCGTGGGGTTCTGCTGGTAGTCGTACTCGGGCTGCTGCTGGTAGCCGTACTCGGGCTGTGGCGCGGTAGAAGTTCCGGCTTCGTCGTCATGCCTGGCCTGCCTGCCACGTGTTGCAGGGCCTGCAACACTGTGGCGAGCGGGTTCCCTCCTTCTGAGCTGCATGGTTAGACTTCTCACTGATCTCAGCGACAAAGCTGGGCATGGAAGCTCAACTTCATCGATGAAACCAGGATAGCACATGAAAAGAGTATTGCCAGGGCCCTCACGCATCAAGTGACCCTGGATGAAATAGTCTAAACCAATGCAGTACTGATATTCTTGTGTAGTTGGAAGGAAAGTGACTTGAGCGCCCTGCAATGCACCAACATGACTGGCTATGCGTGTGACTAGCGAGGTTATGTCAATTGTGGCTCGGCCACTGACTAACCTCTGCCAGTTCTCAAGCATGCTCATGACCGGAGAAAAGCGAATTTTCTTGACCATGGCATACAGGCACTCTAAATCAGGCAAAAGGCAGAGACGCAAATCAGCGCGCGGGTGGACCACCATAGCGATCCACTTCGCTAGGAAACGAAGAGTGGGGTTGTGGATAGCAGTAATGCTATTTTTCCCCGAGGATGGCTCCCCTGTGATGCTATCCCACCATGCGGCACGGTTGTACCGGTGGTTAGTCACCAGCAGGTTGGCATCAATGATGCATCTCTTGTTAAAACCAAGAGCCTCACTGAGTTGTTTTGGGGTCAAAACAAAATCCTCGTTGAAAAATCAAAAGCAAATGTTTGTCTCGTTGGGACGAACTTCGATTTTCAAACTCATCAAGAATTCCATAGTAAGAAAATGTGAACCTGTTTCCGTGACGGGGTAGAAGTTTTGCCATCCGGCATTGTTGAACGCCCGTTCCATGTCTCCTTCGAGACCGGTCTTGATCAGCAGCATGGGGTCGAAGTACTTGGTGTTTGTGAAGTAGCGGTCCTGGAGCTGGTCCAGCACCGTTCTCTCGTCTTCGGTCTGAGCAACGATGTGCTCGACCTGAGTCATGATCCTGATGCGGAGCCTGTTCCTCGGTACCTCCTCCTCCTGGGACTCTGTGTCGTGTCGAGTTGAGTCGACCGACATAGTATCCCGGGAAGTAGAGGATTCCCGAGAGCGGCGAGAGCTCGACGAGGTGAGCTTGGTGACCTTTCCACGTGCCTTAGTCCACATGATTCCTGCAAAAGATTAGTCTAACAATACCCAAAGGAAATCAAGGGTTAGACAGTCAGATGTTAGGCGTACTTGTGGGAGATTAATCACCACAACTCGGTTAGTCGTTCTTGTGGGGTAAGAATCACCACAAACGTTCTCGTTCAACCGGCAGGGGTTTGTTCTCACAAGGATTCAAGAATTAATTTTAGCAGAATTTCCTTGTGGTTTGAACTCTAACCTTACTTAGAGAATTTCGAAATTTAAGCGAGGGAGAAGGGAATTGAGCAGGATGCACACATACCTGAGCTTGGGGCGTCTTCCTTCAGAGCTGGGCACCGGTATGGATGATTTTGTTTATCATAAATATTGCAAATCTCATCGTGGTTTGTTGCACTAACCTTGCAGCTAAAAGCTTCATGACACATCAAAAATTGGTGATAAGACGGGAACGACATCACCAATGGTGGTTGCAAAAGAATGTTCCCAAAGTCAAGCTTATGACCATAAACAAAGCACTGCCGGGAGATAGCCTGGATGATTAGTATTCATTTCCCTTTGAATAAAAATCAAGATCATGTCTGTTGGCACTCCTTAGCGTCACGTTTTAGCAACGCTCAGAGCGCGTAGATATATGTCGTTGTATGCAAAATTAATTCTGCAAGCGCACAGAATATATCTCGTTGTAGCACTTCACCTCGGGAGTTACCCCAGGGTATCGTATTTATATTTCTGCAGGGAAGCAGATGGTTAAAGTGTGTTGAAGAATGAAATGATATATCTTGCCAGAAATATCAAGCCACAAACCTAGGGGCACAAACTCTAAGTTTGGGTGGATAATGGTCAAGTTAATGACCGGATAGAAGGTCTGAAACACCAGCGACACACGGAGCACCTATTTCTAAAGAAAAGGAAAGATGTTGGGAGAGACCGGACCTAGACTCTTTCTAACTCAGAGCAAAAGGCACTCTAGCCTTAGCCTAGACCCTAGCTTAGATACCGGGAACAGAGCTCGCTTCGACGGCTAGAACGGGAGAACCTCAGAACGGGGTGAGAGAGGGGGTTCTCCGGGCTCAGCACTACTGTATGAATGAATGGTGACTAGGACGGACAGAGCGTCACCTGCGCTACACTACTGT